>CM039119.1:27394420-27457483 GCA_022036555.1 Microstegium vimineum | reverse complement strand
TTTTTTTTCTTTAAAAATTTTTTCTTTTTTTTTTTTAGTCCACCTATTTTCCCTCAATTACCAAAATAAAAAGAATTTAACAGTTTGGGCCTTGCTTGCATGTGTCTTTGTTTGGAGTTGCAAGTAGCTTTACTCTTGGACTTTGGAGGAAATAGCATGCTGTCGGGAGCTAATTGGCGTGGACGGATGAGCGCAGGTGGATTGGTCCTTGAGCGCTCCGGTGCATGCCTCGTCTGCTTAGTGTGTGTATCACGTTGGGTATTTGACGAAGTACGACAGGAGCCAAACGGATCGACGCAAGGTTGACTGGCCGTCAAAAACTATGACACCATTGAGCCTGTTCTCGAAGGTTGGGAGTTAGTTTTTGTAGAAGTGGTGGTGGTGTGTTTTGGTGGCCGGGGGGGGTGGTGGAAGGGAGCCAACCTCCATCTCGTGCCATGCGCTTTTGGGTCGGGGACACTAGTGGGACGACGATTTGAAGGATACATTGCGCCTGCCACAGCAGGAACCCCACACCTAAGAGGCACCTGGGTGCGGTGAGGAGGGGTTTCCCACGTGAAGGGGAGGGTTTTGGGAATGGGGAATGGGATGGTGGAGGGGTGTGGGCAGCATTGTGTGCCGGATGTGGTTTGACGATGGTTTTGCCTCGATGAGAAGGACATTTTTCCCATATTTTCCGAGCAAGCCCGTGGGCATATCTGGCAAGCATGTGGGGTGGTTGGCGTTTGGTGGCGGGCTGACTGGCCGCCATCTGTTGGGTGAGATCAGCCAACGCCCTGGTGAGGATTCGGTTTGGCTACGTCGGTGGCACATTCGGCTACTTGTCACATTCATTGGAGAATCTTTGATACCATATTGATAGGATCGAGGATCCTACAGAGACTGCAGAGGAATTAGGGGTATGTGATTGGTGGTCGGGGCTTGAACCCCCGGCGGCGTGAGGGCACCGTGAGGGCATGAGGTTGAGAGAGGAAGACGCAGGGGAAAACCCCAGCAACAGAATTGTTGCTTTGCTTGATTATTCTTAGGGTAGCTCACGAAATATATAGCCATTAGGCAGCCCAAACACCCTTAATTATCTCCCAATGACTCTTTCTAAGCTTCTAAATTAGCACCAGCTAACAATGTGCCCAGGATTGCCTTCAATTCAGCGCCAATCTAGCCACTTTTCTGATTTGCTGCGCTTGCCATCTAATACATATAACAAACCCAGCCACAAAGGCTTATTGTTATTAGGCACTACAGAAGTTAAGTTTTATTTGTCATTATGATATAATAAAGAGAAATTTCAAACACTCCATCCACCTCTTCCTTGCACATTCTGCGCCTCTTGGCCATGATCATTCATTATGGGCCTTGGGCCATGCCATTATCATTTTCAATATCTACACCTTCTTGGTATGCTGGTTCTAAGTGAGAAAGTGTAACCGTTTCATATATCTTATCCTGTATGCAGGCTTGGTTGGCTTATTCGTTTCATTAGCCATTCTGTAATATCTGGGTTCACTACAGCTTCAGCCATTGTTATTGGTTTATCCCAGATAAAGTATTTCTTAGGTTACAGTGTCACAAGAAGCAGCAAAATTATCCCACTCATTGAGAGCATAATTGCAGGAGCTGATGGGTGGGTTTCTTTGTGTTCTCATTATTTTATTTATTGCCTTCTTGCCAGCCTATATTCCTTTTCCTGCTCCCTTACTAAATATTTTACCTTTTCATTTTGCTTAATCTTGCATTGCATCGTATCTTGTTCTTAAATGGTGGCTTGAAGGGAGGCACTTGTATATAATTCATGCTTCATTATGCTGCGAGGCACTTGTATGCAATTCGTGCTTCATTATGGAAGACACATTTCTATTAGATACAAACCTATACATTTTTATGTTTTTTGAAGGAAAATTAAACTAGACAGACAAAACTAATCTCTTTTTGGCTCACTGTCGCCTTTGAGTCGTAAGTAAAATAAATTAGTTTAAGCTCTAGATTCCAGCTCTTAGCAGCTTGGAATATGTAGCTGCGTTCCCTGTTCTAAGAATTTTTTTTCTCAAACGAGGAACATCGCTCTAATTTTGCTTGGTTGTGACCCGGCGAGTGCAAGTGTCGTGATCAGAGTGCAGCGGATTAGACAGCTTGACACAAATAAGGGTAATGAGGAGATGAGGAAGACACTAACAACTGATTTTACTACTTGGTGCCCTGTAACTCTGACCACAGCAAGAGATCTATGGTGGGTAGTTGGGGCAAAATTGGGGAAGACAAAGATTGAACTTGAGGATGGTTGTTATTAGAGATATGTGTATTCTAACAGATATTATTTGTATTCCAAGTTGTACATGGCTATATATATGAAAGCCACCCCCACCTAATTGGGTGTGAGGTGTTTCCTGGGTTTCCTTCTAGTTCTTTCCTGTGCGCTAGCCTCTCTCTCGCCGCCGATTCCATGGCCGCGCGTCTAGCTCACTTCGCGGCAGAAATGCCACGACCTTCCCCTACTCGCCCACAGTGGTGGAGCTAGGATCAAAGTATAGGGGGGGGGGGGGGCAAGTTGCCAATTAAACCCATATAGGTGTATAGGTATCTAGTGGCGAAGCTAGACTAAATTTAAGGGGGTGCGCTTGCCTTATGGTTACAAAAATATATAATTTATTGGTGAAAATACAGTAAAAATTTAGGCTATATCACTGTTTTTTAACTTTTTTGTGGGTGCGGCTAGACCCATTACCGTTCAAGTAGCTTCGCCCATGTAGGTACCGAAGAAATTAGTCTTATATAATAAGGTCATAGTAAACAAAATATAGTTGATTGTATGGTCTATTTTGTTCATGAATTCATGGATTTCTATTTACTCTTTTGTACCTATAAAATTGCAAAAGAGTTCTTAATGCAACTCTACAAAATTAGCTCATCTGCAAATGGTATGCATTATATAATTTGGGGGTTGGCAAATCACATATCTAAGCATCTAAAATTCTCAAATAAAAAGTAACATAAGCTCTCAATCGAGTACAAAACATCACTCAATCAGCCACATAAAGTATATATAGCCTATCGATTTTCGTCTTGAAGCAAGAAAAATGAATAAGAAATCAAACATGCCTGTGTGGCTATAGCTTGTAGCCTGTACACAGACCAATAGGGGGAGAGAGTTGATGCATAGGACAAAGGAGGACTATTGGTTGAGAGCCGGCTGTCCAGTCCAGGCCACGTCGCCGCCTACTCGTGGCTCGTGGGAGTAAGAAAGGTAGCCGGATGACGATCTCGTAGACTCGTAAAATGGTAGAGAGCCTGGCAGCATGCTGAACTGCTGTGTGATTTGAACTGAATTAAAGCTGAGCTCGTTCACAAAAACACGGAGGGGGGGGGGGGGGGGGGGGGGGGGGGCAGTATGGCCCCAACGTAGCTCCGCCCGTGCTCGCCCATGCACACGCAGGTCCTCTGCTTGCTCGCGCACTCGCGACTCCTCTGTTCACACGTACTGTTGGCCCTCTACTTGCCTGCGCGTGCGCGTCCATTTCCAGCCGGGCAACCTGCTGCGGCCTCCTCTGCTTGCAGTGCCTGTGCTTGTGGATTCCTCTGCTCCATCAGATGGTGACCAACTCTTCCGCTTCCTCCGCCACAGGTGGCTCAGCCACCATGGTCGCCGTCCCCGCCGGTCTGGTCGTTTCCCCCTACACCTCGATCGCCGTCCGCTCTCAGGACCCTGTTGTCCTCAAGCTGAAGCACCCGAACTCTCACAAGTGGGCGCCCTTCATGTCCCGGCTCAAGAAGTTCGGCCTTCGCAGTCACATCGATGGGATTGTTCTGGCCGATCCCAATGATTTTAAGTGGGCCATAGATGATACCTGCATCGATAGTTGGCTCTTTGGGTCCATCACCCCCGACGTCCAGGACCAAGCTATGAAGGATGATCAGTCAGCGCGGCAGCTCTGGGTCACCATCGAGTGCCTCTTTTTGACCCAAGGAGCCCCACGGTGTTTTCTTGCATGAGGAGTTCTCTATGCAGCAGGGGACCTCTCCATCAACAACTACTGCCAGCGCATGAAGACTGTTGCCAATGCCCTGAAATATGTCAGACGTCTTGCTGTCACAGCTCGTCCTCAATCAGCTCCGCAGCCTCAGTCCGTGATTCTCGAGCAGAGCGGAAAACATTGCCAACACCACAGCGCTGCCGGACTTGAACAATGCGCGCCAGAAGCTCGTTGTCAAGGAACTTGGCCTCGCCAATGAAGGCAATGTTTCCTCTGAGATCACGCTCCTTGCCGCCGAAACACACGGAGGTGTGAATAATTCGGGATGGAGCGATGGAGGACTCGGTATGGAAGCAGATTGCCAATAGGAGGATGGGCACCTGTCAGCAAGTAGGTTGCTGTAGTGAGCACCTCAGCCCAGTAGGAGGGTGACATGGAGGCATGTTGGTGCGGACAGTGCTGTTGGTGGTGCAAATCATGTGCCCTGGTTTGCCATTCTGTGGAGAGGTGTAAGGACATGAAAGGCGAAGCAGAATGCCTGGAGTCCTGGACCAAGAAGGCATCCATGGCATGGTTGACAAACTCAACCAACGGATTTTGAGCGTATGAAATGAAGTTCACAAGATGACCATAAACATCAAATTTTTAACGCAGCGGAAAAGACCAACAATAATGACTAAAACCATCAATCATGATCAAATAATATTTATAACCCAAAATACTAAGGACAGGAGAGTGTGTTTGCCAAGCTGGCAGGTATGACACAAGGATTATTTTTGGCACATGTGTCATTACTTAATGAAAGTAAACTTCAAATTTTGTTGTGCTTAAACATAAATTTCTCATGTTTCATTTTAACTGTAGTGAACTGCACTTATGTTTTACAGTCCACTGTCCTTCAAATTAGTATATTAGTTCTGATATTTAGTTTACACACTTTCATTAACTTCACAAAGCAGTTCTTCTGGCCTCCATTTGTGATGGGATCGACTTTCCTTGTGATTCTTCTACTTATGAAAAATAGAGTAAGTTTCTATTTTTCTTTATTTGTTAAATATATTTTCAGTTAGCTTGATCATTTTCCTTGTTTGTGACCATAAAACCTTGCAGGGAAAATCCAATAAAGATTGCGTTTCTTAAGAGCTTCTGGTTCTCTTACAGCTGTTGTGCTTGGAACAATTTTTGTGAAAATTTTTCATCCACCAGCCATTTCAGTGGTGAGATTTATTTGCAGTTTGACTAAGAGATACAAAGAATGCATGGACTAACATACTGCAACCAAATAGCAATGTTTGCCGAGTGGCACTTAGCACCTTGGGCAACAAAGGGGGAAAAATGGCAGTTTTTGCTCTTATTTACCTCTACTTTGCTGAATATCAGGGAAGAAGCTGTAGCCCTGTTCTTTTGATCAAATGTCAACTACTACCCCTCCTTTCTTATTGTGCTCACATCTTCAAACAAAAGTTCTAGTTGCTCAAGATCAACTTTGTTAAGAGTAATTTTACAAAACTCTATAAATATTTTATGTAGTATTTTAAAAGTAACATATTATTTCAAGTTAGTACAAGTGGCCAAAAAGGTGTAGAGGAATGGACACCTCAGCTCCCACCCCCAATCCAAGCGGCCATAGGGGCCAAGCTGCCCTCTGGGCCTTCCCCAATTCCTGATCTAGTTTATGTTTGGGCAACAGGTACTGTAATGTGGTACTCTCTAAGGTCGGCCTTGCGCCTTTATTCCCTTGTTCTCCAGCTCTCATTTGACTTCCATTTGTCGACTCCCATGTGGCTAGAGCGTCCATGCAAACTAGTCATCTCCCTGTAGTGCTTTTTCTCCGATCGACGTGATTGCGGCTTTGACAATGGCTCATTATGCTTGCGACTCTAAGTCTCTATAGGTCAGGGTGCCCCTCCTGTAAACCTTCCTGCATGTTTAGGGTCGGGTTTTGGGTTTGGTGCACTCTCTCCTATGGCCTTGTGTGGCAACAATTCGCTTGGCTCTGATGTCGTGCAACATCATGGACAAGGAGGATCTTCAATGTGTTCTCATCGTCACGGTCATTGGCAATTGCTCCAGCCCCGCTGTGGAGTCACTTTACTGGTGAAATTGCCCAACAATTCAACCTTACTAAAGCATCCTTGTTTCTCCACTGTACTAACTTGCTGACTATATAGTATATACACACACATTAGTCTAATGTTTCATGAAGTACCAGAGCTGTGCTTTATTATCGACTTCAAGAACAGTATGGCTACCCGATCTTGGTTCATGGATGATGGTGTCATATTGTTCAACGGGTTGTTCTAGCTTGTTGGAGTATGTGTATCCAGGCCCATGAGGCCCATGTATGACTCTACTATATAGCTACCCTTCTAGGGTTAGCCCAATCAATCCAATGTATTCATCATGGTATCAAGCTAGGGTTAGGGTTCTCTTCTCCCTCCCTCTTCCTCCAGCCGCCAGCCACCAGGGCTGTCGTCGGCCACCGCCGCGACCACCATGGCCGACGTCACTCCTTCCTCTGGCGGCCCTCCTCCTCCCCTCTCCCCTCCTACTTTCACGTCTTCCCACCCCTCCCCAATACATGGGCCCAGGTCGCCGGCCATCCAGAATCTCACGCCGCCACAGCCATCCTGCTCGCCGCAGGCGGAGGCGGACCCGACGTTGCCGCCGACGACACAGAGGGGTCCCTCGCGGGCGCGCCTGACCTCCTCGACGCGGGCAGGGCGGGCGCCGCTACCGCGGCCCTGGCTGCTGCTGTCGCGGGTGGGGCGGGGGGCCTCGCGTGCGGAGGAGATGCCGCCGCAGTGGCTGTTGCGGTTGAGGGGCTCGGGATGCCCCCAGCGGGCGCGGGATCAGCCGCCGCCGGTCCTACTGCTGCTACTTCCGGGGGTGGGGTGGCCCTGAGAGCACGGCTCGCCGGGCCTGGCTGGCGCTTGAGGGCCAGTTCCTAGGCAATGCCGAAGCCCGGGCCCTACGGCTTGACGCGAGCTTCCGCACCTTCGTCTAGGGTGACCTCTCCATCGGCGAGTACTACCGGAAGATGAAGACCATAGCGGACTCACTCGGAGACCTTGGCTTGGCCGTGGAGGACCGGATCTTGGTCCTCAACGTCCTTCATGGCCTCAGCGAGCGCTACAGCCTCCTCCGCACCTGGATCACCCGACAGCGACCCTTCCCCTCCTTCCTGTAGGTCCGTGATGACCTTTGCATGGAGGAGATCACTCAGGGCATCCAGCCTGGGTCTTCGTCTTCCTCGACTGCCATCGCCTCCTTCCTGTAGGTCCGTGATGACCTTTGCATGGAGGAGATCACTCAGGGCATCCAGCCTGGGTCCTCGTCTTCCTCGACTGCCATCACCGCCACTCCTCCACCCCGTCCTTTCGCTCCACCTGTGTCGTCCTTGTTGGGTCCTCCTCCCGGGTCAAGCGGGGGTGGGGGGCCGTGGTGGCCGCCGTCGACGCGGAGGGGGGCATGGTGTGGGTCCGGGCCATGGGGCTACTTCGATGCTTCCACGTGGTGCTCCCTGGCCCACCTTCACCAACCCTTGGACCGGGCGCATCTCCATGTGGTTCTTCTAGGCTACTAGGGCCGAGCCTCGTCCACCGGCGGCCATTCTCACTAGGGTCCCGTTCGCCCCGACCTCGTCTCCGTGGACTCCACCTCCTGGGGTCACGCCCGGGCCTATCGGTTGGGACCCGACGGCCTTGGCCCGCTCCTTCGGCACAATGACCCTCACTCCTCCGGTCGGCCAGGACTGGATCGCTGACTCGGGAGCCACCTACCACATCACTTTCAACACCAGTATACTCTCCTCTGTCCACCCTCCTTCCTCTCACCATTCGTCCATCATGGTCGCAAATGGTTTGTGTCTTCCTATCACTTCCGTGGGTGTCGCTCGCACTCATGGTCCCTTTCGGCTTCCTGATGTCCTGGTTGCTCACTCTATGGTTCACAACCTTCTTTCCATTCGTCATTTTACAGCTGACAATTCTTGTTCTGTTGAATTTGAATCCTCTGGTCTTACTGTGAAGGATCTGGCTTCCCGGCGTCCTCTTCTCTGATGTGAGAGTGTGGGGCCCCTTTACACCCTTTGGTTCCCTGCATCCACTTCTTCCGCTTCGTCCTCCACTTTGTCAGCAGCTTTCGCCGCCACTACTTCCTCCACTACATGTCACCGGCGTCTTGGGCACCCTGGTCGTGCTACTTTGACACAGCTTAGCAGTAGATCTGACATACCATGTACTCGATCTCACGATGAGCACCTGTGTCATGCGTGCCAATTGGGTCGTCATGTTCGTCTTCCTTTTCCTACCTCTACTTCACATGCGACCTAGATTTTTTATCTTGTACATTGCTACCTATGGACGTCTCCTATCGTGAGCATTTCTGGCTATAAGTACTATCTTATCGTGGTTGATGATTTCTCGCATTATTCTTGGACTTTTCCTTTGCGTGTCAAGTCTGATGCATTCTCCACGCTCCTTCACATTTTTGCTTGGGTGTCTACTGAGTTCAGTGTGACAATGGGCATGAGTTCGATAACCACACCTCTCGTGCCTTCTTCCTCTCTCACGGTATGCAGATCTGCATGTCGTGTCCCTAACGAGTTTGCCATCGGTTAGTTTTATCTCCGCTCTTTCTTTGTTTTATCTCTGTTTCGCCTTGTTTGTGTTGTGTTAGAATCATGTTGTCATGCTCTACATAGTAGTGTTAATGTTTTATATGTTTCTTAATTATAATGTTTTGTTAATTTATATATTAATTTAGTTAATGTTTATTTAATAGCTTTTGAATTAATTAAAAGCAATTTAAGTTTAATTCTGTTTTGCACCGTTTAAATTGTGTTTGATTCATATTGATATGTTCTATAAAATAGTGGTAATGCATGTAATATGTCTCTCCATATATAGTTAAATATTAAATTGATTAAATATGTTAGCATCTAGTTTTATAATTAAAGTTAATATAGGTTTATAGTTTCGAACTTTATGCATAAATGTTAATATGATTAATTGCTAACCTTAATATGCTTTTAGAATATAAGATGCTTAGTTTAAACATGCACCATATACTTAGATGTTCTCACATGTCTATTTTGTTTTTGCAATGATAAAACTTAATTTGCTTAATAAATTATGTGATAATTCTCATGAATAAAATATGAATAGTTTAACTTGTCTTTTAGAATTTAAATATGCTTTTATATAATCTGAAATAATATGCTTCACATAGTTTTGCTTAATTAAAATAAATCAAGCATGTAATTGTTTATTTAATACATAATGTAGAACTCCTGGTAGTCGTTTCTTTTCCACCATAGCTCTATTCTTAGCGTTTCTTGTGATCTTGTGACCGTAGCGGTTACCTCTCTTTTAGTAGGTTGTTTTCTTTCATGTGGTGTATTGCTTAGTTGTCTCTTTTGTTTGTTTGTCTATGTGTGGTGCTTGTGCTGGTTGTTGTTACCGTTAGAAGTGGTGCTTTGCAAGGATGTTTCAAAAGGAAAAGTTGGAGAGTTGGATCAAGCTTTTGGAAGGCAAGTATAGCATGGGATCTTCCTTGTTACCTATACACCTTAATGTCACTTAATTCATATGCATGTGTCTACCTTGATACCCCTAAGGATTCCCTAGATATTTGATATCCTGTACCTTGTCACCTTTGTGGGTTGTATATGGGTAGCTTGAGCTAGTGCTTCTAAAGAATAACCATGATCGTGGATCTTAATTAATGATATATGCAATGATGATAAAATATGACTTTTTAGCAACGTGGACTATAGGTGGAACATCAGGAACTCACACATGTGTTCTCACGCAGGGGTATTTCTGTAAGTGGCCACCCAGGAAAACTGTGCTACCCCGAGTGTTATATGGCTCTAACTTTAACTAATTACCTAGTATGTCTCTAGCTTGTTAGTGGTTACCATTTGTTGGCGCAAGAGGGGGGTGCCGAGGGATGTATGGCGATTCTCCTACCTTGTAGGCGAACATAGTGCTGCGACCACATGTGACGCGACTCGAAGGAGTTTACCCATGCATACTTGCCATTGAAACCTCGCGGCCACTAACTTGTTAGGGTATCTAGCGAAAGGTTATGTAGTAAAACCCTGCCACGCCTCCTAGGTAGAGGTATTGTGGGCTTTGCAAACCCCGGCAAATGGGAATCACGGTTTGGGGGTAAAGATGTACAACCTCTGCAGAGTGTAAAACTGTCATGATAGCCGTGCTCACGGTTATGAGCGGCCTAGATCCTTACCATGTGATGTCCTTATGTCATAGTTCATCAGTTGTTATTAATTATAAGTTATTTTTATTTGTTCATATAAGCATTATATCTTGTTCACTTGATCATGTGGTTATCTAGGCTTATGATGAACTTGATGCTACTCAAATGTTAAAACTATGACTTACTAAAAGCTAATGCAGTTAAACCCATGTCTATCCTTTTTGAGCCTCATAAACCCCATAGTTATACTTGCTGAGCATGGTGAGCTGACGCTTGTTGTCATCACCTTTATATAAAAATCCTGGATGGGCACCAGATGGTGGTGCAAGTGATGTGTTACCAAAGGAGTACTAGACGAGTGTACCCCAGTCAACTGTCCCTGTGGAGTATGGAGACCCGAAGATAGGAGATATAGAATAGCTTCCGCGATGCTTTGTTATAGATGTAAGTCTTGTTGTAACTATGTTTCGATATATAATAAAGCATTGTCTTTGATAATCTCCATATTTGTATATATGTGCTGTGTGGACATCCTGGGCACACATATACATAGTATTCAGTATTCTTTGAAGAAACAGGTGCTACAGATGTCTCCAGGTTAAACTATAGCTTTGATTAAACATGTGAAAAGAAATTCCAACATTAGAGACTTGGAGAGAGCACAAGAATTCTATGGTAAGCAACTCAATTCCAAGCTCTTCTACTTGCCAAAAGCCAGACCAACCAATATTAGAGAAGATAGTGTCAAACTCGGTGGTCATACCTGCGTTGGAGAGAAGACTCAGATCCAATATCCTTGTGTTCTCGAAAGATCGATCCCGAAGAGAGAGATACCTTTGGTACTCTAGTTGGTCAAACCCGAGACCACTTTGTTGGTTATAGGTCCTCATTGGAGGGACCATGAATGCCCCGATATGAGGTACCTCAGTCGACACTTCTTCCTCCTGAGGGTGTTCTTCGGTTTGGAGGTTCTCCCAAGTGTATTAGGTAGAACCTCCCCTTATTCTTCCTTGGGAAGTATCTTCGGATTGGTGGGAGTGACGATATGAGCTCCCACCTAGAGCTTGCTTCATTTTCTTGAATGCGGATGTCAATGGGTTCTTCATCTTTAGAGAGGAAGAGGCAAGACTACGACAAGGTTGTGTGTGGAGAGAGTTTCCTAGTTTGTCTTGCGGGGATAGACTTGAGTTAAGAGAAGCTTGATGAAGGCAAGAGGTCTTTTTTTGGACTAGTGAGAGTAACACTACTTCTCTTGAAAGCTAAGAACTTCTCTTGAATGAAGAGAGGAGAGAGCAAGGCAAGGAGAGGCTTGAACTAGAACTGGATTTTGGTTGAGGTGTGAGGGATTGAGCTCTCCTTGCATGGGGTTTTATAGGGGATAGGAATGGCACCAAGGGGGCACCATGGGGTGGTCGGCTGACCACCCCTTGGGTGTGCCCTTGGGTGTCATGATCACAAGTGTTGGGAGATGCCTTACACAAAGCAAAAGAGAGAGAAAGAGGTGACCAAAGGTGGTCAGCCGACCCCCTAAAGTGGGGATTCCACTCATGTTTTTTCTAGTGCTTGGTGAAAGGTGAAAGATTCTATGTGATGTGATCAAAAGCTGAGCTAAAGTGCTCAAGATTCTCCTTTTTAAACAAAGAGTAGTGGGGGACAAAGGTATGTTATGCTTTGATCAAAAGTTATTGATGTGTTTTCTTTTTCAAAGAGGTGTCATGATTCCCCACTTTGGACAAGGAGTAGTGGGAGATAAGGATGTGTCATGCTTTAACCAAAAGTGATTGATGTACTTTAAAGCATGCCAAGACAAAAGAGATGTCCCCTAAGGATAAATCTGATTTTTGAAAGTCTCACTACTCAAATCATGAGATTCTTGGACAAAGGATGGTGGAGAAGAGAGGGATGAGCATGAGGTACCTAGGGTGGTCGGCCGACCCCCGTAGTCCTCCATTTTTTTCTTTTTCTTTTATAAAGATCACATTGTCTTCCTATTTTTAATTAAGCCAAGATAGGTGCATAGGGTGGTCGGCCGACCACTCTATGGCCCTACCTTTTGTCAATTTTTAGTGCTAAACTAATTCTCAGGTTTTATTAATCTAAACTTCATGGTTCTAAATTTTAAGCATGAAAGAAATTAAAGAATTGAACTAAATGTAAGAAGGAAAATAGAAGATAACTACCAACTTACCTTTCGGCGAAGGCTCCTTGATTTTAAGTCCTTAGAGTAGGACTCTCCTTCTTGTTCATTCCTCAGGTGCACTTGATGGCTCCGGAGATGGAGACCGTGGTGTGTGCACCTCCTTTGCTTTCCAAACCTGTCTTGGATTGGCGGGTTCATCCTCCTTGAGTTCATTGATCTTGGCCTTTGGGTACTGTTTCTTTTGGCACGGTGCTCAAACTCTTCTTCTTGGTGGTTGTGCTTTAGCCTGTTTGTTAAGTTTACAACCATTGAAAGCACATTTTACCTTGTGGCTCGGGAACTAGAAGTTGATCTGGCCTGATCCTACGTAGATGATCGCATTGGTGGTGTCGAGGAAGGGCCTTCCCAAGATGACGGGGACTTCCACGTTGGCTCCCATGTTCAAGATGATGAAGTCAGTGGGAATATATTCATTTTGGATGTTCACCAAGATATCCCTTTCGAGTCCCTCGGGAAACCTTATTGTTTGATCTGCTATCTGCAAGCGAACACATGTAGGGACCAAAGGTCCTCCTAACAAGTTATCATAAGTTACCTTAGACATGATGTTGACGCCCGATCCGAGATCGTAGAAGGCGGTGTCGAAGGTTTGTTGTCTGATTGAGCACTTGATGGTCGGGTTGCCTGGATCTTCCTTCTTCATGATGAAGGGAGGATCGAGAAGATAGCCCCAATTGGAACGAAGTGGAGGTTTACTGAACTTTGTTGTTACCATGTTAACATGCTCAATTGAATCTTCTGGTTTCCTAAGAATTTTACCTTGTTCTATAGATGACATAACTGCTGCTAATTGAGCTAACTGGGTTTCTAACATTTTATTAAAACTCAATTGATTTTTCATGGCAGTTGCAAAGCTATCCATCTTTTCACCAAGAGTTTCAAGAACTTTATCATTGGCAATCATCTTTTTATTTATACCATCATTAATCTTAGATTGACCAAGAACAAGATCTTTCAATGAAGGTTGGTTATTGTAAGAATTGTAATTATTGTAATTGCTATTACCTCCATTACCTTGGTAGAAGGGGCGCGAGTTCCATCCTCCTTGTTGTTGGGGTTGATACCCGTTGTTGTTGTTGTTGAAGTTCACGTCCTCCTTCGAAGTCTCGGGGCAGTTGTTGCCCGAGTGATCATTTCCTCCACATACCTCGCACCATGGATCAGCTTCAATGGCTTGTGCGGAGGCGATGGGGTAGATGGCCTCTCGATCCTTCTTGGAACTTTCTTCTATCTTCTTCATCAGGAGGTCCATCTTGGCAGAGAGCATGTCCACCTCATTAACGGTGTGCATACCTCTCCTCTTTGGCTGGAGATGTTCCTCACCCCATCCTTAGTTGATTACCATCTTCTCGATGAGGTCTTTGGCATTTCTCACTGTGTGTTGGAGAAATGCCCCTCCAGCGGCAGCATCAAGGTGACTACGGGCCATGCTAGTGATCCCGTGGTAGAATCCTTGAATCAGAAGCCAGTCGTCTATCCCATGATGAGGACAGGCACGAATGTACTCCTAGAGACGCTCCCATGCTTCGGGAATCGTCTCGTCTGATTGTTGTTGGAAGCTTGAGATCTTTCCACGAAGAGCATTGGTTTTGCCCGTCGGGAAGAACTTCTTGAGGAATGCATTAGCACACCTCTCCCATGTAGTGGCTTCTTCTTTGTGGGCATAGAACCATTGCTTCGCCTTTCTCAATAGCGAGAATGGGAAAATACGAAGGCGAATGGCGTCAGATGCCACTCCCTTGATAGTAAATGTGCCACATAACTCCATGAAGTGCTGGAGATGAGCATTGACATCCTCATGGGGCTTCCCGCAGAATGGATTGGCCTGGACCATGTGGATCAAGGCGGGCTTCAACTTGAAGGTGGCATCCCCGAATTGACTTCGGGACCCTGAGCTACGTGGGTAGCTGACAGAGCCGAGAAGTCAGATATCGCCTTCTAGGCCATAGCTTCCTTGGGTGGTGGTGTATAGCCTCCTTCCTCGAACGGATTCAGGGTCGAGATGAACCTCTGAGGTGGAACTTGACGACGTCTAGTCCTCCTCAACAGCTGCTCGAGATCTTTTAGGTAGTTTCTCGGCAGTTGGAAACCGCTCATACACTGTCTGGCTTCACAAGAAAGGAAGACACAGACAGGGGTAAAGCCCTAAGAATAATTGATAGCTAAGTTAACGAGAATCTCTGGATTCAATCTAATTAAAATTTCTAGGCTAAGCTTTCCCCGGCAACGGCGCCAGAAATGCTTGTTGACATTTCTTAGCGTCGCACCAAAAATAGAGGTAAATCCCTATCCCCGGCAACGGCGCTAGAAATGCTTGTTGGTATTTCTTATGACTATTGGATAAATCCGCAAGCGCACAGATTATATCGTTGTAGCACTTCACCTAGGAGTATTCCAAGGTATCATAATTTATTTTTCCCAAGGGAAAGTTGTGCTAGAAATGATAATTAGAGAGGGATCCTAGAGAGCACCTCAACTTAGTATCAACTAGTATAGGGGGTAAACGATATAAATGATAGGAAGGGTCGATGAATGAATAAGCCAAGGTAAATGATACTTAGAACGGACTAGATAGAATAGCTAGGTGGGAGGACAACGAGAGAGTACAAGGGACTCCTAAGCAATTCACTCTACTTCAATATACTTAGCCAATTAACTATTCTAAACACTATAGTTTGCCTCCTCAATACAAGTATGCTAGGTGAGGGGATAAATCAGCAGGAGGACAAAACTCCTACCGGACCGCGCCCTCGTTTTATGGGGGTCTTACCTTTTAAGAACTTGCCTAAAAACACGTGGTGGAATACAACAACTAGACAAGGCTATCACCTCTTGCTAGCTACCACAAACAATCCGTGCAGCAAGCGGTAACCAAGGATAAGATAATGTATAACCACCACGCTTACACACAACTTATTACTCTGACTATGATCTATAATCAAAGCACCCTATGATAGGCAATGATCGCATAGAGGAAAGGTCACAAGGATCACAAACTATGAATGTAAAGACTATTAAAGAGCAAAAGCATATAACAATACTATATCTAGTATAGTAATGCTCAAAGTAAATACTAAGTAGAGAGAAAGGATAATATATTGAATAAGATAAAGTCTTGCAAAGAAGGAAAGATACAAGAGCTATACCAGACTTTCCAGAAGACAACTCCCGAAATCCCGAGCGCAGCTCGACTCAACTCTAACTCCCACTCTAGACTAAACTACTAGAACAATCTAAGGGATAGAGCTTGTAGGATTCTTCACCATGTGTAGAGAGGGGGTGTGACCCTCTATTTATAGTGGGAGGTGGAGTAGGGGCTACTCCATTGCCACGTCAGCGATCTAGGGCCTTCCATCCTCCACCCTTGGATCAAACCGCCTTAGAACAGACCAAGGAAGGATGGTGGTGATCTTCAACATGTGGGAATAGGTAAGGCGGTTGGCAGCACCCAAACCGACCAAGGGGGTGGTCGGCCGACCACCCCTATGGCAGGTGGGCCCTCCTCTGGCCTGCTATGGGTAGCCCCACTGGTCAGGGACCAAGTGGGGTCCTTGTGGGTCCACTTAATGGTTGGTCGACCCCCCCTTGGGGGTCCTGGCCCACCTCTGTCATCCTAATGCTGGCCCCACTTGTCATTGATGTTAATTGCTGGTTCTGTGGTGGTTGTCACGTTTATCTCCTTAGTGTGGGCCTATGGATCCATGTGCTATGCATGTGAGCCGTTGAGAGAAAGCACAGAGTGATCCAAGGGTTGGAAATCACTCTGGCGTGCTTCTCTTGGATCATGGCCGAGAGGGGAGAGCTGGTGGGCCCATAGGGTGGTCGGCCGACCCCCTATGTGGGCCCCACTGGCTCTCCTTTGCTCCATTTATTCATTCCTGCATTCAAACACTCATGGACATGTGGAGCTGGTTATTTGATAAATTATGCTTATGATGTGTTTGTTTGTCTTTGATCCTGAGGTTGGTGGCATCGTTTTGGTTATGAAAAAGTGCATCATATTTTGTGCCAACAATTAGATCCTCTCGCCCAGGATTTGTATTCTGAGATACCTTGGTAGTCGACTTCTGGTTCAAGTAAGCAATATTATCGTTCTCGTTCTTTATGTTTGCAACTCTTCCTAAGTGCTTTGATCTTGATAGCTTCTCGATTAAAGTAGTAATTCGTAGTGTAGGCGTGGTGCCTAGGCTAGGTTTACTTGTGAATGTCCCCTAATTTTCTGGATAATGGTAGCTCGCGAAGGTGACTTTTATAGCTACGTTGATTCCTCTGTAGTCCGTTTCTCGTAATAGGTTTGGCAGACATATAGGTGTTTGGTAGGAGAGAACTCTGTTTTCTGCTCTTATTTAAATCATCGCCCTTAAAGATCATAAAAGATAATGCTTACCCAGTGACCAGATCTAGATAGTCCTTGGTTCTTTCTCCTCTTATCAATAGTTATCTATACTTGTTTGTGAAACGGGTTAAGTTAATATTGACTTAGTCTTCCTCATAACACTATTCCTTTGGGTTCAATATTAAAACTGGGTTATCTCGGTGAAGTGTTACATCGGTATTTATTTGTGCGCTTGCGGATAATTAATTTACTTGTTTGCTCTAAGAACTATCAACAAACCTTTCTAGCGCTGTTGCCGGGGAACGATTGTTTCTTCTTTGAGATTGACTTTAAGTTTAGCTTAATCTTGTATTATACTTTTATCTTTATTTTTAATTTTTATCTTTTTTTATTACCTTATGGATTATGTACATTCGTTTATCGAGCACACAGATTCCAATCTACCCTATTTTTACCATTACCACATGGATGAAAACTCTAGTCTAGTACAACCAGCTAAGCCTATCCTTTTTAATGACTATGAGCTACGTCCATATTTGATAGATATAATCCGGAGACAATCCTTTTGTGCCAATAACATGACTTTTCTTTTTATAGGGGAGGCTTCGGATTATGAGACCCATTCTATACATTTTGGTCTCTCTATCATAACCATATATTACATCTTCAATACCCTCAACCTTTATGTTTACAAAAACTTCAAAATGGTAGTTGTCGATGCATATGTTTATAATAAATATTGCAAATCTCGTTGTGTTAAAACTTAAGATAGGTGATGGAGGGGAAACTATTTCACCAAATCACATCTTAAAAGGTTTCCCCAGGACAACTTAATGTCCTAAAACCATCACCACTTAAATCCTAACATAAATATTCACCTTTTCGTTGCCTTGTAAAATGACCATAAATATATATTATATTCCGTCGGGTATTCTTGTTACTAACCTTTCTAGGTTTGGAGCAGAAAGATTGAAGGAACAACAAGCATAAGGTATGTCCAACCAATTATTATGCAACTTTGAATTACATTCATCCAATCCTGATTTTTGCACAATTCAAGCTTGGGCGGATAAACCACCATTTATATCATCTTTTGCCTTGTTGCTACATTATCTAGGTTGTTTCTACCTTTAAGGCATGCTCAAAGTACTAAACTATTAATCATGCTCTTTCATCATCACATGAGTAAATCTCCATAATACTTTCATGCTACCTTTGTTTTCTATAGTGTATGTTTAGGTTTTGAAGAATTTTCATATATCTTTTAAATTATGCATGGTGCTTAGTTTAAATCAAAAGGTATTTGGATATTACTTCTAAAGGCTTTTAAATTAAGCGTGGTGCTTAGGTTAAAATGTCTTCCTAAATCAAATTAGACGTGGTGTCTAGGTTGATTTTTAAACTGATAGTATGTTGTAGTAGATATTGGATATTTTGTTGGACTAACCCCTGTAGGAAACTTTCAATATCAAATTGGGAAAGTCCTGAGAGGAACTCACATTATAGATGAAGAGAGATGCATGAACTTCAACAACTTTCACAAGTGAAATACAACTAATTCATCATAGATGAATTCCATGGAGCAAGGAGAAGACAAGGATAACCTTAAACTACTCAATCCATTTAAGGGAAGGTGAACAAACTTCAAGAAAACACCTACAACAATATCAAGATTAGAGGAACATAGGAGACCAGCCATTAAGGCACAACTAGTCGGTCAAGGGAAGCTTCCATGAGGTGTTATAGCGCCATCATTCTTCAACAAAATTAAAGGTAAGTAATCATCACTCTAAAAGCATTCCTTTGATTCTGGTATTCACATAAATAAATATCTAAAACATGTTGAGCTACAACTTTATTTGATCCAACCTCATAAACTCAACAAGATAGTTCTTTTAAGTGTATTCACAAATTTAACCATATGGGCTGAAATGTTGCACATCCAACTTTGGAAGATGATAATCTCAATCACATAAAATTTATAAATTATTCAAAGACAAATCCTTCCATGTGCTTAAGCAATTAAATTTGCTAAATTTTGTTCAAGTGCTACATTCATACTTACCTTTTGATCTTATCACCCATGTTATGGTTAAACAAAATACTCAATTTTGCTCAATATGTTCAGGCTAGAGAACAATGAACAAAATTTTGATTCTGTTGGTGTTTTCCCACCAACAGAGCCCATACACTTGATCTCTTCCTTGTTTATTTGAGCAGGACACTTTTTCACTATGTCATCAAGAGCATGGGTGGATGACACCCTACCAATGAAGATAGGAGATTCAAGAGATCTATCATCCCAATCTCCATTAGCACTGACTCTCTTGAAGAAGTTGTATGTGACCTTTGAGAAAGTGTCAACATCATGCCAAGCTTGCAGATCAGGCACTATGCTACCCTAAGGAATTCCTTAATATATCAGCATACGAGTTGGACACTCATTCATACCAGTAAACCTTGTGATTGGAGAAACAGGCAGAGATGAGCCATCATCTATACAGATAGTGTCAAGATCTGTTTCACGATCAAGGATGAGAAGGAGAGGTTCACTTTCATGAAACATACACTCAAGGCTCTTACTCATCCTTAGAGGTTGTACATCTACGAGGATACAACTGTTGCTATAAGAAAGAAGAACACCAACAATGGAAGGAGGAAGAGTAAAGCTCAACAACCAAGAGAAGACCTAGATGATCCGCACTATTGATTTAGGGTATGGCCAACTCCTTCTATCACAATAACTCGCTAAGTTGGGTGATCCAAGAGTACCTACCATTGATTGCAAGATCAAGGAAATACATTCTACAAGATATTCTGCAATATTAGATCAAGCAGTAACATAGTAGCCTATCAACATGTATATGGCAGTAGGCAACTATACTAGACAGAGGTACAACTCCAGCTAGCGGATCAATCATTCCAATTTTCGGAGGGAACAACTCCATGATCAAGATAACTATGTTCCCACCGACTTTATGGTTCTATATATGAGAGATAAAGATGGAGTCCACCTCATTTAAGGAAGACCTTTCCTCAACACTGTTGACACCAAGAATGACATACTTTTATATATCCAAAATAGTGTCAACAACCTCAGGATCAAGGATAGACAATCATATCATGAGCATATTTTATAAATTAATAAGTTCCACATGTCCATGAAGTATTTGATGCAGAATTAGAAGAAATGGAGCAAGGTGGGCTAGTGGGACCCACATAGTGGGTCGGTCGACACACCATAGGGCCCACCAGCCTACCACTTTGGCCATGATCCAGGAGAAGCAATCCCAAGTGATCCTCCACCCTTGGATCAACTTGTGCTTCCTCCCAACGGCTCATATTCACTTCACATGGATTCATGGGCCCACATCAAGGAAATCAACATGACAAACATCTTAGAAGAATCAACCACATCATGTGTCGGTGTCTAAAATGGCAGGGTCTAGATAGCCAACGAGTGAATTTCTAAGCGTGTCGGAGATCGAATGGTTGCGCTCGGAGAACACACGATTTATATTGGTTCAGGCACGAACGCCCTACGTCTAGTTTGCTGCGGAGCCGTGTTACCGAGCACAGGGAGCTCGTAGAGGGGAGCTACAAGTTGTGGAGAGAGGGAAGCTGGTTCCCAGGTCTCGTGCATATGAGGTTCTTGGATCTGGTGAGAGCTCGCATGAATGCAAGCGTGCGTGTGTGTGTGTGAGTCGTGTGGACTCTGAGAATGTCGAGAGAGAGTCTAGAGGTACATTCTCCCCCTTTATACATAGGGAGAGATGGAGGATTACAATAGAGAGGGAGAGAGAGAAACGTGGGCCCGGACGAGACTGTCGACTCGGGTGTGCTTTAGCTTCTGTTCGCCTTTCTTGCCGGGGAAGATTACACCTGTAGGCATGCCGTCGGGGCCCTGTTCGTCCTTGATGGAGCTGTAGCCATGCATCCCATGACCGGGAACACTGTCGTTCCCTGCCTTGGGTATGGGCGGGGGTTGGCAGCATAGGGCCAGGCACGCCCGCGTTCTGTCATACAGGGCTGAGAGCGCCCTAATCCCTGTGCAAACGTCCGTCGGAGGTATGGCTCGAGGATGGTGAACATCAGTCGTTGGTTAGGTCGCACAAGACCTTGTACCGCAGGGGGGATACAGGGGCAGGCATGGCGGTTCATGCCTTGGAGCCCCATCCTTAAGGACGAGGGGCACTTTGGACCTTTTGACTATATGGGCTAGGGCGTCTCAGGCTGCTTGTGGCGGTGAGACCTCCGAGGATAAGAGGCGTCACGGATGACGTCACCCTAGCCCGGACGGGGCGAAAGAGCTTTCGAGGGCAGGTGGCGTCAAGGATGATGTCACCCTAGCTCGGGCGAGGCGGAGGAGCCCCGAGGGTATATGGCGTCATGGATGACGTCACCTTAGCTCGGGCGACGCGGAAGATTCTCCGAGGGAGTGTGGTTGTTTTGGTTGGTTAGGGGGCGAGGAGCCCCAGAGGGTGATGACGTCACCCTGGCCCGGACGGAACGGAGAGTCCCCGAGGGTGATTTTGTTTTTGTGAAGTGCGGTGTTTAGGGTACCCTATTCTCAGGTATCCGACAGTACGATGTAGTGATGGACTACACCGGAGGCTTCCCGAGAGTGCTTGATGATATTCTGGATGAGCCTTTGGATTCCGGCGGGTGCGCGTGAGCGCACCCGTCGGGTGTAGCCCCGAGGCCTTAGGAGGAAGATTTTTCCTCCTAAGGGTTTATTCGGCAAACTTGTATAGTGCTTGGCCCTTCGCCCCCATGAGGTATTGAGGAAGGGAGAGGACCGCTTCGTACGTCGAAGCCAGAGCATTGCTTGCACGTCTGCCCTACCACGAGGCGCACTGTTGGACTTGGGCTGACGTGTCTTGAAATGACGAATCGGCACTGCGCTGTGCTGTCTTTCGGCCAGTATGGACGGTTGACTGGTCGAAGTCGCGTTGTCGGCATTGAGGTCTGACTGCGCCCCCCTGCAGCCCAAAAGTGGACATGCCGTGTTTTTCCCATTCGAGGGGTGGTGCCAGAGCACCGCTCGCTTAGTGGTCAAAACTTCGAACAGAGCCTACCGTCTGCCTGGCCATTTATAGCCCCGCCATACCCTCTTAAAAGTGGGTCCTGACGCACAGTGTGGTCCGGTCGAGAGGTGAGTGCTGTAGCTTCACGGGCCAGCTGCCGCGTGAGTGCCCTGGTGGGCTACAAATAGGGGCGTCCGCCTGCGAGTAGATACATAACCTCACGGTATGGCTTGCCCTAACTTCTCCCTCCGAGGTCTCATCGAAGAGGCCCTAAAGCCGCCCTGGCGGGAGGTCTTGTGAGAGCAACACCGGATTCAAAGGAAGTTCTACGTAGGGAGCACCGTCGTCTCGTTTTGTTGGTCGGAAGAGATCGGGGGGAGTTCTGCGGCGTGCACAGTTCTTCCCCGTCATCTCGTCCCACGGGACGGCGGTGCTTCCTCATCATCTCCCTTCGCAGGGGGCCAAGGATGCGTCTACTGGAAAGGCTGTGCGGTCCGCCCGCGCAGCCTTCTAAGCCAAACATTCCTTAGGCCTGCTGGTGGCGACGCCACTGTTGGGAGACGGCGAACTTGCGGGCCGACGGACCTGGTTGCGTTCGGGTGAGGGCATAACGGTGCCGTCCTCCGAGGCCCTAGAAATCAGACAGGGATCACCCGTGCGCGCGCATGGGTTTGTCCTGATCATGTAGCACCTGTGTAAGCACTGGTGCTGCATGCCTGACTGAGCTTCGTGGTGGTAGCCCTGAATGCCCATCGGTGCTGGTGGATGCCCTCCTAGAGCGGGCGGGGCGTGTCATCGGAACGATGGGTTTTCTTTGGCGTGACGCTCGAAGCGTTACCCTGAAAAATGCTTGACCAACTCGTCATGCCTTTGTACAGGTGCGCAGCCGGGCGCGCAAGTCTTTTGGTGGTGGTGGTGGTGCTATTGCCGCCCTGTCCCGGGAGACGAAATAGCGGCAGTTGGATCGTTGGGCGTTCGCCTGATAGGCAACCCTCGGAGCGGCATTTCCGGTGTGCGTAGGGCATTAGATGCTTGCCCTGTTTTTCTACCCTTTGGCCCTTGGCCGGGATCCCCCTTCAGTCCACCTTGTAATTGTTCTGATGTTTGATGATCTGGTTCGGCCCTCGTGGCACCTAAAAAGTATGTAACCTTCGCAAGGATTAGTGTATAAAAATGTAATGTTCGTTTGGCGTTTTACCTACGCGGACCTTTGACGTGTGAGGTTTATGCGTCCGCCGTTTTCTCACCTGGCTGCAAGAACCGTTGTGATGTGCGATGCCAGCCCCCGAGTCTCGGGACCGTATAGTCTTTTATGCGTTCCCCGCGCATCTCTCCGCGAGAAGGGGGAATGTGAGCCGAACCATGCTATCCTCGAGGCGGACGAACCATGGATGCTCATCGAGCTGATATCAGGAAAATCTGAGTGGGGTGCTGGTTCCCGTTCGATAGGGTTCCGACTAGTGGCCCATGTAGTGGCTCACCCCAGATCGGTTTCATCTAGTAGCTGGGTCCGTTCGATAGGTCCCAAGGGCCTAATGCCTTCCTTCGGAGGAATACCATGAACCAATCGTCCGCAAAGTCAGACTCAAATACGAAATCTGGGAATGACCTTAGCATTCGATTGCCAGGCTGATGACCGCTAGTGTGTCTATTCCCTATTCGCCCCTCACTCTGATGTCCTGAGTCGGCCGTTTCGAACCCCGCTGGGTCCGCCTCCGTATCTCTGGACCATAGTAGGCCGTCGGGGCATCTATAGCCCTTATTCCTTTGTCTTACCTAGGCCCGTAGGCCGTCCGTTGGTGGCAGTGCATAGGCGTCCGTCCGATCTTTTGCACACGTCGGACGAGCTAGGTCGGAGGTCGGACTGAGCCCCACTGTGCGCCGGGTAATTTTCTCCGGCTTCGCGCTCTCTAGCGTTCCTGCGAACATCAGAGAGAAGAAAAAACAACCCTATGGTCTGAGGGGAAGTACTTAGGGATAGAAGCGACGCAGCTTTTTGATGTTCCATGCATTGGAGAAGACCTGGCCGTCAGGCCCTATGGTGGTGATCTTGTAACTTCTGGGACGGAGGACCTCCACCACGAAGTACGGCCCTTCCGATGGCGGCGTGAGCTTGTGCTTGTCCTTGTTGCTCTGCTTGAGTCGGCGCACCAGGTCGCCAAAGTTGAACTCGCGCTTTCGGATGCGACGGTCATGGTATCTCCTCAGGGCCTGCTGGTACTTTGCCGAATGTAGAAGGGCGATATCCCTTGCTTCGTCGAGCTGGTCCATGACGTCCTCCATGTTTGCCTAGTTGCCCTCTTCGTCGTAGGCCTTTACCCGTGGCGAACAGTATTCTAGGTTGGTCGGGAGCACGGCGTCCGCCCCGTAGAGCATGAAGAAGGGGGAAAAGCCGGTGGCTCTGCTTTGGGTCGTCCTGAGGCTCCAGAGGACGGCTGCAAGCTCCGTGACCCAATGGCCTCCGAACTTTTTTAGCCGATTGAAGATTCTCAGTTTTAGCCCGTGTAAGATCATCCCGTTAGCGCGCTCGACCTGCCCATTCGTTTGGGGGTGCTCGATAGCCGCCCAGTCTACACGGATCTAGCTTCTGTCGCAGAAGTCCGGGAACCTTTTCCCTGTGAACTAGGTCCCGTTATCGGTGATGATCGTGTTAGGGACTCTGAACCGATATATTATGTCTGTGAAGAAAAGGACAACCTGCTCCGACTTGATCTGGGCGAGGGAGCGTGCCTCGATCCATTTAGAAAATTTTTCGATGGCGACGAGCAAGTGGTCGAAGCCCCCAGACGCCCTGTGTAGGGGTCCCACCAGGTCCAAACCCCAGACCGCGAAAGACCACGTGTGGGGGATGGTCTGTAACGCTTGCGTGGGCAGGTGAGTCTTCTTGGCGTAGAACTGGCACCCTTTGCAGGCATGCACTACCTCCGTGGCATTTGCTATGGCCGTCGGCCAGTAGAAACCTTGGCGAAAAGCCTTACCGACGAGCGTGCGGGGGGGGGGGGGGCGCGTGGTGCCTGCAGTCTCCCACATGTATGTCCTCCAGTAGACTCACACCCTGCTCGGTAGGGATGCAACGTTGAAAAATCCCTGTAGGGTTGTGCCTATAGAGTTCTTGGTCGATAATAACGAAGGACTTAGCGCGCCGAACGATGCGGCGTGCCTTGTTCCTGTCGTCTGGGAGACGCCCCCGAATTAACCAGTCCAGGATGGGAATCCTTCAATCGGGAAGGGGATCGTCGTCGCCGGTCGGTGCGTCGTCCACGCCGCCTTGTAGTCCTTCGACGTCCATGACCTCCGCCGTAGGCGTCTCTAGGGCCCCAGCCTCGGGGTCCGCAGGCCAGGTGATGGACGGCTGTTGATATTTGTTAACGCAGACAGAGAAATCACTAGGAAGTAATCCGCAAGCGCACGGATACCGGTGAGCACTTCACCGGGAGATAGTCCAGAGTATCGTTATTTGTTTTTCCGCAGGGAGAAAGGGTGCATCTGACTAACCAAATCTATGCTAGTAACCCTTAGGCTACAAACAAGGTGATCGTGATATAAGAGATTAGAGAAGATCGCAACTGTAGTCTCGTTCTAGTCTATATAAGATATGATCTATTATTCTATTGGGGAGAACTGTCGTGAGAAGAGACACCTCAGAGGATGCTTAACACGCGGCCTATGAAACCCTATCGGTCCTTCTAACGGGATTGTGGGTTCCAAAGGTATCTACGGAATTGTCACTTTCCGAGCTACTACCACAGATCCGACTAGATAGGGGATATCTATGAGTATCCAAGCCCAAACACCACGTTTACGCTAAAGATGGTAACCCTACTCTCTACGCGAAGAGAATAAAGTAAACTCACAAACCAAAGAATAATAAACAGGGAACTTACTAGAATTAGAAGTCGAATTACCGAAGAAATCCTAGGAGCAAGCCTCGGGTTAGGAGTCTTGATCCCGTCGATACAAACCGGAGAGGAGACACCGACAAGCCGGGCTTCCTCCAATCCACACCTCCACTCTAACTCTCTCAATCTAGAAGAGTAAACTCTAATCTCACATGTATGCTAAGCCCTAGAGAATAGACCCGTGAGGTATCTTCTCTGGCAAATCCTCTCTGAAAAATATGCAAATGAATAATAGATTATGGATTGCCTTTAGCCAGGGCGCAGGGGTCCTCCTTATATAGCCCCCTCAAATGATCGTCAGCCGTCGGATCAAACCGACCTTAATGGATGGTGTAGATGTAATCTCAAAGGCGGTGGAGAGTGGCCCCACAAGGCAGAGGCCCATTGGAGCCTGACCTAGGGCGGCCGCCCCAGGGGTTAGGGCGGGCGCCCTACCCCTGGGCCCATTTGGCCTCTGGTTTCTTCCCGAGCCTTCTTGACCCTTCTAGATTATTCTTTTTCATGCGGAGGTGTTATGTGTCTATGTAATCCTTACATGTGGGCCTATTTTGCTCTTTTGCAGTTGTCTCCCTGCAGAAACAGATAAACACCAAAACTCGTGGAATTCTATCAGTTAAAACCCTATATCTAGGTAGTGTGTTGCAAATATATCCTTTCTTCTGCTTAGTTGACACTTAGAATTGATACTTAAGAGGTGTCAACAAGCTCCCCCATACTTAGGATTTTACTCGTCCTCGAGAAAAAGGATGGTTAAAACATAAGCTTAAGGTTGAGATATCAATAATAGAAAGATTCCTTTTATACCTGTAGTGTGGGAGTTTAGTAGAGTCATCATATCACTATGAGCAATTGAGGAATAAAGTAGCTAGAAATAGAGACCCTTGTTCTATTAATCTTGTCACTTGGAGTTTTTGCATGTTTAGCTTACTTTTTCCTTGGTGCTCAGATCACTCATAAATGAATCTCAAAAAGTATAGGTAAACGTGGCATGCTTACCTTGCATGTATTGCCTGCTCAAACCGGGATCCGAGGAGAATAATGCCATACTCTTAGATCAAGACTTGTTGGTCAAGTTTTATTATTGTGTCAACTCTTACTGGTGTATTGCTATTAGAGGAGACATGGGCTTTCATTATATTTTTTTGAGTGGGTGCTGATGTACCCCTAATTCTACTGCTAGGTTGTCGAACTTTTTACCCATTTTTATTTCCTCGAATTTAAAATATTTTTGCATAGCCCATTCCTCTAATGCAATACTACTTCGGAAGAGTGAATCTTTTGTGTTGTAAAGTATGAATGAAGCCTTGACCTTGTGAGTATTATAAAATTCTAACAAGGATCCACACGATTCAAACAAACTCAATACAAAGTAAGTAGCCTTTTGGCTCTTGATTGGTAAGTGTAAAGCATATAAGGGATGGTTGTTATTTATTTCAAAAGAAATTCTCCAAGTGACAGAGATTATCAAGAATTAAGTTCTCTTATTCTACCATCTTATATTCCACAACGACTTAAGTAACATGGAGTCTCTAAATAAATTCTCAACAATAGCAGGATTCCAGGAAACTTATTTTTACGTAAACATTTTAGCATTTTATCATGTTTAAAGCATTTATTTATGGAAACTAACTGCACGAATTAAATTTTGGAGATGTGTATGAAAATATGTAATGTGCAGGGTGCAAACCTGAGTGTGGTCGAAGGACAGAGCAGGGGGTGCCCTGCCCAGGGCGGGCGCCGTGGCTAGTAGGGCGGGTGCCCTACTGGGGTGGCCCCTCGGCCTCTGCTTCGCCGAGTGTAGTTGTTACTCTGTTTGTTTCCGAAATATTTGATCGTTGCGGGTTAATCTGTTCGTCTCGTCATCGGGGGTCTCCCCCATACTTGTTTCCTATTTTCTTTTGAATACAAAATGGAGACAAGCAAGATACAAAAAAATAATAGAAATGCTCTTTATTTATTATTTATTCTGAGACATGTATTACAAGGGAAATGAATCGAACTAAATTCTAGCTAATGGATCTACACATGTCTCAAAACTAACTAAATAATCTAGCGACGTTCTAAATACTTCATCTTCTTGTTAAGCTCATCTACGTCGCTCCTAAGGTTTCCTGTGGTGGTGTTCAGGTTTGTGATCTGCCTAGAGAGAAAGCTTAGAGTGGTTTGGATATTGATGATCGTATCATCTCTAGCATGGAAGTCTTTCTCTAGGTCAGCTATGGTTTTGCAGCGCTTGGGAGATGACACGAAGGAATTGAGGGAGTGCTTCGGGGCGTCCTTCGGTGGCACGAACTTGACTTTAGGAGCCCGGATTCCCTCGAAGTAGGGACGTTCCTCCTCAGTTGTGTACTTGATGTGGTTGAGCTCTCCATTTCGATGGGTCTTCACTCCTATGACCCTCTCCTTGGGTCTTGGAGGAAGAACCTTGGTGTCGGCAGGTACCTTGATGATGGGCTCTTCTTTCGGCCCTTTTAGCAGGAGCGGTTGCGGCGATGCTGGGAGGACAGGCTGGGCATAGTAGGATCTATTGTGGTGCTGCTGCTTTGGTGGAATGGTGGCGAGAGGAAGCTCATCGTGGATGACGACTATGGCCTTGGCATCTGGGTCTTCCCCTTCGGGAGCTTGTCGAGGTTGGATCCGTAGGGGACCATCCTCCTCTCGGTGTTGCGGTTGCTAGCCATGGGAGCAAAGAGAGCTAGCTGGCTTCTAAGCGAGAGCTAAGGGAAAGATTGAATGATGATGATGGCTGACGTCAGGGGGTTGTTTATATAGGGGTGGAAAACGGCCTCTAGAAGCATCTATGGAGCAAATCTCGCGGAAAAATGGTTGGATAAGTGTTCTATAAGGTTTATCGGATAAGGGAGACTAGAAGGTTCGGGTGAGCGAAAGGCGGTGGCGAGAGGTTACAGGAGTGGGGCGGCCGCCCTGGGCCTTAGGGCGCCCGCCCTAGCCTTCTCTCCTCTGCCAGGCCTCTTTTGCGTACTCGTTTCTAGAAGATTCTATTCCCCGAAAAACATATGCATGGCCCAGAAATGTAAAATTAAAGTGGTTGGGCCTTAGAAATCACTTAAAAGGTAGAAATTAATTACGTCTATTTCTTCTAATTTTTCATTAGGTTCTAGAAATATTTTAAGACGTTGGCCATTTACCTTGAATAACATACCTTCATCATTTTGAAGTGTGATTGCTCCATGGGATGATGAATTGATTAACTTATATGGTCCTTCCCATTTTCTTCATAGCTTTTCGTGTCCGAAGAGCTTTACCCTGGAATTAAAAAGTAATACCTTATCTCCGGGTGTGAACTCTTTCTTCTTGATCTTCTTGTCATGCCATCGTTTGACTCTTTCTTTGTAGATCTTTGAATTGTGATATGCTTTTTCTCTCCACTCCTCTAGCTCTGATAGTTGCATTTGTCGATTCTCTCCAGCAGCCTCAAAGTCCATATTCCATCTTTTTATAGCCCAGTGTGCTTTGAACTCTGGTTCAACAGGTAGGTGACAATTCTTCCCATATACGAGTTGATATGGAGACATTCCAATTGGGGTTTTGTATGCAGTCCGGTATGCCCAGAGTGCATCGGGTAACTTGTCCTTCCACGCTGTTCCCATCTCATTCACTGTCTTCTGAAGAATATTCTTGATTTATTTGTTTGAGGTCTCTGCTTGGCCACTTGTCTGAGGATGATAAGGTGTAGCGATGTTGTGGCGGATCCCATGACTTGTTAGATACTTCTCAAAACGTTTGTCGATGAAATATGATCCTCCATCACTTATCACTAGTCTAGGGACTTCAAATCTTGGGAGTATGGTCTCTTCAAACATCCTCTTTGAATTTACGTTGTCTGCATGTTTGCAAGGTAATACTTCTACCCACTTGGAGACATAATTGACTGCCACCAAGATACACTCACACTTCTTTGATGGGGGAAATGGTCCCATATAGTCAATTCCCCAAACATCAAAGAGCTCTATCTGCAGATTACTGATGAGTGGCATGGCATCCCTTGAGTTTATGTTGCCGTGTCTTTGACATGGCCCGCATCTTCTGATAAATTCTCTAGTGTCTTCATACATTGTTGGTCAATAGAATCCACACTGCCAAATTTTTGCATGTGTGTGGAATGCTCCATAATGACCTCCATATGGTGATGAGTGGCATATTTCAATGATCTTCATTACTTCTTCAATAGTCACACATCTCCTGAGTAAACCGTCAGAGCATACTCGGAAGAGGTATGACTCATCCCATATGTGTGAACGACTCTCTTGAATAAGCTTTCTTTTGTTCCCTCCTGGTGGTACATATCCTGAAACCATGAAATTAACAATATCTGCATACCAGGGGTCGGATCTATTGATCCCGTAGAGCATGTCGTCCCGGAGTGAATCATTAATGGGTAGTTCTTGTGGATTCTTAAAATACATTCTAGACAAGTGATCTGCAACAGGATTGTCTACTCCTTTTCTATCTTTTATTTCTAAGTCAAATTCTTGGAGCAGCAAGATCCATCTTATTAAGCAAGGTTTAGCATCTTTTTTAGTGAGCAGATATTTCAGAGCAACATGATCAGAATAAACAATTACTTTGGTTCCTACTAAATAAGATCTAAATTTGTCTATAGCAAAAACAACAGTCAGGAGCTCTTTTTCAGTGGTTGCATAATTAAGTTGAGGTCCTATCAAAGTTTTACTAGCATAAGCTATTGCATGATGCTTCTTATCCTTAGTTTGTCCCAAAACTGCCCCCACAGCATAGTCACTAGCATCACACATAATTTCAAAAGGTAAATTCCAATCAGAGGGTTGAATGATTGGTGCAGAGATGAGTGTTGTCTTTAACAATTCAAATGCTTTTAAACAAGCATCATCAAATTCGAAAGGAGCATCCTTGGCTAGCAAAAGAGTTAATGGTCTAGCAATAAATGAGAAATCTTTTATAAATCTTCTATAAAAACCAGCATGACCAAGGAAGCTTCTTATACCTTTCACATTTATAGGCGGAGGTAACTGTTCAATTACTTCAATTTTAGCTTGGTCTACCTCGATGCCTCTTTCAGATATTAGATGTCCTAGCACTATTCCTTCTTTGACCATAAAATGACATTTCTCCCAATTAAGGACTAAATGTTTTTCTTCACATCTTTGCAAAACCCTATCTAAATTTTCAAGACAACTATCGAAAGCTTTTCCATAAACAGAGAAATCATCCATGAAAACTTCCATAATATCTTCAATCATGTCAGAAAATATAGACATCATGCATCTTTGAAAAGAAGCTGGAGCATTACATAGCCCAAAAGACATTCTACGATAAGCATAAGTTCCATATGGACATGTAAAGGTTGTTTTGCTTTGGTCATCTGGATGGATCGGGATTTGGTGATACCCTGAATATCCATCTAAGAAACAGAAGAAAGAGTGGTTGGCTAACCTCTCTAACATCTCATCTATAAAAGGTAAAGGAAAGTGATCCTTTCTTGTAGCTTTATTCAGCTTTCTATAATCTATACACATTCGCCATCCTGTGACGGCGTGTTGAGGAATTAGCTCATTCTTTTCATTTGTGACAACAGTCATGCCTCCCTTCTTAGGCACAACATGCACAGGACTTACCCACTCACTATGCGGCACGAGATATATAATCTCTGCATGCAGCAACTTTAAAACTTCTTTCTTAACTACCTCTCTCATCGCGTTATTGAGTCTTCGTTGGGGCTCTCGAGGAGGTGAAACAGAAGGATCTGTTGGAATGCGATGAGTGCAAATGATAGGACTGATTCCAGTGAGATCTTGGAGTGAGTAGCCAAAGGCTGAACGATGTCTTTCTAGAACAGCCATCAAACACAGAGTTTGCTCCTGAGTGAGTTTATCACTTATGATTATAGGAGACTCTGGATCATTATTGAGGAAAGGATAAGTAAGACCGGGTGGTAGAGGTTTAAGCTCTACAGGAGGTCTGGGTGTTTCTGCAAACTCGTCTAAGGGTTCAGGTTCAGAAGGGTCAGCTTCTTCTTCTATGAAGAAAGGAGCATCATCTTCTAAATCTAGTTTATCAAAAAGCTCTAGAGAAGCAGTTTTTACTTCCTCCATAGGATCAGGTAAAAGATATGATTCAGCTTTGCTGTTCAAAGAACAAGAGATTGTCATCGGGATTTGAAAACTCTTTCCAAAGGAAATTTTTAGTTTCCCATTTTGTCCTTCATAAAGAAGTCTTCTAAAAGGTTGTCCTATCAATAGGTCGTGGTCCCATGTATCAAAGATATAAAAGTTCAAACGAACCATGGCACCATCTACCATAATTGGTAAGACATGTAAAATTCCAAGACTAGGGACTATATGTCCGTTAAGATTCTTCATGAGCTTTGTTGTTGGGGTCAAGGTCACTTTGCCCAATAATTCATGCACAAGTGATCTAGACATGATATTGATCCCCACAACAGGATTATAGAGAGCATCAAAATGATATGAATTGAAAGTACAACGTATTGGAATAGAAGGTGAATCCAGACGGATCACATCAAAGGAAAGCTCTGATTCTTCTAACCATTTGCTACTTATGATTGATACAAGCTCTCTTAAAATGCCTCTATTTGGCATTTGGTGTATGTGGTTGCTAGAGTGATGATCTCGGGGTTTTGAAAAAGAAAAGTAGGTTGAAATGTTTCCAAAATCAGTGAAAAGATCAGGATCTATATCCAACATGAAATCAGGTGGTGGAATTTCTTCCATTTTAGGCTCAGAACTTGGGATAGCGGAAAAAGATGGTGGATCTGGCAAGGTATTGTTTTCAGCTTCATGAGTTTCTTCATGGAGGGTATTATCCAACTCAGTATCTAGGATTCTATCTAAAGTTGATTTTGCTTCTATGGATGGTATATGAAAGAAAGAACCTCCAGATGTGGTGTTTAGCAACTCTCTATCCTTTTTACGAAGACCTTTATAAAAGTGTTGAAGAAGAACAGGGCCTTCGATGTTAAGGTGTGGACCAGATTCTAAAAGCTCAAGAAAACGTTTCCAGGAGTAAGCCAAAGATTCATTCTCTTCTTGTTCGAAGGTTAGAACCTTGACTCTAAGGTCGACGATTTGGGTGATGGGGTAGAAATCTAAACAGAAGTTGGAGCGCAAAACTCCCCAATCTCCTTGTTGTTGGTTTACCTTCTGATTATACCATTGTTTAGCTCTTCCTTTTAAAGAAAAAGGAAAAATCTTCCAACGTAAGGTTTTATTGGATATGCCCTCTATGCGAAGACAATCACATGTTTGCTCAAAATCTTGAATATGAAGGTAAGGATTTTCGTCTTCCTTTCCTGAAAAGGATAGGCTTTGAATCATTGCAATCAACCGCGGACTCAACCTAAACTCGGGAGTTTGGATAGGTTGTGATGACTCCCATGGTAATAAGTCGGTCTCCGTGGGTGCAGAAAATTGATAGATAGGTGTGGAATTTAGGTTTTCCATAAGGATAGAAAAGGTAAGAAATAAAGAAATTTGAAAAGATAAGAAAAGATAAAAGTATAGGTACAGGAAAATAGCAATATTCAAGGTTATCTCAGCAAACCGTCTTTCTCCCCCGCAACGGCACCATAAATGCTTGTTGATATTTGTTAACGCAGACAGAGAAATCACTAGGAAGTAATCCGCAAGCGCACGGATACCGGTGAGCACTTCACCCGGGAGATAGTCCAGAGTATCGTTATTTGTTTTTCCGTAGGGAGAAAGGGTGCATCTGACTAACCAAATCTATGCTAGTAACCCTTAGGCTACAAACAAGGTGATCGTGATATAAGCGATTCGAGAAGATCGCATCTGTAGTCTCGTTCTAGTCTATATAAGATATGATCTATTATTCTATTGGGGAGAACCGTCGTGAGAAGAGACACCTCAGAGGATGCTTAACACGTGGCCTATGAAACCTTATCGGTCCTTCTAACAGGATTGTGGGTTCCAAAGGTATCTACGGAATTGTCACTTTCCGAGCTACTACCACAGATCCGACTAGATAGGGGATATCTATGAGTATCCAAGCCCAAACACCACGTTTACGCTAAAGATGGTTACCCTACTCTCTACGCGAAGAGAATAAAGTAAACTCACAAACCAAAGAATAATAAACAGGGAACTTACTAGAATTAGAAGTCGAATTACCGAAGAAATCCTAGGACCAAGCCTCGGGTTAGGAGTCTTGATCCCGTCGATACAAACCGGAGAGGAGACACCGACAAGCCGGGCTTCCTCCAATCCACACCTCCACTCTAACTCTCTCAATCTAGAAGAGTAAACTCTAATCTCACATGTATGCTAAGCCCTAGAGAATAGACCCGTGAGGGATCTTCTCTGGCAAATCCTCTTTGAAAAATATGCAAATGAATAATAGATTATGGATTGCCTTTAGCCAGGTCGCAGGGGTCCTCCTTATATAGCCCCCTCAAATGATCGTCAACTGTCGGATCAAACCGACCTTAATGGATGGTGTAGATGTAATCTCAAAGGCGGTGGAGAGTGGCCCCACAAGGTAGAGGCCCATTGGAGCCTGACCTAGGGCGGCCGCCCCAGGGGTTAGGGCGGGCGCCCTGCCCCTGGGCCCATTTGGCCTCTGGTTTCTTCCCGAGCCTTCTTGACCCTTCTAGATTATTCTTTTTCATGCGTAGGTGTTATGTGTCTATGTAATCCTTACATGTGGGCCTATTTTGCTCTTTTGTAGTTGTCTCCCTGCAGAAACAGATAAACACCAAAACTCGTGGAATTCTATCAGTTAAAACCCTATATCTAGGTAGTGTGTTGCAAATATATCCTTTCTTCTGCTTAGTTGACACTTAGAATTGATACTTAAGAGGTGTCAACAACGGCTTGTGGAGGTCGCTGGCGAAGACCCTGGGTGGTACCGTGCCCCGACTGGAAGCCAGCTTCGCGAGTTCGTCCGCCGCCTCGTTGTACTTTCTGGCGACGTGGTTGATTTCCAGGCCGTCGAATTTTTCTTCCAAATGGTGGACCGCTTGGCAGTACGCCGTCATCCTGGGGTCATTGCAATTTGACTCCTTCATGACCTGTTCGACTACAAGCTGAGAGTCGCCTCACGCGTTAAGTCTCTTGATGCCCAGCTCCGTGGCTATGTGTAGTCTGTTTACCAGGGCCTCGTATTCCGCGATGTTGTTAGACACTGGGAAGAATATACGGATCATGTACTTGAGCTGGACTCCGAGCGGGGAGACGAAAACCAGGCCGGCGCCGGCGCCGGTCTTCATCAGTGACCCGTCGAAGTACATGATCCAAAACTCCTGGTTCTCCGCCGTCGGTGGTAGCTGGATTTTGGTCCACTCGGCGACGAAATCTGCGAGAACCTAGGATTTGATGGTTGTCCGTGTTGCGTAGGAGATGAACTCCCCCATGAGCTCGAACCCCCACTTCGCCACCCGCCCCATAGCCTCGTGGCTCTGTATCACCTCCCGAGAGGGTAGGATGATACAACGGTGACGTGATGGCCATCGAAGTAATGGGCCAGCTTTCTTCGCGCGATGAGGACCACGTAAAGGAGCTTCTGAATTTGAGGGTACCTGGTCTTAGTCTCAGATAATACTTCACTGATGAAGTACACAGGCCGTTGGACCTTTAGCGTGTGGCCCTCCTCCTCCCTTTCGACGACGATGACGGCGCTCACCACCTGGGTGTCGGCGGCAATGTATAGGAGGAGAGGCTCACGTGGCGTCGGCGGGACAAGTATGGGTGCGCTCGTGAAGACCACCTTGAGCTTGTCCAGGGCCTCCTGCACTTCGGAGGTCCAGGTGAAGTGTTCGGTCTTCTTGAGAAGTCGGTAAAGAGGGAGGCCTCGTTCGCCGAGGCACAAGATGAAGCGGCTCAGGGACGCGAGGCACCCATGACCCGCTGTACCCCCTTTACATTACGAATCGCCCCCATACTTGCGATGGCAGAGATTTTATCGGGGTTGACCTCGATGCCACGCCGAGAGACAATGAAACCGAGGAGCCTGCCGCGCGGCACCCCCGAACATGCACTTCTCAGGGTTGAGCTTGACGCGCTTGAGTCTCATGGCCCCGAACGCTGTCTCGAGATCAGTGATCATTGTTTCCGTTCGTTTGGATTGTACCACGATGTCATCCACATATGCCTCGACGGTCCTACCGATGAGTTCCCCAAAAACCGAGAGCATGCACCCCTGGTACGTGGCTCCCGCATTTCTGAGGCCGAATGGCATAGTGACGTAGCAAAAAGAGCCAAACGGCGTGATGAAGGATGTCACGAGCTGGTCGGACTCCTTCATCTGGATTTGATGGTAACCAGAGTACGCATGAAGGAAAGAAAGCGTCTCGCACCCTGAGGTGGAATCAACGATCTGGTCGATGCGCGGCAGGGGATATGAATCCTTGCCGCATGCCTTGTTCAGGCTGGTGTAATCTACACACATTCTCAATTTCCCGCTCTTCTTCTTAACCAATACTGGATTAGATAGCCATTCGGGATGTAATACCTCTTTGATGAAACCGGCCAACGAAAGCTTGTGGAGCTCTTTCCCGATGGCTCGCCGCTTCTCCTCGTCGAAACGGCGTAGGCGCTGTTTCAAAGGTCGGGTGTCAGGCCGGATCATCAACGCATGCTCGGCTACGTCCCTTGGTATGCCCGGAACGTCCGCAGGGCTCCACGCAAACATGTCGTCGTTTGCGCGGAGAAAGTCGGTGAGTGCCGATTCCTGCTCCGGAGCCAAGGAGGCACTGATGCGCAGTACTCGGCCATCCATCTTGGACGGGTCGAGGGTGATTTCCTTTACCCCCTCGAGGGGGGTGAAGTTCCTCACGCCCCTGGAGTTGACCCTCTCGTCACTTGTAGCTTCGGCCGCCGCCGCCAACTCCGAGCATCGTACCTCGGCCATGGCATTCTCGCAACTGTCCACGTCACATTGGTATGCTTCCGCAAGCTCGGAGGTGACCGTGATGACTCCATGCGGTCTCGGCATCTTGAGCTTGAGGTAGGTGTAGTTGGGGATGGCCATGAACTTCGCGTAACATGACCTCCCCAACACCACGTGGTATGCCGCGCGATAGTGTGCGACCTCGAAAGTGAGAAGCTCGCTTTAGAAGTTATTTGACTCCCCGAACGTCACAAGCAAGTCGATATGCCCTATGGGCAAGGTTGGTTTTGCGGGGACGATTCCTAGGAAGGGAACCCCCTCCGGCCGGAGTTTCTTCCTGGGTACCTTCAGGGCCTCGAAGGCGTTGTAAAACTGGATGTTGAGGTCGCTGCCCCCATCCATCAGTACCTTAGTGAAGCACACGTTCCCTATGATCAGGTCCACGACGAGTGGGAAACGACCCGGGTGGGGAATGTGGCTCGGGTGATCGTCTCGCCCGAACGTGATGTCGGACTTCGACCAGTCGAGGAAAGCCAGAGTTGCTGGGGCGGCTGCGAAGACTTCGCGCCGCTCCCGCTCCTTCCAGCGCTTGCAGCCGTAGGCCTCCAAGCCCCCGAATATCATGAGGCACTTGTTGACGTGAGGGTAGGAGTCTTCGTGACCCCCTCCCCGTCCTGGCCTTCCGACTGCTTCGGCTCGTCCTTGTCGGGGACGGCCTTGAAGTACCTGGCCATCATTTCACACTGTTGGAGCGTGTGCTTGACCGAACCATTGTGGTACGGGCATGGCTTGGTGAGCATGTCATCGAACTTTCCCCCCTTCTTCCCGCCCTGGGGTCGGGGGGCCTTGCGGTCTGCTGCCGCGACCACGTTGTCACTGCCGCCACGCTGTGGCTTTCCCTTCTTGTTCCTGTTCTAGGCATGGTTCGAGCTGCCTTCGCCGGTGGTCTCCACTTCCTTGCCCTTTCCCATGTCGGGGTGGAAGATCGCACCGACCGCCTCCTCACCCGACGCATAGCTAGTGGCAATGTCGAGGAGTCACTCGGTGGTGCGAGGGTTGCTGCAGCCCAGCTCGTGGACCAGCTGCTTGCAGGTGGTGCCTGCAAGGAACGCCCCAACCACATCCGCGTTGGCTGCAGTCGGGAGCTTTTTGCACTGCTGGGAGAAGCGACAGATGTACTCCAGGAGGGACTCGTTAGTCTTCTGCCTGCAACTGCGGAGGTCCCAGGGGTTCCCTGGGCGTGTGTAGGTGCCCTGGAAATTCCCGACGAAGGCCTATCGCAGGGAATTCCACCCATCGATGGTGTTGGGGGGTAGGTGCTCGAGCCATGTGCGGGTCGAGTTTGAGAGGTGGAGAGGCAAGTTGCGGATGATGAACTCGTTGTCGTCCGCGCCGCCGGCCTGGCAGGCAAGGCGATAGTTGTCGAGCCAGAGTTCGGGGTTCATTTCCCGGAGTACCGGAGGATGTTGGCTGGCTACTAGAAACATTGCGGGAACGGGGCACGGCGGATGCAGCGAATATAGACCAGTGGGCCTGGTGCCTCTAGCGAGAGGGACCGGTCCTCCCCACTGTTGTATCGACCGCCACAGCGGACGTGGTAGCCCTTGCTTGTGCCGTCCTGCTTGGCGTGCTTGCGGGCGTGGAGCGTGTCACGCACGTCGCGTTTGTCGCCCACGAGGGCGTGAACCGTCGAACGTCGACGCTCGCCCGGTGCGGGGTCCTGGTGAACTGAGCCCTCTCGGTCGTTGGGCGTGGGTCAACCTGATGGCTAGGGTTAAGCCCGTGCCTCCGCAACGTGGAGCTCTCGGCCTGCTGAACCACGGGCGCCCCAGGAGAGAATTCAACTCTTCGTGAGCGTGCTTCCCCTCGGGAGTGTCTGGGACCGGGAGGTTGCGGAGCAGCATCGCTGCTGCCGCGCTGTTCTGACTTTCCCGCACGAACTGCGTCGGGTCGTGCTCATCGTCGATGATGCGCTGGTGCATGGCTTGGGCCTCCCTGCGAGCGCGGGGCTCTCCGGGGGCCTTGGTAGTTTCGCGCTCGAACGTTACTCGTCGCTTCCCTTCCACGAGCTTCCGCTCCATGTCGCGGAGTTCTTCCAGGTAGCGCCGTTGAGAATCCGAGGATTGGGGGTCGCCCCGCGGGGCGGGTGCCCGTGACCTTGCCCTGTCGACGGGAGTGTGGACGCCATCGCCGTCGTTGTCCCCATCCTCAATGAGGGTGGGATCGACAGCGGCTCTAGGCGGCGGTGGGTCGCACATGAAGCACTCGCGGCCACAGCCCGCGCTGTGGCCGCTCGAGCTGGAGTCGAGCAAGTAATCGCTGGCGTGCAGGAAACCATAAAAAGACTCCTTATCCCCCAGACCTTCGAAGTCCAGGGGCTCCTAGGGGTCGACGCTGCCACGGCTAGAGCTGGCGTAGGAGGTGGCCTCCGAACTTGTGAGGAGGTCGGAGGCGGACCGGAGATGATGGGACGTAAGCCCGATGCATGTCCCTTCCGCGGGGTAGGCACGGAAACCCGTGGCCACCACCTCTGAGTACGACGCGGAGGCATTCCGCATGCCGTGCGGTTGCACCCTTGCGACGGGCGCATTGATGAGCCCAGGGGAGAGTGGCTGTCCTCGAGCTGCGCTGCCACGTTGGCGAACGTGAAGTAGAGGCTGTGCAGGGACCCCTGGGTCAGCTTGGGACCCATCATGGTGTCGAGCTGGTGCTCGAACTTGGGGTAGTCGGCTCGTGGGACGGCTGTCCCTGGAGCGGTTCGCCCCCCGGAGGGTGGCAGGCCAAGGTGGGCCATGGATGCCAAGATGGTGTCCACGGCTACCTCGGTGGAGGCCGTGGGGTGACGGAGGACCAGGTCGGCCCTCTGCCTGTGGCACTGGAAGTCCAGGCTACCAAAACGAACGATGGAGCCTGGCGAGAAATCAACGCGGTGACTAGCCATTCGAAACTCAAAAATACGGGTGACACGCAAAGTCCCCTACCTGGCGCGCCAACTGTCGGTGTCTAAAATGGAGGGGTCTAGACAGCCAATGAGTGAATTTCTAAGCGTGTCGGAGATCGGATGGTTACGCTCAGAGAACACACGGTTTATACTGGTTCTGGCACGAACGCCCTACGTCCAGTTTGCTGCGGAGTCGTGTTACCGAGCGCAGGGAGCTCGTAGAGTGGAGCTACAAGCTTTGGAGAGAGGGAAGCTGGTTCCCAGGTCTCGTGCGCATGAGGTTCTTGGATCTGGTGAGAGCTCGCGTGAATGCAAGCGTGTGTGTGTGTGTGAGTCGTGTGAACTCTGAGAATGTCGAGAGAGAGACTAGAGGTCCATTCTCCCCCTTTATACGTAGGGAGAGATGGAGGATCACAGTAGAGAGGGAGAGAGAAACGTGGGCCTGAACGAGACTGTCGACTCGGGAGCGCTTTAGCTTCTGTTCGCCTTTCTTGCCGGCGCCCTGTTCGTCATTGATGGAGCTGTAGCCATGCATCCCATGACCGGGAACACCGTCGTTCCCTGCCTTGGGTATGGGCGGGGGTTGGCAGCATAGGGCCAGGCACCCCCATGTTCTGTTGTACAGGGCTGAGAGCGCCCTAATCCCTGTGCAAATGTCCGTCGGAGGAATGGCTCGAGGATGGTGAACGTCAGACATTGGTTAGGTCGCACAGGACCTTGTACCGCAGGGGGATACAGGGGCAGGCATGGTGGTTCATGCCTTGGAGCCCCATCCCTAAGGACGAGGGGCATTGTGGACCTTTTGACTATATGGGCTAGGGTGTCTCAGGCTTCTTGTGGCGGTGAGACCTCCGAGGATAAGGGGCGTCACGGATGACGTCACCCTAGCCCGGACGGGGCAAAAGAGCCTCCGAGGGCAGGTGACGTCAAGGATGACATCACCCTAGCTCGGGCGAGGCGGCGGAGCCCCCGAGGGTATATGGCATCACGGATGACGTCACCTTAGCTCGGGCGAGGCGGAAGATTCTCCGAGGGAGTGTGGTTGTTTTGGTTGGTTGGGGGGGCAGGAGCCCCCGAGGGTGATGACGTCACCCTGGCCCGGACGGGACAGAGAGTCCCCGAGGGTGATTTTATTTTTGTGAAGTGCGGTGCTTAGGGTACCCTATTCTCAGGTATCCGACATCATGTTAGTGTGCTCTAGCATAGTTAAATGTTTTGTTATTGTGCATAAGTCAGGTAGTATCTGCGACTTGATTGATGTTCTTGGTTTGAAGTCTAGGTTAAGGGTTCCAAGTTCTACTGCCCTAATCCTTGTTTCTAAGTATGTCTTGTAACGCAAAGTTGGTCACAACTGTTACTTTGTGCTCATGGAAATAATGCCTCAACTTCCTTGATGATATTAGTACTACGTAGAGTAGTTTTTGTACGTGTGGGTATCTAACTTTTGATTCTGTGAGTACTTCGCTGATGTAGTATACTGGTCTATGTACTTTGTAGGTATGCCTGGATTCTTCTCTTTCTACTATGACTGTTGTACTTACCACATTCTTTGTTGCGGTGATATATAGCATCATGTTTTCCTTGTTTCTTGGTGGGGTCATTACTGGAGATGATGATAAATATTGTTTTAACTTGATGAAAGCTTGGTGGGCCTCCTCTGTCCATTCAAAATTTTCTTTCTTTTTTAGGAGTTTGAAGAAGGGTAGTCCTTTTTCTCCTAGTTTTGAGATGAATCTATTAAGAGTTGCCATACATCCTATCAGTTTTTGTATGTCCTTGATCTTTTTTGGTGGCTTCATATCCATAATTGCTTTGATTTGTTTTGTACTTGCTTCGATCCCTCTGTTGCTGACTAAAAAACCGAGTAGTTGTCTGGATGGTACGCCAAAAACGCATTTTGTAGGGTTGAGTTTCCACTTCCATGCTCTTAGATTTTTGAAGGTTTCTTCCAGGTCTTCCAATAGTGATTCGGGTTCCTTTGTTTTGATTACTACGTCATCAATGTAGGCTTCGGCGTTTCTTCCGATTTGATCTCCAAGGCAGGTTTGTATTGCTCTTTGATATGTTGCCCCTGAGTTCTTTAGTCCAAACGGCATTGACTTCTAGCAATATGCTCCGAAGGGTGTTATAAAAGATGTTTTTGCTTTGATCCTCTTCTCTTCGTGATATTTGATGGTATCCTGAGTAGCAGTCAAGGAAAGATAGTAATGACGATCCAAACTGTTGAATCTATGACTTGGTCAATCCTTGGCGGCCCATATGGGTCTTTTGAGCAGTGTTTGTTAAGATCCGTGTAGTCAACACACATACGCCATTCCTTTGAGTTCTTTTTTTCTACTAAGACCGGGTTAGCTAACCAGTCCAGGTTGATTATTTCTCTAATGAATCCTACTGCCAATAGCTTTGTTATTTCCTTTTTGATTGCTGCTTTCCTATCTGGAGCGAATTTGCGTAGCTTCTATTTTACTGGTCTTGATGCTTTGTTTGTGTCAATTTTGTGCTCAGCCAACTCCTTTGGGGCTACTGGCATGTCTGCAGGTTTCCGTGTAAATATGTCTTTGTTGTCCCTTAGAAAGTTGGTGAGTGCGAATTCCTATTTGGGGTCTAGATTTGTGCTGATTATTGCCGTCTTTTCTGCATCTCTGGTGAATAAATCAATTGTCTTTGTGGCGGCTTCTTTTGGAGGTGTAAAGTTGTTTGGCCTCTTTGCTGGTATTTGGATTTCATCCGGATGCATTTAATCGACCTTCTTCGCAATGTCTTCCTTTTCTTAGTAGTCTTGTAGCTTTTCTGATATTTGTATGGCTTGTACATCACAGTCATAAGCCTTCTTTAGATGTCCCTTTAGTGATAGAACTCCTTGTGAGTGCTGGTCTTCCGAGAATTGCATGGTAGCATGATTCGAAGTCGGCTACTTCGAATTTAATGAACTCTGTTCGATATTTGTCAGGTGTTCCAAAAGTGACTGGTACGGTTATCTGTCCCAATGGTATTGAAGCTCTTCTGGTACAATCCCATAGAAGGGAATACTTGTTGGTGTGACCATGCCTTCATAGTCTAAATTCATCTTCCTTAGTGTGTCCGCGAAGATTATGTTTAATCCTGCTCCTCCATCGATGAGCACTTTGGATACTACCAATCCTGCTATTGTTGGTCCCATTACTAAGGGATAATAGCCAGCATTTGTTGCGCTTGTCCATTGACCTTCTCTTGTGAACTGAATTGGGTACTCTGACCAATCTAAAAAATTTTGGGGTAGCTGGTTCAGCTGCCATGATGGTTGTGTGGGCTAGCTTTTCTTGTCGTTTACTTTTGTATATGGTGCTCCAGAGAAGATTATGGCTATTTGTCGTTGGGGTTCTTGATAACTTCCTTCTGCTTCTTTGTATCTTTTCCGGGTTCATTTGTTCTTTGTTCCGAGTTGTTTGTCCATGCTTCTTCCTTCTTTGTGAATCTTCGTTGAAATATGTCGCATTCGACTAGCTTGTGTCCTCATAAGGATGTATATGGCAGGGTAGGTTTTCTATTCTTTCCGCTAGCTTTCTTGCGTAGTTGTTTTCCCTGATAGTTGTTGTTCGAATATCTGTTATTCCGGTTTGCGTCCTAGCTATGTTGTTATAATTGTTGTTGTACCCCCCTTTGTCATTGTCGTTGTATCTTCTTTTGTTATCTGTTGCTGCCACTATGTTGTCTTGTCTTGGTCTTTTGTCTTGTGGTCTAAAATCCAGCCTTCTATTTTCGTGATAGTCCCAGGGAATCTATGCCGAGTTCTTTCTTCTGGACGATATCATTTTCTCAACAGCTTTTTTGAAATCTTCATTGGATCTTAGATTTTCATTGAAGTAATCTTGAATTGCCAATTTGCTAGAATTCCATCACGCGAATGTCTCTATTACTTCTCCATCGGTGATGTCATGTATTGAGCTCTGAGTTCTCCAACCTTCGATAATATTCCCTTAAGGTCTCTCCTTTTTTCTATTTTATGTTTTTCAATTCTACCGCCGTCATGGGATGTGTTATTATTCCTGCAAAGTTGTTGCAGAAATGCTTCTTGCAAGTTCTTTTGCCAGTTCTTCGATTCTTTCCCTCTTTGTATTTTTCATTGATTCTCTTTCTGCCTTCTTCCTGTTATATTCTGTCAATTCTACTTTGTATTTGTTCCAGATTGCTTTCTCTGAACAGCCCCGATTTCTTCTTCCTGCGCTAGCCTTGTTTTCTTTTAGCCTTGCAGCTTTGTGGTCATTGGTTTCATTGTCGTCGCCTTCTTCATCGTCCGAGATATCTCCTTCTGATTCATATGATGATTTCAAGTCAGGTATCTGTGGTGGTTCTAAGTAGGGTTCTAGCTCCACCATGTATATAGTGTGCACTCTCCGAGTTCTTTTTGCTCGCTGGTTTTTCTTTCTTGGCTTGCATGATAGTCCTTGATAAATTTGGAGTCTTTTTCCTACTTGGAACGGTAGTTCTTCATCCTGGGTTGTGTTTTCGGAGAGTGGTTTGGCCAATGTACGATGCATCCTTCTAGAGTTGTTGACATTATCATCCCTTCTTGAGTGCCTTTCAGAGTTACGCTCCTTGTCACATCTTCCGAAGAAATCTTCCGTGCATAGATGCGGAGTTATGTAGTCCGTACGAACCCGAGTACTTGACTGATTCCGAGTTTCTTCTGCTTTCGATTGAAGTTGGGTTGTATACATTGGCTTGGCTTGTGTTTTAGTTTTCCGTGTTTGATTTGCAGTCGGTATGCGGTGGCATCTCCTTTTCTGAGTCGGTCTCGTATTCGTCTTCTTCTGTTGTCCTGGTCGCTTTCGAAATTGTAAGATTTTTGGTCTTTTGGTTTAATTCTCGAAGATCCTGTTCAGTCTTTTTGTTGAATCCCTCTTCTTCTCGGAGTCAGCTTCGAAGCTTTCCATTGTCGCCGATCTTGCAGATCCATGATTGAAGAAAAACGTTGATTTCGTCGATTTCATTGTCTTGAGGTCGTAGTCACCCAAGCTTTTGAGAGAAAATCCGCCGAAAGCCCCTACTTGGCGCGCCAGCTGTCGATGTTTTACCACCGATAGCCTACCACGGGGTTACTGAGACAATTGTTCATGCCTCAGTGAATAGTGAAACCTTGGTGGTTGGACACGTAGGGACACACGATTTATTACTGGTTCAGGCCCTCGACACAGTCGAGTAACAACCCTACATCCAGTTGGGTCGCTTGTTTATTGCTCTGGTTTTCATATCGGGTGTTATGCAGTATGTTCAGATGTTTTTGGGTCATACCCTCACCAGCCTTTTATAGTCCAGGATCTGGCGAGGGTTGCTTCTAGTCCTACTCGGTTACAAACTCAGAATCCTAAGCTATGCTTCGGTCTTATCGTCGTTACGAGTAGGATCCAGTTTCGTTGTTGTTTCGTCTTCCTTCGTGGGCCGAGTGAAGGAGGCCCAATGCTCCGGTAAGCCGGTCTATGGGTACCCTATAGGATATCCCATCGATAGAGTATGACATTTTCCTCCTTGGATCCAAAATTTGACTTTACAATATATGCAAGGTAAGTTTGCTACATCTTTTATCCCTACCTATAGCTCCACATAAGCCTTTAGAGTAGGATGAAAAATAAGTCAAACTTTAATATGTGCCTTGGTGAGGAATCATACACCATATGAGCGACTCGAGAGTACCATTTGAGGAACATTAAGTTTTCTTTTTCAAAACATTTGCAAAACTCTGATATGATACTTGTGAAAGAATAAGAAAACTAGTGCTCAAGTCAAGTTGTTCTATCTCAACCACCAAAGACAAAGGATAAAGCAATAAGCCCCATGAAGTACTAAGGTAATATGGGTGAGTTTGTATTGTATTTTTCATTCAAAAAGAGAAGAACATTATTGTAGATTTAGTACTCTTGAAATATGAACATAGTAGCAACTCCTAATCCACTGAGACTAAGTTTGATTGTTTTGCTCGAGACGAGCAAGGTTAAGCTTGGGGGATATGTTGACACCAAGAATTACATACTTTTGTATATCCAAAATAGTGTCAACAACCTCAGGATCAAGAATAGACAATCATATCATGAGCATATTTTATAAATTAACAAGTTCCATATGTCCTTTTAAAAATTTTTTTATGCAGAAATTAGAAGAAAGGAAAGGGGGCTGGGAACAAGGGTCGGCCAACACCATAGGGCCCCCGCCCCCATCAGGCCATGATCCACGAAAGACCCCAAGTAAAATCCCCCCTTGGATAATTGGTTTCCCCCCAAGGCTTAATTCATTACATGGGTTTATGGGGCCACATAAGGAAACAACGTGAAAAAAATCTTAGAAGTATAACCCAAAATTTTTTGTGTGCTTAGCATAGTTAAAAATTTTTTTTTTGTGCAAAATGTTTTTGGTTTTTGTTTGGTTTGGGGTTCACGAATCCGGGACGGTTTTCCGTTTAAAGGGGGGACTGAAAAACCCCCCAAAATTTTATTTGGGAGTGATTAGAAAACATAAAAAAAAAAATTTTTATTTTTTAAAAAAATTTCCCCCAATTTATTTAGTTTTGATATTCTAGATAGTGGTTTTTCTAAAATTTTTAAAGTTTAAGGTTTGTTCATTTTTTTTTGCATGTGTTTATGTAAGAAAATGAATTTCAAAGTTCAAATGATTTTAAAGCTTTTTTCAACTTTATTCTCCAAACCCCAACCATTTCTAAACTCCAAATCAATTTTTTGTAAACTTCCTACAAAAATTAGAGATCGCTTTTCTTTTTCCCCTTTTTCCCTTTTTCTGGGGCATAAAATTTTGGTGCCAGATATCTTGGCCCAATTTTTCTCCCCTCCCCTTTGTTCAACAAATAAAGCTCAATTTGGGTTAAGCCATCCCGCCCCTTCATTTTCCATGAAAAAAGGGGCCAAAACTTGTCTTTTTTTCCCCCAATGGATTACCCCTTTTCTTTTTTGCTCGGGCCCCCAACCCAAACCCACCCAAGCCCCCTCCTTTTTTCCCCCTTTCACCAAAATTTCTTTTCCTTTAGGGGCATGCTTCTCTATTTGTGGGGCCCTGTTACTCCTAAATGCAAACTCCATTAATATTTTTTAATCATTGTTTAATTGCACATTATTATCTTTCTTTTTTTTAAAATCCAAAGGTCGGTAGTTATGGTGCTTCAGCTTTTTTCCAAAAAAATGAACCTTTTTTTCCTTACCCTTGGACCCCTATTTTTTGTTCATTAATTCTTTATTTTCCCCCCCAAGTGTGTGAGAAGGGCATAGAATTTATCGGGCATATTCCTTTTTTAATTCCCTAGACCACCTTTAAGGGTGTTCTTTCCCTAATTCCCTTTCTCTTCGAATGCATGCATGCAATGAAATTTTTTTCCTCCCCCTTTCTTTCACGTGCAAAGGGGTTTCCCCCCCCTCTCGGGGCGATTTAGTCATCTAATTTCCCCCCCAATAACCTTTATTGTCTTTTTTCAATCTCCTTTAAAACACCTTTGACGCCCCCTTCGCTCTATAATTTTTGTTTCCCATTTCAATTGATGCAAACAAAATGGGGGAAGTGTCCCCCAGCTTTTGGGTCCCGACACCCCTTTTTTTTTGAAAAAAAAACCTTAATGACTCCTTAATTCATCAACCCCCTCTTTGATCCTCTCTTATTCTCTTCTTAATCTCTCCTAAAAGACCTTTTTTTAACCCTTTGTTTTTTTTATCTTGCATGAAAAAAACATTTCCTTTTTTCCCTTTCCTGGCGCCCCCATCTTTCTTGCTGCGCAAATAATTCCCCCCTTATGAAAAAAAAAAAGCATAATCCCCACTTGCCTTTTGCCTAGTAAAAACACGTTTTTATGGGCCCCCAAAAAAAAAACCCCAAGGGGGTTTTTGGGTTTCAGCCCCCGGGGGGTTTTGGGGCCCCGGGGGGTTTCCAACCGCAGTGGAGATGGATTCCATGGGGGTTGGATAAAAGCTGCCGTGTAAATCAACCCTTTAAAACTAGGGGGGATTTTTGCAACTGCCGTGGTCCTTGCCCCTAGCTAATAACCCTAGCTAAACCAAAAACCCTAGAAATTTTTTAAAAACTCTAAAGGGGAGGTAAATCCTCTCTAATTCATTTACACAGAAAGGGGGCATTTTGTTTTGGGGAATTTTGGGAAAGGGGGTTTGATTTTGGGAGCTGTTTTATCAAAATACAAGGGGGGGGTTTGATCTTCATTTTTGGGAAAAGGAGATTGCAAAAAAGGGTTTTAGTTTTAATCTTTTTTCCCTTCAAGTGGGGTTTGGGTTTTTAAATTTGGTTAAAAAATTATTTGTGCCCTCCCCCTTTTGAAAGTCGGGAAATTGATCGATGGAGAGGTCTTTTTGGATTTTAAAATTTAAAAAAAGGGGTTTGTGCTCATACATCCCCGGTTTTTTCATAAGTTTTTTGTTGCTAAGAACCATGCTTGGAAAAAAAGGGGGGAGCAATACATTGAAATGCAGGGAAAAAAGGGAAAATTTTTTTTGTATTTGATGACCATAAAAAAATTTTTTCATCTTGTTTTCCCACGTTTTTAGAAGGATTATTTTTTTTTGGGGAAAAGGGCATGGAGAGAGTAGCTTGCGCCTTATAAATTTAGCAGGGCAAATACCGCTAATGGTCGAGATATGTTTTTGACGGGGGTTTTTCAATTAAAACACGAGACTAAAAATTTTTCCCCCCGGGGGTTTCATGATCATGGTTTCGTAGGGGAATTAAAGGGTCAAAATGATGTGGGGCAAAATAATGGGGCTGAGAAGATGCAGAATTCCTAGAGGCAATTTTGCATCGTATGAAAATTTTTCCCCATCAAGTTCTTAAAGAAAGGTAGGGGGGCCCCCAAATGAAGGCGAAAAAGACCCTTTTTTACGTTTGGGGGAAAAGGGTTCCCCCAAAATTTTTCAGCCCCTTTTGGGGAAAAAAGTTGTTGGTATGAAAGCTAGGTTTGGTCTTTTGATGCTGCCTTTGATGCATTTTTGGGATTATCACGACTTTTTTTCCCCAAAGGGGAAAAAAAAAGTCCCTGCAAACCCTTTATATGAAAAAAAATCAAAAAGTCCATAACGAGGGGTTTTTGGAAGACCCATGTTTTAATACAATGTACCCTATATCGAGGGTGCCCGGTTTAAGGAATGGAGAGCCCAAAAAGTGTAATGCAAGTGGGTACAAAACAAAAAAAGGGACTAAAAAAAACCCCGTGCCCCCCTGGTGTGTAAAGAAAAAAAGGGGGAAAAAAAAGGGAACAACAGAGTTCAAAAACCCCGAGAAAAAAAAAGATGAATAGACTATTATGGAAAAAAAGTTTCCCCGCTTTGGGGGATATGGTCCCTCCCGGGGGTTTTTGTCGCGGGGGTGTTTTTTTTTAATAGGGTTTCCAAACTTATGAGCTGGCTTTGTTCTGATGGCACATAAAAGATGAGGGGAAGCTTCGGCCCCCACCCCGATGGAAGCATGGATAGATTTAAAAAACAACACAAGATTTTAAAAAAAGGGAAAACCAAAAAAATTGTTGGTTTGCGGGGGTATAGGGGAATGAATCCATTTGTTGAGAGGGCAGGCACAAACAGAGGGTGATCCTCCCCATTTTAAAACCCCTTCCCCCGGGGGTTTTGATGGAAAAGCAAAAAGTCCTCATAAAAACATCCTTATCTCGGAAAACCCTACAAGGGGGGTTTTAAAGGGAAATGTTTTCGGGGCCCCCTTTAAGGGAAAAAAATGAAGTTTTGGGGGAAACAAGTTTTAAAAATTGTGGGACGGCCCGCAAAGAATTTCCCCGGGAGAGCAATTATCTTTGTTACGATCAAGTTTATGCTTTTCAATTATGGGGGCATTTTAAAAGGAAAAAAGGGTTGGGGGTTTTGTGGTATCAGAGTAAAACCCGCTAAAAAGTCCCTTATCATCTAGAAGATAGTGTAATGGGGGCATAAGCTTTTACAAAAGGACACAGGTCCCCCCAAAAAACATGGATAAGTACTTCGACAATAAAGGGAAACCCTTAAACGGGCCCCAGGGGGTTTTAACAGTAAAGGAAAAAGAGTTTTAAACCCTAGTCGGAAAACCCTTAAATTTGTTTTCGAAAGAAGCAACAGAGGAAAAAATCAAGAAAAATGTAAAACCCTTCCCCAAGGGCTACATTAAAAGAAAAAACTTTTTCTTTGAGTTTTGTTTTAGGGCCCCTGATTTAAAGGGGTAGTCATGGATCGATGGTATGCCGTTCAAAAAAAACTTTTTAAAAGGGCTAATTGGAACCTTGTAAAAAAAAAGGAAAAAGGGGAAAAAGGAAGGAAAATCCCCCGGGGGGAAACATGGTACGTTAGATTTAAAAAAGGAACTAACTGTCAAAAAGAAAATGGGAATTTCCCATTCCTGGCAGCAATTTAAAAACCCCTCGAAATATGAAAAAAATTTGATGTGTGTGGGGTTGAAGAATTGAAGGTCCCATTAGATTTGCTCTAACATAAAAAGTATTGTGTAAAAAAAAAAAACCTTAACCCCCAAAACTACAACTAAATGATTGATCCATGTGATATTTCTCCCTACCCCCACGGTTTTTAAAAAAAAATTTGGGGTAAAGGTTGAAAGGTAAAAGGTTGTGCTACTTTTCAAAAATTTTTTCCAGAAGGTGATCGACCGTGAGGGTTGAATCTTTAAGGAATTTGCAGCGGAGACAGGTAAAAGTTCGAGATGTTTTTTCCTCCGCTTCTTTGATTTTTTGGGTTAACCTTTTTGGGGAATTTTGGTTTCCCCCAGATTTAGGCACTGGGCCCCCTGTATTTCATTAAAAGTTTGGGCTTTTTGGGTTTTATGTAACACTTAATGGCTTTGTATAAATAAAGCTGGGTTTGGGGGCTCCCTGGTAGAGGGGTATTAACGAAGAGGCAAAAGAGTTGGTGGTCCTTTTTGAAAAGCGTCCTAAAAGACCCCGGATGAAAAAGGGTTTTCCCCTTGTCAAGACATGATGTAGGCTAAAGGGAAAAAGGGGGGGGATAGGAAAGAAATCTTTTTGTCGCAAGATTAAATTTTTGTCCTCGGGAATCTAGCATCTACGTCAATCTCGATTTAAAGGACCCTTTTATCGGAAAATTTTTGATGCCCTTTTGAAACATAATAAGGGGGCAACAGTGGGGGGGTTAATGAAGGGGAACCCCAAAAAATAAGTTCCTCATGGAAAAGGGGCTTGAATTCGGGGGGGGGGGAATTTTAATTTTAGGAAAGCCAATAAAGGGTTTTTTGGCTTTTTAGACCTCACCCCGGGGGACAACATGGCAAATCTATGAAAATTAGTGGCTTGCATTTTTGACCAAGTCCAAGGACCAAAAGAGCATTCCCAAAGATAGTGGAGTTCGATGGGGATCCTTGGGATTTGAAATTGGTGATGAAACTATGTACTTTTTTTTCGTTGAGAAATTGGAACTAGATTATACATTTGATCCCTTTTTTTAAATCCCAGGGGTTTTGAAGACAAAATGTATAGTGGAAACTATGGGGTCGAAGTTTTTGATCAAGAAAGATAGGTCCCAAAGGATCGTGGATAAGGGGAATCGTGTCCCAATGTTTCTATGCTAAAAGAATTTTTTCCTAATGAAAAGGAAAATTTAACTGAAACCCAAAGCATGTAGTTTTCCCGGGAAAAGCAAAAGTTTAGGGGTTGTGGTGTTTTCTGCCCTGGAGGGAATTTAATGGTTAAACCCAACTGTGCTCTTTTGATAAACCCCCCGAAAAAAAAAGGGGTTTTTGAGCAAAGCACCCCAAAAAAAATTGTACCTTGGGTGCGAAAAGATGGAAAAAAAAAACCCATATAGCTCCCTGATTATTTTTGTTATTTGATGTAATCTTTTATGTTAAAAATGTGAGATCATTTTATGTTTTTATGTGAGATCTTTTTTTGTTTTTACGTGGAGCCCCTATGTTTTTTTCCCAAAAAAATGAATAAAATTTTTTTTGAATCTGTGCGCTAAACCCGAATGAAACTAGTACCCCTTGCCCCTTGCCCCTCCTAAACTTATCTCAATTAACCCTAAACCCCAAAACTTTTTTAATTAAAAAAAAAAAAACCCCCAAGCACTTTTCTTATGTATTAATTGAGTATGAAATTTTTTAAAATTTTGGGGTCATTACAAATAAGTACTTAAAAGTTCTAAAAAATTTCATTCCATTTTAAAAATTGTATTTTTTGTCAAGAAAACCCCACAAAATTTTTTTCCCACTAAGTTTGGAACAATATTTCTCAAGTAAAATTTTGTAAAGTTTTTTAAATTATTGAAAAAGGGACATATAAATATAGCTAATATAAAAGTTACAAACATGTTTTTTTCATTTTTTTTAAACATGTTTTTCTTCTAAAGCCCAAACACCAATAAAAAATTTAATTCAAAATTTTTTTAAAATAATTTTTCCCAAAAGATATGTTTTTTTAAAAATTTTTTTTAAATTTTTTTTTGAAAAATTTATTTTACAGGGGTTTCAACCCAAAAAGGGCCTGTAAAAAATCAGTTTCGGTTATTTTTTTTGGGCCCCGGCCCTTTAAAAAAAATTTTAAGTCCCAGGCGCCCCCCCTTTTAAAAAGACGCCGTGAGGCTCCCCAAAATTTTTCCGGGGGAACCCCCCGCCCCCTTTCCCCTTTTTCCCCAAAAAACTTTTCGTGCGCTAGACCCTTTTTGAGCGGGGGGTTTTAAGTACGCAGCTCCTTTGTTCCCCCTCTCGGGGGGGCAGGGCGGGGGCAGTTGCGTGGGGGGGGGGGCCTTTTTTTTGTGGGGGTAGCGAGGCTGGTGCGCGCGGGCCGAGGGCGGGGTGGGCGAGCAGTGTTGGGGGTTATTGGTGGGGGTGCGGGTGGTGGTTGCGCGGGGTGGTTGGAGGGGGGGGCGGTGGTTGCGGCAGTTGTGCGGGGGAGGGTGGCGGTAGTGGGGGGGCGATGGTGGCGGGGGGGGGGTAGCGTTGCGGGGGAAATGGGGTTTTAGTCGGCGATTTGGGGGTGGTGCAGTGGTGGTGCGGGGCACGGCCCGGGGGGGGGTGCGGCGGCGACTGGCCCCCCCTGCCCCCGACCCAAAAAAAACATCCCCAAAGCATTTCTTTCCCTTGGAAAGAAGAGTGTTTTTTCAAAAGGTTTTTAGATTTCTTTACCCGGATCCAGGGGGGCCCCATAAAAAGGGTTTTTTTTTGGGTTTTCAATCAACTCAGAAAAAACCCCGCGCATATGGGGAAAAGGGGGGGCCCGCATCAAAAGGTTAGGGTGGGCCACAGACCCATAGGGGGTTGGCCCAACCCCCCAGGGTGGCCACCCCCCCCCCCTTGGGCCCCGACCAGTGGGGCCCTTAGAAAAGCAAAGGAGGGCCCCTAGGCCAGTAAGGGAAAATGGTGGCCCCCCTAGGGGGTTAACCTCCAAATAAACCCCATACCAAATCCCCACATGTGGAAATCTTTACCATCCCCTAAGGCGTTTGTGGCGGTTGGATCCCATAGTGGCGATGAAGGTGGCGGATCGTGACATGGCACCGAGGGGCCCCCCCCCCACCCCTTTTTTTAAAAAGCCCCTAGAGTCCCCTTTTCTTAAACCCCATTGGAGGGAAAAATATCCCCTTTGTCCTTTTCGGGTCTTTTGTTTTGTATGTGTTGGAGGAGAGTGAAGGAAGTCTTTGGAGAAAGCCTTTTGGGGCCCGTCGAGAAAATTTTCCGAGTCTTTTTGAAGTGCGAGTTCTTGTAAGTTAGATTTGTAAAGGGTTTTCTGAGTTTTTATGATTTAAATTTTTAAAAAAAGGTTTAGTGTTATAAACTTTTCGCGTTGTTTATTCTTTTCTTTAGTGAAGTTTCTTTTTTAGGCCAAAGTTAAAATAGTAAAAATAGTGTAGAGTTTGGGGGCTTTTAAAAAAGATCTTGTTTTTTTTAAAACCCTTATGCCAAAAAATCATGGTGCTATAGGAAGTGAAACCCCTATCTGTCTTTTTATTCCCCCCCTGGTAAAATAATTTTTTAAAAAAGGGGGGCTAAATTTACAAATGTGACGCTACCCGGGGTTAGTTTTTTTGCCCCCTTTCTGAATTTCCCCCTGCTCCTAAGGAAAGGGTGATAAGGCAGTTTAAAAGCTATACTTTTTTGTATCTTTGTATATCAAACCCCCTTTTTAACCCCAATTTAAAGTCCCCCCTTTACAACATGGAAAAACCCCTTTTCCCCATTTAAAATTTCCCTTTCGTTCCTGGGGAAAAAAAAAGATCCCGGGAAAACCCCCGGGGAAAAGGAATTTGGAAAAGTACGTTTGGGGGCTTTTGGTTTGCCCCCTTTGGGTGTCGCAGCAATGTGGATATGGGGGAAAAAGGAACTCAAAGTGTTTCACTTTTGGGGGGGAAAATTTATGAAAAGGGGCCCCCCCAAAGAAAACGTGCTCCCCGGTGTTATAGGGGTTGACTTTAAAAAATTTCCTTTATTTATGTCTCTAGCTTTTTTGTGGTTTCCCTTTTTGGGAAAAAGGGGAGTGTCGGGGGTGTATGGCGTTTTCCCTCCCTTTTAGGTGAAAATAGTGCTGGACCAAATTTGTGCGCGATAAAAAGGAGAAACCCTACTTTCCCTTTGCCCCTAAAACCCCCGCGACCCCAAAATTTGGGTTGGGTTTGGGAAAAAAGGTTTTTGTAGTAAAACCCCCCCCCGGGCCCCCAGGTAGAGGTTAGGGGGCCCCTTTAAACTGAAAAGGGAAAAGGTTTGGGGGGGAAAAATGAAAAAATTGAGAGTTTTAAAAAAGTTTTGATAGCCTTTGTTCACGGTTACGAGGGGTTTTGGGGGTTTTTTCTATTGTTTGCCCTTATGTTATTTAAATCAGCTGTTTTTAAATTTTTTTAAATTAAATTTTTTTTTTTAAATTAAAATTATATTTTTTGTTCATTTGATCATGTGGGTTATTGGGTTATGAGAACTTGTTGTTCCCCAAAATTTTAAAACTATGCCCTTACAAAAAATAAAGTAGTTGCCCCCTGTCTATCTTTTGGGAGTAAATGAACCCCTATTTTTATTTTGTTGAGCTTTGGGGGGGCTGAGTTGTTTGATCCCTTTATAGGGGAAAAACCTGGTGGGTCCGATGGGGTGCAAGAAAGGGGGTTTTTCCAAAAAGGGAATATAGGGAGGGGACCCCCCGTAAAAATTTTCTGTGGAATAGGGGGCCCCCAAAACGGAGATTAAAAATTTTTTTCCCTTTTGTTTGTTATAGATGAAGTCTTTTTGGAACTAGTTTCGTTTTTAAAAAAGTTGTCTTGTTTAATCTCCTTTTTTATTATGGTTTTTTGTGGGGACCCTGGGGGACTTAACTTTTTGGGGTATTCTTGAAAAAGGGGTGTCGGGGGTCGGGATTTGGGAAAGCGTCTTCTAGAGGTTGGTATAGTCTTGTATTTTTCTTCTTTGTAAGACTTTCTTTTTTCAAAAAATTTTTTTCCTCTAAATTATTTGTATTTACTTTGAGAAATACTTACATTTTTAGTATTGTTGTGTGTTTTGCTTTTTACTACCCCTTCCCTTAATATTTGTGAACCCTTTTGGCTTTCGGTATGCGATATTGTTTTTCTTTGGGTACTTTGGTTTAGAAGAATTTAAAAAAGGGGGTTTGGGTTGTAAGGGTTTTGGGGTGCTTATACTTTTTTCCCCCCTTTTGGGTTCCCCCTTTGCTCATGGTTGTTTGTGGTAGTACCCAACAGGTGACGATTTGTCTAGTTTTTTTGCTCCACCCCGTGTTCTTAGGCAAAGTTTTTAAAAGGAAAAGGCCCCCTTTTAAAAAAGGCGGGTTCGGTAGAAGTTTTGCCCCTATGATTACCCCCTTTTCATAGATATTGTATTGAGGAGGCTTACTATTTTGTTTAGAAAAATTAAATTGGAAAGGGTAAATAAATGTGACACCTATGCCCAAATTTGTTTGGGGGTCCCATTAGCACTAAGCATAAGCTTGCATTTTTTAAATGTTTGTTATGCTATCATTTCATGTGGGTTTTTAAAATTTTATCTTTGAAACTAGATTGAAAAAGGGTGTTTTATTTTAAAAACTTGAAAAAAAGTTTAGCTAAGTTTGCTATGTTTAGAATAAATTGTAGATTGCTTTTTCTTGGGTAAAAACCCCTTTCCTTTTAAATTAAAAATTTGTTTAAATTTAGAAATAAAAATAATTTTTTTTTTAAAATGATAATTTGTTTTAATCTGAACCCCCTTTAAAAAAAGGTTTTAGAATTTTGACCTAATGAAAAAAAGTAAAACATTTTTTTTTGAAAAACTTTGTTTAAGTGCAAAAAAAAGTTTGGGGTTTTTGAAAATGTTTTGAAGCAAAATTTAGTTTAAAAAAAAACAAAGGAAAATGGAAAAAAAGGGAAAAAAAACTGAAACGGGCCGAGTTACCCTTTCGGCTGCTTGGCCTTGCCCCAGCCCCCCTTTTTTTCGCCCCACCCCCCCGCCGCGAAGCGCAAGGGGCCCGTGCCCCCACGCCACGCGCAGCGCAACCCGGGGGCGTTTTTCCGATGCGGTGGCCCTTTTCGCCGGTTTTTTGCCCGCGGTTTGGGGGCCCATTCCTGCGCTGCGCCGAAAACCCGGCGTTCAGTTTCCCCCGCGCGCCCCCTTTCACCCCCGGGCCCACCGCCCGCTAGCCCCCCCTTTCGTGGGCGCTTGGCCGCGCCGCGGCAGCGCCCCCCCGTCACGTCGCCGGGGCCGCCCCAGAAGCACCCGCCCCAAAACCCCCCCCCTCCCGGTCACGTTCAATGGTATCCAACCCCTTTAAAAACGCAGGACCAAGAGTTCCCCTTCCGGTCGCTGCTCACCCGCTGCGTCTCTGGGCAGACCCCCCGCGCAGCCGCAAGGGGGGCGCCGAGCCATTTGCGTCGCCATTTTCCGCGCCCCCGCAAAGCCCCCGACCGGTTTTGCTTGTCTCGCTCGCAATTTAGTGCGAATCCGTTTTAAAGGCGGTGACCAAGTGCGTTTGCCCCGGGGACGGCCCCCCCCTGCCGCGGTGCAGACATGCGCGCCCCCGCCGCACTAAGACCGCGGTCCCCCGGGCCCCCCCGGCCGCACCCCGGGCGGCCTGACCGGGAGAAGGGGGGGCCCACACCCCGTGACCCCCCGCACCCGCAAAACGCCCGTCAAATTTACTCTTCGCTTGCTTGCCCCTTTTTCGCCATGCCGTCACGAAGCACCCCCGCGCCCCAAATTTTAAATCCCCCCCCCCCAGGCGTCTGGTGACCCTTACACACCACCTCACTTTGCCTGCCCAGCGCTGTCCCCCTTGGGGGTTAGCCAGCCGAGCTTCACCGTTCCCGGCCGCCGTCCCCGTTCCCAGCTAGAGTCCCCGCAACAAACCTTCTGCATTCCCCCCTCCCGGCCCCCCCCCCTTTTTCCCCTCCCTTTTTTGTGGAAGTTCCCCGGGGGTTTATTTAGGGGTTTGAGGACCCCCTTTCCCTACCCCTAGCTCCCCCAGTCACCCCACCCCCCTTTGGGGGGGGGCCCCCTTTCCCCCGCCCGGAGCTACCGTGGTGGACCTTTGGACCCCTTTTCCCCGGGCAACCAGCCTTCCCCCACACCCCTACACCCCCGCGGTGCCCCGGGCCCCACGTTTGCCAGCGGGCCGCGAAATAATAGCTGGGCAGTTTTGCGCCGCCGCTTGCCCCGGACATCCCCGGCCCCCTTTCACGGGTGCGTTTTGGGTTAACCAAAAACCCCCAGTCGGGGCGTGTTGTAAAACCCCCGGACGCCAAGTGGGCCCAACCCCCGGCAAGTCACGCCCCAAAAAAAAAGCCGGTCAGTCGGGGGTTTCCCCCGGCTCGCTGCTAGGGGGACCCGGGTTGATGCGGGCCCCCCCGTTAGTTGGCCCCTTGGGCATGTCTGGGCAAACCCCCGATGTTCACCAGGGGGCCAAAATTTAAAAAATGCTTTTTTTTTTTCCCCTATTTTAGAAAAAGTGTTAATGCTTTTTTATTTTTTTTAGATTTTTGGGAAAAAAAAAAAATTTTTTAATTAAATTTGGGGTTTGATCTATAAATGAGACCTTTTCTGTTAAAAAAAAAAGGAAATTTTTTGGGAAACGTTTTCATACTTTGTTTTTTTAAACCCTTTTTTAATTTATAAAAATTTAAAATGTTTTTTCCTGCATGAAATGATCAAAAAAAAAATGTTATGTTTTTATTTAGCTCTTTTTTTCCTGTGTAGGGGGCTAGGAAAAAATATAAATTTTCATTTTCCTGTGTTTTTTTGGGGTTTTTTTTTAAAAAAGTGTTTTTACTTTTTTTTAGATTAATTTTTGGAAAAATCTGTGCTGTAAAAAACTAAAATTTTTTGGGTGTAGTCTTTGTACCGTGCTGTTAGGAAAAAATTAAATGGGGTTTTTGTTGTATGGAGAAGAGTTTTTTTGGTTCAAGTTCCTTTTTTTGGGTTTTTTTTTTGAAAATATAAGTTAAAATATGTTTGTGTGATCATGGAATTTTTATAAATATTTCTGAGAAAAAAGTTTTAAAAAAAAAAAATTTAAAGCATGTTTCATTGTTAGTAGTAGCCCAGTTAAAGTGCTTTTTCTGCCTTTAAATTTTCTTTTTGAAACTGCTAGTTTTTTGCTTTCTTTATGTTTTTTGCGTAGCTCCGTAGGTTGTTCTGTTCCCTTAATTTTTTTTAAAATTTTTTTGAGCAGTTGAAAATACTTGCTGTGAAAAAGGGGGAAAAGAGTAAATATTTAAGAAAATTTTAAAAAATTTAAACTTTAAGTGTTTAGTTCTTGTTCAAGGTCATCCCGCACCATAGTACCCTTTATGCATCGCAAAACCCCCTGGCAGTAAGGAACTCGGGAAAATTCCCGAGGAAGGAGTCAGGGGTGCGGGTGAAAGAGGGCACCCGAGCTGACATAAAACCCCCCAGTGCCCCGACACCCGCCTCACCTTATCAAGGGAACCCCCCGGGGATCTTTAAACCCCCCAAAAAATTTTTTAAAAATTAAAATTTCTTAGTAAATTTTTTTTGTGATGGGTTTGGGGCTTTAGTTGTTGAATCCGTTGATGATTACCCCTTTTGGGAAAAAAAAACCCCCCCCTTTTTTCCCCCTTAAAAAAAAATAAAACAACCTTAGCAGTTTTGAATAAATGGTTACAGTTTTTAATTTTTTTTCGTATTATCCGGGGGGGTTTTAAAAATATCCCCGGGTTTGGTATCCTTGATCGTGGAAAAAAAAACCAATGGTGTAATAAAAAGCGTCAATGGGGAAAGGAAGGGCACCAAGGGTTTTGACGGGGGGGCGTGGGCTGTTGGGTGTGTAGGTTTGATCGATGGTGGCCTTTACTCTTTGAATGGGCCCCCTTTTTTTAGGGGCCCTTGTGAGTATCGACCCCAAAAAGGGGGAAACCCAAATTTGGGACCCCCGTTACTTTTGCTTTCCCGTTTGGAAAATTTGGTACCCCCCGGGGCCAAATGATTTTCCAATTGGGGGATTGGAGCTCGCGGGGTACTACCTGGAAAATGTTGAGCGGTAACCCCCAAAAAATGGACCCCCGGGGGGAAAAAGTGGGTGTGTTAAAAAGGGGGCTTGCCGGTGGTTGTATACGATTCGAATTTTCGCCCCAAAAGGTTTTTGGGGGATTATGCTGACTTACCCGGTTCAATCCCTATGACGTAATAGTTTACTAAAATATTGATGAAGGAATTGGTATTTTATTATTTGATTGCTTAGTAATGTGGTTTGTAAAAGGTGCAAAATTGGTAATGATAGGATGGGGAAAAAAATGCTCTTTAAAAATTTTAAAAATTTCATATTTTTCGGTTTCCCCAAAAAAGTTTATAAAATAAATTTTAAAAAACCATGATACCTTGGAGGGTTTTTTTTTTAGTTAGCGGTTTTAAATTAGGAGTTTCATTTCCCTATAGGGTTTTCCCGTTTGTTGCAGTGGCCAAGTATACTTTGGCTTTTGTAAGCATGTTCCCCTTTCCGTGAAGGAGGGAAAAGGGGGTAGGCTTTTTTTGGGCAAGGTCTTCTAGGTCAACCTTTTTTTTTTTGTTGGACATGTCCCCGTTTGGGAAAACCCCAAATTTTTAATGGTATTTGCCCGGGGGTGGACCTTGGGGTTGAATTTTAAAAAAAAATTTTTTTTTCGCCACATGTGTGTGGCGTGAGTTTTACTTTTAAATTTGGGAAAAAGGGGTTTTTTAAAAATTTATTTGTTTCCCAAGGGTTTTCGTTTAAGTGTTTTGGGTTTTTTTTAATGTGATACCTGAGTTTTTGGGATCTGGGTTGGTATACGATTGTTTTTTAAAATTTTTAGATTTCCGGACTACCGGGTTTTTGGGCTAAGTGCTTTAAAATTTGGGGTTAAATTTTGGACTTTTTGGGGGTTGATCTTTTAATTTGGACGGTTTTGCCAATTTAAAAAAAGAAGGGGGAATTTTAAAAGGAGTCACTTCTTCTATTTCCCCCCCCCTAGATACTTTTCATTTTTTCCTTTAAATATATTTATTTTGGGGTTTTTCTTCCCACCTTCCCATCACATATTCGTTACCCCTTTTCTAGTTGATACTAAAATTGAGGGAATTTTTTGGATTCTCTCTAATTTTTATTTCTAGCTAGTTTCCCCCTTTTTAAAAAAATAATTCGATACCCCTTGGGGAATACTTAGGTGAAGTGTAAAAAGATAAATCTGTGCGTTGCGGATTTTAATAGTCATAAAAAAAACCCAACAAGTATTTCTGGCGCCTTTTCCCGGGGGGAAAAATGCCTAAAATTTTTTAATTAGATTGAATCCAAAAGTTTGTTAACTTTTTTATTTTTAGATGGGGGGTTCCCCCCTGTTTTTTTTGTGTCTTTATTTCTTGTAAAACTAGACGTGTTGAGGGGGTTTTCAATGTCGGGAAATTTTGGGGTTTTCCCAGCAGGGTTGAGGGGGACTAGCGTAAAAAAATTCCCCTCGAGGTTCACCCGCCCCGAACCCCTTAAGGAAGGAGGCTCGCACCACCCCAAAAGGGAAATATTTTCCAGGGGGGAATATTGACTTCTCAGCCCGTCGCTCCCCCCGTAGCTCGGGCCCCCGAAGTCAATTTCCGGGGGGTGCCACCTTCGAGCTAAAAGCCCCCCCTTTTCCCATGGGGGGGGGCCCAAAACCTTTTGGGGAAGCCCCTTTAGGATGTAAAACTCTCTCAGAAAATCTGGGTTATGGGGGCACCTTTACCATCAAGGGGTGGGTCTGGGGCATCCCCTTTCCCCTTTTTTCCCCTTTTCTTTTTTGGGGGGGGAAAGGGAAACAATTTTTAGCCCAAAAGGGAAAAAAAAGGGGGGAAAGGGGGGTCCCAACGCATTCCCCAAAATTTTTTTCCCCCAGGGGGAAAAAAAAAATGCCCTTCTGGAAAAATCTCCAGCTTCTAAAAACAAATTTTGAGACATTCCGAAGATGGAGCTTTCCCCAAAAAGGACATTGTCCCTGTGCTATATGGATAGAGATTGGCTCTTGTTTTAAAGGGTTTACCACAGGATGCCCTATTTTGGCCCCCTTTGTCCCCCTTTAATGCTGCGTGGGGGGGGTTTTCCCCCCAACACCGTGGGAATCCCAAGGCCCTTTATCGGGGAAAATGGGGGTTTTAAAAAGGGGGGGAGTGAGGAACGCCCCACCCCAAAAAGAGGAGGTTTTTGACCCAAAAAGGGGGAATGTTCTCCCCAAGATGGACCCCTTTTATGAAGAAGATGAGAAGGTTCCAAAAAAGGGGTAGGGGCCCCTCTACCCCCTCGTCGCCGACGAGTTTTTAAGTTGACCCCTGGTAGAGGTGTGGGGGAAATGATCACTCAGGAAAAAATTGCCCCAGAACTTTGGGGAGAAAATTTAACAAAAACCCCAAAACCAAAAGGGTTACAAAACACAACAAGAGTATGGGGCCCCCAAAAACAAGGGGTTTGGGAAAATTTTACGCCCCTTTTCCCCAAAGAAAAGGAGGTAATAGCAATTACAAAAAATTACAATTCTATAAAAATTCAACCTTTTTGAAATATTTTGTTCTTGGTAATTAAAATTAATGATGGTTAAAAAAAAAAAATTATTGCCAAGATAAAGTTCTTAAAAAAACTTGGTGAAAAAAAAGGATAGTTTTTCATCCCCTAAAAAAACGTTGAGTTTTTAAAAAGTTTTTGAAACAAATTTTGGTAATTGTGTAGCTTTTCCCACTTTTGACAGGAAGATTCCCCGGGAAACTAGAGGATAAATTTTTAAAATTTTTTAAACCAACCAAAAGGGGGTTTGGAAGCCCCCATTTGATGAGGACATGATTCCATGCATGTACTTCAAGTACTAATCAGCCATCTAAAACATAAATGATAAAATTAAAGGGGCCCCCACAAGAAAGGTCACGTAAGAAACCCAAAAGAGCAGGGGGGAATTTATTCCTTATTGATTTTAATCTTTTAATTTAAAATGTTTTTTTCTCCCCAAGTGTTTATTTGGGTTTTTATTGGTTTTTAAATCAAAAAGGAGGTGTTACTTACATGAAGAAAGGTACGACCAAAATGGACCAGTAGAAGAAATGGCCCCTTTTTGGAAACCCGTCTAAAAAAGGGAACGACTAGTTTGGCCCGTCCAAAAAAAAACCGCCCCAAAAAAAAGGACCAGTTCGGGGGGAATGGAGGGGTTTTTTTTAAATGGAAACCAGTTTTGAAGGGAAAGATCTTTTTTCTTACTCTGAAAAGCTTTTGAGGCTCAAGAGGGCCCCCTTTTGGGAAAACTTTTAAGGGGTTTAAAAATTTCCCAAAGCGCCCCAAAAACCCCCCACTTTTGGAATTTCCCCAAAATTTTTTATAGAAAGATTAGGGAAAAACTACTCAGGAAAGGGTTTTAAAAATCAAAAAAAATTTTCCACTTTCCCCCCGAAAAGGGGGATTTTTAAAAAAGACTCGTGCTTTTCAGGATATACATTTTGGGTTTTAAAGATGGTGAAGTTAACTTTCCAAGCACTTAAAAAATTTTTTGGGGGGTTTGAACTTCCCCCAAAGGTGGAATATTGTAATTAAAAAGGGGAAGGGGGGGGGGCTTTGCAGAAACCAAAAAACCCCACGAAAAAAACTTCAGAGGACCATTTCGTGGGGGCCCCTTTTTAATTTTTTGTCTTTTCATTTCCATCTCGTTTTTTTCACCTATCTTTTGTTGGGTTTGGGGTTTTTGAGTTATATACCCTATTGCCATCCTAGCAAACGCAGACTTTTGATTTTAAAAAGGGAAAATCGAACCCCCTTGTTAAAATGTGTGCTAACAAACCAAAGAGAGGATTCTCTACCCCTTTTTCCTTTTTTTTTTCCCCTTTTTGGAGATTTTAAAAAACGGTTGCTCAAATTTTGGGGGCCCCAAAAAGTTTCTCCTGATCCTTTGATTTCAGGTTTTTTTTAGGTTGGTTTCTTTGAGAGTGTGGTTTTTGGGGAATCCCCTTGGGGTTTTTGGGTGCCCCCATAGAGGGCGATGGTTGGTCCTTTTTTCGTGTCGTTAAAGGGGTTTTTCTTGTTATCGCGGGTTTTAGCAAGTTTTTCGGCCATTTTTTTGGTTTGTTATCAAGAAAAAAAGGGTCCCACGTCGTTAAGTTTTGAGACCATCCCTCTCAACTTCGCCCAACTTGGGGGTTTTTTTCGATCCTTTCCCTTCATCATTAAGAAGGAAG
>CM039119.1:26925189-27394320 GCA_022036555.1 Microstegium vimineum | reverse complement strand
GTTTTGGTGATTGTCTGTTTCTACAGGGGGTTATCAGGAAATAACAAGGAAAGACCCACATGTCATGTTTACATAGAGATAATTATCAACTACACAATTTTCTGTACTCTAGAGGGTTCCAGAAGACACGAGAACGAATGGCAGGCGGATCAGGCCCGGAGCCAGGGCGCTCGCCCTAGCCCCTAGGGCGCCCGCCCTACTCCTGCGGCCAATCAGCTTCAACTTCGTGGATCGTGCTCCACCGCCTTTTAGGATGAATCTAAACCCTTCATATAGGTCGGTTTGATCCATCGGTCCACGTTCATTTGAGGAGACTATATAAGCAAGGCCCCCGATCCCTCAGGTAATTATCAAGGTAACAATTCTTATAATAATCCTAGTTTTCCACCTTTGAGAGAGTTAGTGTCTAATCAAGGAAAGTTGATGGATAACATGTTTAAGAAATTAGCATCCAATGATAAAATACTAGAAACTATAAACAATAGGATGGATAATTTTGCTATTGCCATCAAGAACCAAATTAGCTTTAATAAGATTAAATCTCAGGTAAATCAAATAGCTACTGCTGTTCCTACAACTAACCCCAGTATTCCATCACAACCGGAAGGATTAGAATCTGCGAATCTTGTAGACATATTTGATGCAGGTGCCTATTGGAACAACCCCATAGAATGGTGTTGTGGCGACTCTATGCCAACCAAGAAAGGTGATCTGGGATGACCTAGTTCAATGCTTAGGAGTATAAGGGAAAAGATAAGTGACTAGTTGCTAAAGGCAAGTTAATTACATACCATGCATTTTTGGCACCATAGCTAAGAACTATGATCTTGGTGATGTCGTTAAGAAATGTCAACATGGAGCTGTGCATGTTGTGCAACGGATGCTAGGTGAGTCCGATGGCAGGTCATCGGACGCGTCCGTTGGTAAAAATACCTCTTTGGAACCTCTCTGTATCGGCATCAGATGCTGAGTGAAACATTCATCGGACGCTGTCGAAACATCACCGGACGCTGGCTAAAAAATGCACCGGACGCTACTGCAACAAGCAATGGAGTGTCTGATGCAACATAAAGAGAGTCCGTTGCTCGCGCAGTTTCAACGTAACGGCTAGTTTTGGGATGGGCCGCCTATTTAAGGGGCTTGACTGGTTCAAGCTCCATCTCTTGGCACTCTAACTTGTTGATACACCTTGTGAGCATACTCCCTCACCGCCCACTCATTCTTTTGCTTGATTCTGCATCCAAAGTGAGATTGGGAGAGAACCAAAGTGCATTTGCTTAGAGTTTGAGCATCTAGTGGCACTAGATATCGTTGGGCAGTGGATTCGCTTGTTACTCTTGGTGATTGCCGTCACCTAGACGACTTGGAGCTGCGGAGGAGCTTTGGCACAAGTTGGTGTTTGTTCGTGGCCATCTCCTGGTGATTTGTGAGGGGTTCTTGCGCCTATTCCCCATGGGAGTTTGTGAAAGGTGACTTTAGTGGATTTCTCTTGTCATTGAGCTACCACCACTTGTGGGTAGGTGCTTGCAGCGCCTTGTGTTGGGCTAGTCATTGGAAGCCTATTAGCTTGCGCACCACCAAAGTGATTGGTCGACACAACGAGGACTAACATGCCAGCAAGCATGTGAACCTCGGGAGAAAATCTTTGTGTTCATTGTCTATTGTTGTTCTCCTGGTATTCATTTGGTCATCATATTGTGATTCATTGTCTCTTGCTGACTTTGTTAACTATCTCTATCACTTGTATTACTTTCACACATTCTTGTGTAGTGGTAGTTTTAGTTGCTAGTAGTATCTCTCTTGTTAGAGGTAATTTGTTCTTGCTAGTTCACTAGCTTAGAGAGTAGTGAATTAGATTGTTGATTGACTTAGAGATCATAAGTTTTTAGAATTGCAAATAGGTGGCTTGCATAACCTTTAGAGCTAGAGCAAACCGCATTACCGTTTTGTTATTTACTAACAAATTGCTCTAGTGTATTTGTTGAATTTTAATTAGGCTATTCACCTCCCCTCTAGCCAATTTGGACCTTCCAATTGGTATCGGAGCCATGGTCATCATATTATCAAGGCTTAACAACCTTTGGTGCTAGTGATGGCTCAAATATCATTCAACCATGTGGGGGGGAAAACCACCTATCTTTGATGGCACATCATTTGATTATTGGAAGAGAAAAATGAAAATGTATCTTGGCTCTATTCATGAGAAGGTGTGGGATATCACTGAAAAAGACTTTGTTATTCTTGGCACCGAAAGACCCACACCAAGAGAATAAGAGAACAAGCAATGCAACACAATGGATCTAAACACTATATACAATGGTGTTGATTTAAAAGTGTTTGAGCAAATCAAAGATCTAGAGAAGGCAAGTGAGGTGTGGAAGAGATTAGAAGATACATATGAGGTCACCACAACGGTAAAGAGTGCTAAGTTGTACATGTTCAAGGACAAGCTATCTCACTTCAAGATGAAGGAAGATGAATCAATTCCGGAGATGTTCCATAGGCTCGAAGTGATTGTGAATGATCTTAAGGGATTGGGTGAGAAGAAGAAGGATGAAGACTTCTCCAACCGATTCCTTGGTTGCTTGCCCAAGAAATTCAAGACCTTGAGGAAAATCATTAGAAGAGATGGATTGACCAACATCACTCTAAATGAAGTACTTGGAGAAATCATGACCGAAGAACAATACAATGAAGAAAGTGAATAAGAAGAGGTCAAGGGAGAAGAGAAGAAGAAGAAGAAGAGCATAGCATTCAAGGCTTCATCATCTAAGAGCAAGAGCAAAGCAAGAAAGCAAGATTCTAGTGATGATGAAGATGCAAGTGACATTGATGATGAGAGCACGACCCTCTTTGTGTGCAAGTTTGGCAAGTTCATGAAGAAGAAGGGCTATGGGGCTAGAAAGAGAAGAGATAACTTCAAGAGCAAGGAGTATGTGAGGAGATGCTACAAGTGCAAGAGCACCGATCATATGATAGAGGATTGCCCCAACAATAGTGATGATGATCAGAAGAAGAAGGGGAAGAATGACAAGAAAGAAAAGAAGCTATCATTCACAAAGAAGAAGAAGGGTGGATCTTATGTTGTAACTTGGGATAGTCATGCCTCTTCCTTCGATGATGATTCTAGTGATAATGAGAGGAAGAAGTCCAAGAAGAAGGCATTGGCAAGCATTGCTACTCACAACAAGCTATCTATCTTCGACACTCCATCATGCTTCATGGCTAAGCCAACTAAGGTACAATCTTGTGATGAGAGTGATGATGATAGTAGTGATAATGAGGAGGAGTACTCCAAGGAAGAGCTAATGGACATGCTAGAACAAGCTCATACTTGTTTTGAGATGAAGAGGAAGGAGTGCAAAGAGTTGAAAAAGAAGCTTAGTGCTCTTGAACAATCCTTTGACGAGCTCAGTGGTACTCATGAGAGGCTAGTGGAAGCCCATGAGAAACTTGAGAGGACTCACAAGAAGCTTGAAAAGGCTCACTACTCCCTCCTTGATCAAAATAAGGATAAGGTTGTTGTATCATGTGATATTGGAGTTACTTGTGATATTCTTGATGAATCATTTTTCACTCCTATCATTGTTGCACCAACCGAATAGAACTTGGAATCAAACATCAATAGAGTTACTAGAGTGATATTGGATAAGGTTGGATAAGGTTGTTGTATCATGTGATATTGGAGTTACTTGAGTTGATGAGCTATGTGATGAACTTGGAATCAAACATCAATTCTCGGCCAAGTACACACCACAATCAAATGACCTTGTTGAGAGGATGAATAGAACATGGATTGATATGGCAAGGTCTATGCTTAGTGAGTACAATGTGAGTCATTCATTTTGGGCCAAAGCTATCAATACTGCTTGCTACTCTAGTAACCGGTTGTATTGTCACCCAATGATGGAGAAGACACCATATGAGCTATTGAATGGAAGAAAGCCCAACATTGCATACTTTAGAGTGTTTGGTTGCAAATGCTATATCTTGAAGAAAGACACAAGACTTGGGAAGTTTGACAAGAAATGTGTTGAAGGGTTCTTACTTGGCTATTCCACTACAAGAAAAACATATAGAGTATGGAATTCGGCTAGTGGTGTGCTTGAGGAAGTCCATGATGTGGAATTTGATGAAACCAATGGGTAACAAGTTGAAAATGAGAATCTAGATGATGGGAGTGGGCCTCAATTGGTAAATGCTATGAAGAATATGGACATTGGTGATATTAGACCAAGGGAAGTGATCAATGTTGAAGATGATAAAGATCAAGTGCTCAACTCTCCAAATGTGCAAGCTAGTGGTTCTCAAATGCAAGATCAACAAGTGGCTAGTTCATCTCAACCGAATGATCAAGCAAGTACAAGCAATCAAGTTCCTATCCTCCAACCAACTAAAATTGCAAGAGATCACCCGATTGATCAAATAGTTCATGATATTACAAGTGGTGTACAAACAAGATCAAGATTGGCATCCTTTTGTGAACACTATTCATTTGTATCATCCATAGAGCCAACCAAGATTGAAGAGGCCTTACAAGATGTTGATTGGGTAAATGCAATGCATGAAGAGCTCAAGAACTTCACTAGAAATCAAGTTTGGGAGCTAGTTGAAAGACCCAAGATTTACAATGTGATTGGTACAAGATGGGTATTTAGAAAAATGCAAGATCAAGATGACATAGTTGTGAGAAACAAAGCAAGATTGGTAGCTCAAGGATACACTCAAGTTGAGGGTCTTGACTTTGGTTAAACTTATGCACCGGTTGCAAAATTAGAGGCAATTAGAATCCTATTAGCCTATGCTTGTGCTCATAACATCAAGTTATACCAAATGGATGTGAAGAGTGCATTTCTCAATGGATACATCAATGAGTTAGTCTATGTTGAGCAACCTCCCGGTTTTGAAGATGACAAGAAGCCCAAGCATGTGTACAAGTTGAAAAAAGCTTTGTATGGATCGAAACAAGCACCAAGAGCATGGTATGAAAGATTGAGGGATTTCTTTCTCTCTAAAGGGTTTATTATGGGAAAGGTTGATACTACTCTCTTCACAAAGAATCTTGGTAAGGATCTATTTGTATTGCAAATCTATGTGGATGATATCATCTTTGGTTCAACCAATCAAGAATTTTGTGAAGAATTTGGAAATTTGATGGCAAATGAGATTGAAATGTCAATGATTGGTGAACTTAGTTACTTCCTTGTACTTCAAATCAAACAATTGAAGAATGGCACATTTGTTAGTCAAGGCAAGTACATTAAGGATATGATGAAGAAGTTCGGCCTAGAGGAAGCAAAGGGCATTAGCACACCTATGGGAACTAATGGACACTTGGATAGTGATGCTAGTGGCAACATGGTGGATCAAAAGTTGTATTGATCTATGATTGGAAGTTTACTCTAAGTGACCGCTTTAATGTCGGATGTCATGTTTAGTGTATGTATGTGTGCAAGGTTCCAAGCCTCTACAAGAGAAAGTCACTTGAAGGCTACAAAGAGAATATTGAGGTACTTGAAGCATACACAAGATGTTGGATTATGGTATCCCAAGGGGTCAAACTTTGAATTGATTGGATATTCAGACTCTGACTATGCGGGATGCAAGGTTGATAGAAAGAGCACATCGGTCACATGTCAATTGCTAGGCATGTCACTTGTATCCTGGTCATCAAAGAAGCAAAATAGTGTTGCACTCTCTACCGCTGAAGCTGAATACATATCCACGGGTAGTTGTTGTGCTCAATTTCTTTGGATGAAAGCAACTTTGAATGACTTTGGAATCAAATTTAAGCAAGTGCCATTGCTATGTGACAATCAAAGTGCGGTGAAGCTAACCAACTTTAAGATATATAGAAAGCATAAAATTAATTCCAAAACATTTCTTAAACAAGTGGGATATGTGGCATTAGCTATCATATATCCTTGAGCAGTTGAAAAGCGGAACAATTCTTGAAGCAAAGTCATCTTCCCAATCCATTTCTTAGTAACTTGGAGTTTTTCAAAGTTTTCACAAGAAAAGCATAGTTCACTTATACTCCTCAAATGGTACTCTCAGATCGCTCAATGGTGTATGATTCCTTACCAAGGTGTTTTGCCTTCTTTTGTTTCATCCTACTTCTAAAAGGTTTATGTGGAGCTCAGGTAGGGATAAACATGAAAGCATACTTGCATTGCATATATTGTAAAGTCAAATCAAGGATCCAAGGAGAAAAATGTCATAATCCTAGATCAAGATGTGCATGTGTGTGGAACATGGCAATTGATCAATACTCCTCTATTTGATATGATCTCTCTTTCTAACTTATTATTTTGAGACATAGCTATCTTTATTTTTTTTCTTTTTCTAAGAGCTTTGATATGCTCATCATTTTTTTCTAAAACTTGGGACCTTATGTGCCCCTATATTTTTTCTTTTCCATATTTTTCATAATTTTGCATAGTCTATGTCTCATTTACTAGCATCATACTAGAGAGAGATAACTATTTTAGAACATGGAGCATGAACTTTGTGGAAAATGAAAGGCATGTTTCTGCATACTTCTAGTGTAGAAGCAGCATATATATGTAGTGTGTACGTGATCTTGACCTTGGGAGTGTGACAAAATTCTCAACAAGGGTCAACAAGGTTTGACTAAACTCAACACAAGTACAAGTAGCAAATGTAGAAGGTTTTAAACATGCAAGAACATCATATGGCTTTGGTAGGAATTTCTCACCATTGAGGAGTATGTGACACTATGGTTTTATGACATTTTATCAAAAGCAAGATCTCCAAGCACTTTGAATCGAAAAGGTAGGATTTCTAAGCTAGAACTATATCACACATCACAACAACTTAGTCAATATGAGTTTCCTATTAAGATATTTTCCCACAAGCATAAGCACATGTATATGGAATAAAATTTATGCAAGCTTCTATCTCAAGAATGTCATAAGCATGTCACTTTTCAAAATTTCAATCTAGGTTTGGCTTTAGTTCATTTTGGGTTGCATAAGATCATGTCAAAATATCACACATGTACCAAGAAGAGAGGAGGATGTGTCAAACCAGCGTTTTGAAGTGAAGTATCAGTAGTGGAGGATGACAGGTGGGCCCATAGCTCCATGATGGGGTCGGCCGACCCCATCAGGAGGCATCTGGCCTTCGAAGGTGTGTCTCATCTTTGTCCTCTATGCATACACCAAACTTTAGCTCAATTGGATACTCTTGGGACGTCGGCCGACGCCCATATGTTGGTCAAATTGGCTCAAGTTGTGTGTGACAACATCTTGTCAAGTGTGAATCACTACTGCATTTTCAGATTCTTCGCTTGTGGACACAAAGACAAGACAAAGATTAAGTGCATGGGTCCTGCTGGTGGAAAAACACCAGCGGAACCAAAACTTCACTCATTATTTTTTTAGCCTCAAGCACATTGAAGATGATTAAGTTTTTGTTATATGCTTTGTTCATTCTCATGACATGTTGATAAAATGAGAAGGAAGAGATGAGCATGCATGTGAGATTTGAAAACATTTGACAAAAGTGGGTTTAGTTGCTCGACCTATTAAGGTGCTGCCCAACTTACAACTTATGCATCAATGACCATTTTTTTCAAGATAGAAAGAATAAGATATTTATGAAGCATATGAGCAGGAGGACTTTGTATTCTTTTATTCAATGTTTATTATAGATGCAATGAAATAAAAGTGAGGGATAAGAATGCATACCTTAGTGGGATAATAATACTTACCTTAGTGGGGGAGAGGACCTCCCCCAAGCTTGCTCTTTTCATCACACTTGTGCTGCAAGGATTAGTAGGGGGAGGGGCTCCTCCCCCAAGCTTGTCTCCTTGGTGGGGGATAGAACCTCCCCCAAGCTGGTTCTTCTGAATGCCCCATTATCACCGTGGTGTTGGTGTTGAGCAAGGGTCTTACATCTTGTCACCCTACCTGCACCTGAGATACCTCTACACCTTTCCACATTCTGTATGTCAATTGTTAGTCTCCCTGATTCATACAACCAATACTAGTTCGATTCATTTTTTTAAGCATGTGTCGATAAGGTGCTTGAATATTATAGGTGTAGTTATGAAGAGTACCAAGGCATCATTTGCAAACACAAGGATTGTGAAATTCTAGTGACAAGAAAAGATTATTCAAAATGAGCTAATGTCATGGAAGACATCTTGTCATTGAGTTATCATGCTGAGAGAAAAAGGCTCAAGAATAAGAGGAAATTTCAAAGATTTCTCTAAATTTCCAACATGAGCGAAGGGTGAAGAAAGAAGTGACCAAAGGTGATAATGCTAGGTCAGGTGACCTGCTGTTGCACCCTCCACTAGGAATACTCAGTGGCATTTGCATTGGATTCCTAAGTAAAGCAGAATAGGAAAAGAAGGGAGGTGATAGGCCACATATAGGAGTCGGCCGACCCCTACATGTCCCCTATCTCTTGCCCAAAGCTAAGGTTCTTGCTCCTAGTGTTTAGTGAAAACAAAGAATGCAAGCTCGAGTCCATGGAAAGACAAAAGGAGCACTAGAAGATCACCCATTCAAGCTTTGGCTAGTTGTATGTGCCATGAGCAATGAGCAGAGAGAAAGAGGAGGCATGGAAGGACATGAGGTCTATCATGAAAGAAATCAAGTGATATTACCAAATGGATCAAAGTGATGTCCCCCTACATGCTCATGCATTCAAACTTCAGAAATTTTAGAGCAATGCACCTTGGATACTTATGCAAGCAAAGTGGGAGGCACATGGTGATGTGATGGGTCCTTGGCCAGGTTGGCCGACCCATGTGTAGCCTCTCCACACTTTCCCATGACATGAAACATTTATTAACATGATTCCAATGTGCAACAAAGTGCAGGTGGCACCATGGTGGGATCGGCCGACCCCACCTTGGGCACAAACTAGCTCAAAAACTCATGTTATGTTTACCTTAAAGTTTTATGCAAGAAGAGATGTTGGGTTCTTGAGATTTCAAATGTGATAACCCAAAATGAAACAGAAAAGGAGGAGTGCAATGGAGAATCAGATGTGGATACATATCGAATTACCTCATGATGAGGGCTCTTGGTTCGGGTCCAATGAGCAGCAATCCTGAAGATGCGGATTTGAAAGACTTGTTTCTGTCATTCATTTCTTGATTCTTCTTTTGATTTTGGTTTGGCGGATTTGTTTTGTGTTGGAGGAGTGGGCTTCACCTCCTTCTTTCTTATCCTTGGCATGCCATCTTTTCGCTCCATTGTTTTGTTTCATTTCTGCAATAGATTAGTAGACAACACATACCCGAAGGGATACACATGTATTTTCAAGAACGAGTATTGTTGTCATAGAGGAAGAGGTCATTTTCTACGCTATAGATAATTGGTTTTAGTAGTTTAGCAAAGAATATTTATCATATGTTTCTAATGATGTTCTCTTCTTGTTCACCGGAATTTTAGAAATCGAACAAGGCTAAGGGAAGGATGGGCAAATATGTTTAAAGAGTACCTCAAGCCTTGATTTGTCTCCAAGAATGATCTCATGACTTTCCCACCAAAATTTTAGAGGTTTCCTACAGGGGTTAGTCCAAACAACCAAATTCTATACAAGTATATTTTGATTCAATAATCAAACTTGACACCATGCCTTGTTTGATTAAGGTAGACTATTTAACCTAAGCACCATGCTCAATTTAAAAAGCCTATGGGAGTACGTTCGAACGGTACTTCCAAACCAAAGCATACAAGAATAGAAAAGGAAGCATTGAATGAGATTGATTTAATTAGAGACAAGACCATGAGTGGTGAAGCAGAGGTTTTTTTTATATATAATTTTTTATGCAAATGGGGTGAAGAAATGCATTCAATCAAACATGTTATGGTTTTGGAAAAGGAAATTGATGTAAATGATGGATATGCATGAATCTCCAGACTTAACCAAAAGAAGCACTAGAGACATGATGATTTAAGCAAACATGCAGTGGTAAGAAACAATAAAGAAGAGTGCAAGGATAATGTCGGGTTGCCTCCCGATATGGTCTCACTTACCTCGATTGATTCCATGTTCACCCACAATTTGATATGGAATTGTGAGTGCGTTTGCTTGTCACATGTTGCTTTTCTTTTTTTGGACAGTGACCTTCTCTTTATATCTGCATAGGGTTAGAAAAATGTATACATATATGCACCTGTGAGATGGCAGGGATGAACAATTGATTGTTCATGAATGATTAGACACCCTTGGCTCTTTGCTAATTCTTTTTCTTTTTTTTTCTTGTGGAAAGAAAACACCGAAAGGTCAAGACGGTTGATGTCCTGTTTATTCCACACTCAACAGAACAAGGGTAATCCCACATAGCTAGTGGTAGTATAGATAAGCAGACAACAAAGTTAGTATCAAAATCTTTTGCCAATTGCTTCCCCGACAACGGCGCCATAAATGCTTGTTGACATTCCATAGCGTCGCACCAAAAATAGAGATAAATCCCTATCCCCGGCAACGGCGCCAGAAATGTTTGTTGGTATTTATTATGCTCAAGTAGAATATTCCGCAAGCGCACAGAAATACTGTTGTAGCATTTCACCTAGGAGTATTCCAGGGTATCGTATTTATCCTCAGGGAAGCAATGGTTAAAGAATATGATAGTTAACAATGGTGATCCACTAACTAATATACCAACTAAACTATGGTAAGGGTAAAGGATATATATGATAAGTGTAATGACACACAGGAGAAGTTCCAATGATAAAGAGTAGTTTAGTGAGCGAGGAGGACAGCGAGCGAGCATAAGGTTTCCAAATATCTATCTCTACTTACATGGTCCTAACTTAGCAAGACAAGTCATATCAAGCAAGAACAATATTCATACACAATTGCACTTCGGGCCACTAGGCCACTTAGCAACAGAAATGGATGAGAAGGGTGCTAAACCGCCTAGCACAAGAAGGCATACGCTTTAAGAACTTGGCCGAACGTGGTGGGATCAAAGCCTAGATAGGTCTTTCACCCCTACTAGGTACCACAAACAAACCGTTGGACAAGCCGCAGACACAGGTAAGCATATAGTCTAGACACCATGTCTACACTATATCTCACTACTCTAATCTGATGTCCGGTGAAATTGATTAGAGCACCGGGTTAAGGGCGATGAACCAGTGCAAAGGTATACTACCATTATCTTACTATCAAACAACTATGATGCTAACAACCAATACAACATAACTAGTCATGTTGCAATAAAGTAAAGTACTAAGGCAAAGTAGAGAAGATAACTATATAAAATAACTCAAGTCTTACAAAGAGAGAAATAAATACTAGAAGCATACCAAACCTCCTGGAAGACTAGAGCTGAAGACCAGAGGCTCACTCTAACTCCTAACAACACTAACACTACTACAAGTGCTACATCTTGAGAGAGAGTGGAGAGCTCCTCCTTGTGGTGTGTCTTGAATGAGAGGGAGTGAGGGGTATTTATAGTGGAGAGGTGGAGTAGGGGCTACTCCACCGCCACGTCATCGATCCGCGTGATGGATGATGAGAGCCCTTGGATCCTAACCGCCTTTAGATCAATGGTGCAAGATAATTCAGCATGTGCTTCTTTAATTCAGCATGTGCATCTTTGCATGGCGGCATGCAAATGGCGGTTGGATAAAGAAGTGGCCACCAAGCCACCTTGGGGGGTCGGTCGACCCCCCTATGACATGTGGACCACTCCAGACCCTCTAGAAGCATGGCCCACATGTCATGGAGTGGTTAGAACTTTGGTGGTGCCCATTGATGGGTCGGTCGATCTGCACAAGAGGGGTAGTGACCCCCTTACTATGACAGGTGGGCCCTTCTTATCATGTGGGTGCTTGGAATGGCTGGTGGACCCCATAGGGTGGTCGGCCGACCCCCCTATGTGGATCCCACTAGCTCATTTCTCTCTATTTCATATAGTCCTGCAAGAAATACTCCATGGACATGTGGAACTAGTTATTGGATAAAATATAATCATGATTTTCTTATGTCCCTTCATTATGAGGCTGTTGATGGTGATTTTGAGCATAGAAAATTATGACATTTTCACCGTCAACAGTGGCGGAGGGCTCGGTAGAGCCACCCAACCCTGAAGACAGGTTCAAAGGCAAGCCCATCCCGCCCGAGTATGCCAAGGTCTTAGTGGCGTGGATGGATGATCACCATGAGGATGATGAACTTGATTACACCACTGAAGCGGGAGGCGGGACCCTGGCCAATGCTTTGGGCACTTATGTGTTATGGAACAAGGACGACCTTCACTTCCCTCCGGATCCATTATCGCCAAAGAGCTCACACCGGTCACCGACTCCCCTAGGTGGCGGCCCATGTGACGATGACAATGACGACGATGTTGGTGGCCACCAAAGCCCAAGTCGTAGCCCATCACGTAGCTCGCGTTCGGACACGAGCAACCCACAGGGACGAACTAGAGATGAAGGATCGGGCCACCAAATGCCTCCTCAAAGCTAGAGGAAAGTGGAGTGTCCACTGCCGCCGAAGAAGCCAGAAGAAGAGGGGGACAAACCCGCCCATCTCAACGAGGTCAAATGGGAGGTGTGGAACGCCACAGAAAATAACCAGTACACCACGGCATTCCAAAGGTACAAATGGCAACCAAACATCGCAAGCAGAGTATGTGTGCACATATATATGATACTTACACACTCATCTCTTGTCTCAATAACAGGGAGAGAACCCCGCCTATGTTTTGGCCCCTCAGTCCAGATTGCCCTGCTAACTTTGAGAATGGCAAGTTCATGTTGCCGTTAGGGCAGCTTGTTGAGGAACCATGGGAGATTAGAAGGTTCCATCTCTGGTATATGCATGCTTCGAGGTTAGGCATGAAGGAGTTTGTTCAGAGGGTACCCAAGGAGTATTTCCTCTTGGAGGAGGACGCCTATTTCTCAATTTACTTCCATGAAAAGCATAGAATGTTGCGGCGCAAAGACCTCGATGTTGCCCAAGTCACCCTATTTTCCATATAAGTTATTGTTAGGAATATGCCCTAGAGCTAATCATGTAGATGATTATATTCCGATTGTATCCATGATTAATAAAGTGTTCTTTGAATATCCATTATAGACAACGAGTATTGATTGACGATTATGTGAATTGTTTGTGGAACTCAATTACCTGAATGGTTATTCTAAAGTTGTCCCTGGTCGGCATTCTTGTAAGAGCACACTTGAATATTAGACCAGCACATGTATTAGTTGATGGCTATGTTTCACAAGTCATAGACATGGAGATGTCAAACTAATAATGTGGGCACATGTGAGACATGTAGGCTGAACTGACCTAACAAGAGAAAGTCTCTATTCATGTCATGTACGTTATGTCCTTAGACCTGAGATTGTGGTATGTACTCAAGATGTGAAACGATCTACTTAGAGACTATCAAACGCTACTCCGTTATTGGGTAGTTATAAAGGTGGTCATTGGGTGGTCGGGAAACATGCTATGAGACATAGACAATCAAGATGGAATTTGCCCCTCTCTTTGTGAGAGAGATATCACTGGATCACTCATGTGATTGGATCAACAAATGCATGGCCGTGCTTGGGTTAAGTGTTAACCCACGAGTTGAACCATATATCGAGTGGCAAAGGGAATAACTTGTACATGGTCATAGTGGTTCGTCTGATATGATCATAGCGTATGCATAGGAGTTGACACGCCTTGCTAGAGGCCGCTATCAACTATTGGTCGAGTAAGAGTACTTGGGTCATGTCTATGTATGCGTGAGCCCATAGGGTCGCACGCTTAAAGGGCTGGAAGCCTAATTCGGGTTGGACCCGAATTAGACTAGGTTTAGGGTTACTAATGGGCCTCCAACGTGGGAGCTCGTCAGGATGCCTATATAAGCAAGGGGTGGGCGCGGGGCGAGATTGATCCACGCCTTTTGGCAGCCGCCGTCGCCTCCCCACGCTCGCGCCTTTTGCTCCTCGCGGACCTAGCAGTCCGGAGGCGCAACGCTTCCTCCCTGTACGTGTGGGATTCCTCGGAGGTGCTGCATCTGGAGCACAAGGACGAACCGCGCGAAGGGGACGTTGAGACGGACGACCACACAACTGCACTGCCTGCTGCGACGCGCACGACTACATCAAGTCGTCTTCCGCTGCACCTGCGCGTCTAGTGGTAATCCCGTAACCCATAACTAGCAGTAGATCCTGGTTTATGAGGTCGAAAAAGTTTTGTTTTCCGGCTAGCGTAGCAACCTCATATTCCTTCAGTTATTGCACTCTGCATCTCTATAGCTAAGTAAGTTCATTACGATCGAAGTAACGTATGCAATGTTGACATTGCTGCTTGCAGGATGCAATCATATGTATGCAAGGAGTTGTCGCATAAGGTTATTTACCTATCTCCTATGCATATTAACGAGAGGGCCATCATTGGCCACGAGCTAATGGACACGAATCCATAGCTTTGATGCAAGGCGAGATCAAGTTCGGGAAGGGACACTACATTCTCAAAGCCATGAAGCAGCTCCAAAGAAAAGGGTGTATCCTTGCCGCTCACCAGTTTGGGTAAGTCCAAATGATACATGCATGCATGTTAGCTTCACCACGTTTCATATTTCAACAAGATCTTAGATCCATATTGTTTGAATGGTGTAGCATGGGCGACACGGGGCATTGGATTGTATTCATAATCTATCCTCAAGATGGTATGGCTTGCATATTCGACTCCATGCGGAACACAAACGTGCGAGGCTACAGGAATTTTGAAGGATGTCTGCGATAGTATGTGACTACACATATTTTCTTTTAAGAACTCAAAGTATATGATTGTATCTGATGTTTGACACTAGTGGCATGCACATTCAGCGCTTACAGGATGTACGTGGAAGACCTCGCCTGCGTTGACCGTAGGTCCGATAAGGTGAAGAAGGAGTGGGGCACAAAACTCAGGCTGAGGCGAGAATTCCTGGTAATACGACTCGTACTACTGCTATCCTACTACTACTTACTGCTACATATGTATATCTTACATGCAGTGTGCCAAGCAACCTGAAGGTTCACTCTTGTGTGGATACTATGCTTGTGAGTACCTCTCAGGAGATACCAGAATTTAGCCAAAGCTGGCGGCAGCTCAAGAAAGGTACGGATTGGTGGGTGGGACGAAATGTGACTCAAAAGACCAACACTCGCACAATAGCCGACATTTGTAAGTTTGTCACCGATGAATGTGCAGAAGTTAGTGGGAAATTCTTCTACTCAAACAACGCGCTAGCTGCATTACCTTAGTACCGTAAGCTAGCTAATTGGAGAACCAGCGGCTTAGACATGACTGATTACAAGTTTGCTTATGCTGGTTCTCTTGGAACAGGACAACACATTCATGTAATATATGTTTAATCCATGTTTGCTTATGTTCTCTTATATAATCTGTGCTTGAATTTGAGGCTTATGTTCTCTTATATAATTCTGTGCTTGAATTTCAGGCTTATGTTCTCTTATATAATCTGTGCTTGAATTTGAGAAAAATGTTTTGAAATCCAATTTATAATTTTAAAAACATTTTTTTTGTTTTTTTTTTGGAAAATATTAACCGTGGCGGTTGCTATAAGAAACCGCCACGGTTAATATCCATTAATGGTGGCGGTTTCTTATAGCAACCGCCATGGTTAATAACCATTAACGATGGCGGTTTTCCTAACCTAACCGCCACGGTTAATGTTATTAACCGTGGCGGTTGCCCAAGATGATCAAGGCAAGATGATCATAACCATTTTGACCGCCATGGTTAATAAATCCTGTAGTAGTGTGTTCCAGAACAAACAAGATGATCAAGGCCAAGTTGTGAGGAATAAGGTAAGATTGGTGGCAAAAGGGTTCTCTCAAGTGGAAGGTCTTGATTTTGGAGAGACTTTCACCCCGGTTGCAAGACTAGAAGCAATCTGTATCCTTTTGGCGTATGCTTCACATCACAAGATGAAAAACTTTCAAATGGATGTGAAGAGCGCTTTCTTAAATGACTATATTAATGAACTTGTCTATTTCTCACAACCTCCCGGGTTTGAAGACCCAAATTGTCCTAATCATGTGTATAGGTTGTCCAAGGCACTCTACGGATTGAATCAAGCTCCAAGGGCTTTGTATGAGAGGCTTAGAGACTTCCTACTCAAGAAGGGCTTCAAAATCAGGAAAGTGGACACCACACTCTTCACCAAGAAGCTTAATTGAGAGATCTTTGTTTGTCAAGTATATGTCGATGACATTATATTTGGGTCAACAAACCAAGATCATTGCAAGGAGTTTGGTGACTTGATGTCGAAGGAGTTCAAGATGTCCATGATCGATGAGCTCACCTTCTTCCTTGGCTTTCAAGTGAAGCAAATGAGGGAGGGCACCTTCATATCTCAAGAGAAGTACACTCATGATGTGCTCAAGAAATTCAAGATGGAGGATTGCAAGCCGATCAAAACTCCCATGCCTACCAATGGACATCTTGACCTTGATGAGGGAGGTAAACCGATCGACCAAACTCTTTACCGGTCTACGATCGGTAGTTTGCTTTACCTTACCGCATCTAGGCCCAATATCATGTTTAGTGTGTGCATGTGTGCTAGATTTCAAGAAAACCCTAAGGAGTCGCATCTAAGTGCGGTAAAAAGAATCCTTAGGTACATAAGGCACACCCCTAGCATTGGCCTTTGGTATCCCAAAGGAGCTCCCTTCCAACTTGTGGTCTATTCTGATTCGAATTATGTCGGATGTAAGGTTGATAGGAAGAGTACCTCAGAAGGATGCCATTTGCTAGGAAGATCACTTGTTTCTTGGTCCTCAAAGAAGCAAAATAGTGTGGCATTGTCAACCACCGAGGCGGAGTACATTACCGCGGGAGCTTGTTGTGCACAAATCTTATACATGAAACAAACACTCCTTGATTATGGCATTGCTTTAAAAGATTTTCCACTCTTGTGTGATAATGAAAGTGTCATAAAACTTGCTAACAAACCGGTTCAACACTCTTGCACCAAGCACATTGATATTCACCTTCACTTTCTTAGAGATCATGTGGCACAAAAGGACATCACACTAGTTGGAGTTAGAAGCAAAGAGCAATTGGCGGATATCTTCACTAAACCACTCGATGAATCAACCTTTTGTTTGTTGAGGAATGAGTTAAATGTGCTTGATCACTCAAACTTCACTAAAAATGAGCTTGTGTGAACCAACCATGCATTCATATGTAATATAACATGTTTAATTCTAGTAATGCTCATAGGCTTGGCTAACACAGTTAAGATAACCACCCTCAAAGCGTGTGACAAAGCTTAACCGTGGTTTAAACTTGCAAGCAACCTAGATTCAAATATCGTATTGCATTGCATATGCATTTGTGTTGTTTGTCGTTTCTTTTCGGTTAAGTTTGAACATCCGCTGGGTTCGTCCACTTAGGGGGAGCATTCCAAGCTCAAGTTGTCACCATACCCCTCTTGTTTCCCTATGATGTTGTTCCTAGCTCTTCATTCGAAATATTTTCATAAAAAAATGTGTAGCCTATGGCAAACTATTTGAAAAATCTTGAGGGTTTGGGAGATGGTTCTTATGCCATGGCCAACAAGTGTTCCTTTCTGCCTCTTTTGTGTTGGTCCTTGGCTAGGAGAAAGACTTGAGAGAATTCTAGGAAAATTCGAAGCAAAACGAGCTCTAGACCAAGCTCCGGACTACTTCCTTTGGTTTGACGCCCTTCTCCAGACAAGAGTCTGACGCTTTGTTGCACTGCATACTTTCTGTTTGGCTCCAGACTCATCATCGGACCACCAAAGTTTCATACCTCCGGACCATACTCCATTGGTCTGGTTGCTTGGTCAGCTCAGCACAGTTCAAAGTCAACATCTTCGGATCATCAGCTATGGTCCGATGCTAACGTCTGGACGTGGTCCGACGTGTTGTTCGACACTTTGGAACTCTCTGTACTCCAACGGACTAGCCCTCCGGACCAGTCCGACATGTGCTATCTGGTCCGACGCTCGGTTTTCACGCACACATACCCCTTTGGTGTGCTCTCTGCTTGGCAGATGCTTTTCTTCGCTTGCCCATACACCGTGCCGCCGCAATAGCCATCTACGTTGCCTCCAAGCTCATACGCACCCCGCCGCTAGAGACCCTCTCGCTAGAGCAGCGCCGCTCAGCTGTCCCATGCACTCCCCTACCTACCTCGCTCTCCCTGTCCACGCGCTCACCGTAAACCGCCACCACCCTGCTCTTCGCTCCGTCTCCGCCTTGCCCCTTTCCTATCGGGAATCCACCCACCGGCGACCTAGCTCGGCTATCCTCATAGCACCACCACTCTGCCCTCCTTCGCTAAGAACAACTCGTGGCTAGGGTTTCCCCTATTCACCGTCTGTCTTAGAGATGAACCCCCTAGGGTTTCCCTAACCCTCAGGATTTCTCCGATTCGTCATCATTCGGGTTCAAAACACTTCGTCCTCGACCTCGATCTATCTCTAGGTATGTGTTTGGTTTATTGATTCACATTTTGTTGAATCGGTTATCAAATTCATATATATCTCATTTGTTAAGAATTCAATTCAAATCCATTCACTTATACAAATGCATCGATTGTAATCCACAGTTGGTGAACCCCCTAGAGGAGTTTGGCTTGGAGATTGCTTTGCTTCGATTAGTTGCGCTCGCTTTCCTAAGGTAGCATGCCACATATTTCACTCTATTTCGTATCTATATGCTTGCTCCTATAGGTTCCCCCTCTAGAATATATATGCTTATTACTTCTATCTATTTCTTTCTAGCAGCAGGTCAATGATAGTTAAACTCGGGCCCAAGCCTGCGAGTATGGATTGAGGCCAAGCCTCTTGAGTGTTAGTTGAAGAATCATGGCCCTATTGGTTTCGATGATTAACGACAAGTAAAAGATTATTATGGCTAATGTGTGTTTTGCAGAGGCTATGCGTAGCTTAGCCATAGTGATCACTTAGCCCCCAAGGTGGATATCGTTTTGGATTTCAAAGACGACATGATGAAGACCCTAGAGTGATAGGCTAAGTGCCATAAGGTGATGAAGGGCACTTAGAATTAGATAGGGCTTTATTTGATCTTTGATCGTACTATCAAGGGGGGTCTAGACTAGTAGATTGACTTAGGATAGCTTCATGACTTAGGTGTGGTGCACACTTGACTTCCTTAGCTCTAAGCAAGCCTATGGTGACCGTAAGATAGCCTAGAACAACTTCCATATTCATCGCGACGAAAACTGAAGTTGAGAGAGCCAGTTTCTGGGCATCGGACGCTAAGGCCAGAACCGCCGGACGCTGGCGTCAGCATGACGCAGCGTCCGTCGAGCCAGCAGAGAGCTCTAGAGATGGCCAGTTTGCGGCGGACGCGTCTGTCGCATGGGCGTCGGACGCTCGCGAGCATCCGGGGATATTTTCCCAGAAACCCGAGAGCAGCCAGTTGGCGCCGGACGCTGGGGCTCAGCGTCCATCGCCAAGCGTCGGAGCGTCCGGCGCCTGCTGATGTACACAGTAATTAGCCGTTGGGGCAAGCGACGGAGCGTCCGTCGCCTAGCGACAGAGCGTCCGTTGCCAACTTAAAAACAATCTGTTTTTTAGCCTGAGGCAGTTTTGTGTGAGGGCTATTTATAGCTCCTCCCTTTCTCTCCCACCTGGCCTTTGCTCATTTGAGTTGCTGAGTCCTTTGAGAAGGTTGGGAAGAGAGCAAGAGCCCTAGAGAGAGAGTGATTTGCGAATCCATCCATCTTTCTCTCCTCTAGTTCATCCAAGAGTTCAAGTGTGCATCCACTCTAGTTCTGAAGCTTGAGTGAGTCAAGTGAAGATCAAGGCTTGTTACTCTTGGTGATCGACATCACCTAGACGGTCTGGTGGTGCTTGGGAGGAAGGTGACCGCCAGAGGATTGTCAGCGGCCCTTCTCCATCGACTTGTGATCGGTTGTGGGAGGTTCACCGAGCCGGAGTGGCGAAGAACCAGCCCATAGAGAGCACTCATCCCTTGCGCAGGATGAGGGGGAGCAATACCTTGCGAGGTGCTCCAACGAGGACTACGGGGGAGTGTCGACTCCTCGATACCTCGGCAAAACGTCGTCGTGTCAAGAATCTCTTCCCTAGCTCTTTTATACTGCATTACATTCCACACTTGTTCTTCATTTCATACTAGAATTGTGTAGGGTGTTTTCACTTTCCTTGGCTTGCTACCGCTTTCATAGTCTAAGGCACACAAATCGTTAGGAACGGGGTGATTGGCACTTGATAGGATTTCATATTTGCTTTAGAAATTTGAAATAAGCCCAATTCACCCCCCCCTTGGGCATCTTGATCCTTTCATTAGTCCAGTGGCTTTAAGAGCCCCTTGTCAGAGGTTGATTGGTCTTAGTGGTTTGGCAGTGCTTCTTTGTCAGTTGAGATTGCTAGTGGTTCTCTTGGGTCAGTAATTCTCTATCAGTGGCAGTATGGCTCGTGAGAAGGTTGGTGATGCGAGTGTAGGCTCAGATGGTGATGCTCCTCCCCCACCTTGTCCTCCTAAGGACAAGGGGAAGGGCACCGCCAAGGTTGTGGCAAAGAAGAAGAAGAGGAAGTTGACTGAGGCCAAGGTTGCAGAGGCAGTGGCAGATGCAACGGACCATGCAAAGCGAGGTGGTGGCTGGGGCTCAGTTTGGATCGGCTCCCCTCTGTGGGTTCTTCCAGAGACAGAGTCAGAGACAATTGCTTCTCCAGCACCAGTAGGGCAGTCAGTGCCTGCCAAGGGCTCTCCAGCAGTGTCGTTGGTGGTTCCCACTATGCGGCGTGTCACTCGCTCTTTGAACTACAATGCTCCTCCTCGTCCTGAGGGTCCGAAGCGTAGTGAGCGCGCACCACGGGCTGCACCGACAGCTGCCCCGGAGCCTCCCGTACACCTCGACCTGAGGAACATCTCCACTTCACGAGTATGGGAGCTTCGGTTTGTTGAGCTAGAGAAGTGGTTTCCTACAGAGAGAGACTCCAGAGCTTCACTTGGTTGGTACACACCTTTGATGGAGGATTTATATACAGCAGCACAGCTCACCAGCATTCAGATCAGGCCTCACGGAGTTTGTTCACTTGATAGTATCGTCGCACTTGGAGGAGAGGAGACCCGCCCCTACCTCACTTACCTCCCTGGACTTTGACCTTCTCGGTCGCTCCAGGAGCTATGTTGAGTGTTGGGTGCGTGAGTTTTAAGTGACCATTTGGATTGACCCTCACCACCGTTACTTCTAGTACACTTTCGGGGGGATTCCTTACATGACTTACTTGACTGCGTTCAGAGAGGCCTTTCACTTGATAGCTTCAGACTATTGCTTGCACGATGAGTGCTACAGAGGTGTGGACTTGCCCCACCGTGCTCATGGTGGACAGACTCCTAGTGTAGAGTTTGTCTCCCTACTCTTCAGGCCACCTTTTGGAGATGGTTCTCGATGCACCCTGATCGTGCTACTCCCCATCATTCACTGCTTGAACGATGTGCTTCGGAGGACCTTGTTGCCTCGCACAGGTTACAAGGAGTGGTTGATGAACCTTTAGCAGTACTTGCTTCAGGCCCTTGTGACTCAGACACGATTCGATGTGGCTAACTTGATCATTTCAGAGATTGAGGATGTGATTTTAGATGGGATCAAGGCACAACGACAGATGTCGTATGCTCACTGGAATAGCTTCTTGATGGCTACGAAGCTAGTCAGAGTTCACCCTAGGATCCTCGACAAGTATGAGCGTTCACAGACAGTCTTCCCAGAGTACAGGGTGCTTTCATCAGTTGATAGTCGCTTGGGTAGTCGAGCTCTTCGTCAGGTCAGACTCAGGACTGCATAGATATGGATGATGTTGATGACCAGGACGAAGCTATTCGCGAAGTTGAGCAGGCGGAGCTCAGGGATCTTGATGCTCAGGAGGCAGAGGGTACAATAGTTCAGACTTCCTCAGACAGTTCAGACGCTGACTACCAGCCTATTCCTCCTATGCCCCCATGGGCACACGACGCCGAGGCTGGTGGCTCCGATTCTGGTTCATCACCTGCTTTAGACCCACTTGTGTTGAAGATCCTTGACCATATGCAGGAACAGCAGGGGTACTTGCTCACGGCAGTCACTCAGGTGTAGCAGCGTCAGGATGAGTTCTAGCGCTAGATGTTTGAGATGCAGTTACAGTCTCAGCAGCTCCAGCTTCAGTCTTAGGCACTCCAAGCTCAGAGTTTGGCCTTCATGGAGCATATGATGAGATGGACAATTGCCCCTCCACTCTAGTTCTCGGGGGCTCCTTAGATTTAGCTTATGAGCCAGTCATAGCCCTCTCACTCAGTTGGCCCTTAGTGGCCCCAGTTCAACCAGTTGGCCCCTTCGTGGCTCCACGGCAGTCAGTCGGCCCTTCAGTGGCCCCTCAGCAGACAGTAGGCCCTTCAGTGGCTCCTCAGGTGTTAGCCAGACCGTTTGTCACTCCCACCCTAGCCGTATGGTCTAGTGGACTTTAGGGTGTCGGATTGACCACCCCATTCTAGTCACCGGCTACACAAGTCACTTAGTGGTTGGACACTCTTGGCCCGACTCAGCAGTTCACGCCCCTCAATACCGGCTTTACTCCGATGTCAGCTTCTGCATCCTTGGGTATGACTACTAGAGATCTCTTAGCGTCATTCAGCGACTATCACACCCAATTTTAAGGATAAAAATGAATGTGAATACTTATGTGCGCCCAGAGATCAATCACCCACATAAGCCGACAAATCTTTAAATAATAACATCATAGAGTACTTATTACATAACGAATAATAGTCTTATTCAAAACAGCGGAAATATAAAGATAACTCTCGCGACGAAGCTTCACTTCATAGGGAACGCCGACCGGTTGACCACTAGCCTAGTATTCTTCACGGTAGTCTTCATAGCCATCTGATGAGGTTGATAAAGCAAGGGTGAGCACTTAAAGTACTCAGCAAGAATAACACAAGGTTATGAAGCTCAAAGGCTGACACTGTCTTTACTGCGGTTGCTTTTAACTTGGTCAAGTTTTACCAACACTTAGCTTTAGTTATGCATACCCAGTTGATACCACATGATAAGAATAATAATCATCATTAATAATTAAACAACATGATCACTACACTGTGAGTTTTCCGAGCCGCTCATGACCGTGAGCACGACTATCATGATAGATTTACACTATACAGAGGTTACACACTTTACCCACAAGCCATGTAGCCCATATGCCCGGGTTTATAACTCCTAAAACACTGCCAAGGTTGGGCAGGGTACACTACAAAGTCTTTCAAAAGTCCTTTCTAGCATGTAGCGGACCCTACGTACCCAATGCAAAGGGGTATGTAAAGCCCCTACTCGATGGTACCTTTCGAAGCGGTATCCACCCTAGGCCATGCCCTACAACTAGCTCGGCAAAGGAGACTTTCACGAACCACAAGCATGCTAGTCCAAACTTCATACTTAACTAAAGCCAGAGCCATATAGCACTCATGGTTGCATTAAAATCCCAGCTTTTGCCCTACAGTGGTGTCCTATTCCATGTTGCTGTAAAACCAATTTTAATCATCATTGCATATCTCATTAATCAAGATTCATCTCATGACTAAGTAAAGCATAGCATGACTACCCGAATGCATAAATCCCATTGGTGACAAGGAAACGGATAATAAGCTATGGTAGAGATCTAGATAGGAATCAATTGAGACACATGCAATCATGACTAGATTCAATTAGGGTTAATGGGTAACAAGGAGGATCCCATGTTAAACTTGCCTTGATCACAAAGTTCCTGGGCTCCTGATCTTCTGCAAAGAACTCCTGATCACCGAAAATCTCACCGGTTGAACTCGATCAACATCACCACGCAATCATCCGAACAATCATACATGAAGCAACATATATTTAATTAGAACATTACAACATAAACAACAAAGAGGTTTTGAAAAGTTTATGAAACAGATCTATACGATACTACGATCACATAGACGTGAAATTCACGCTAATCGGATCTAAAACGAATAAACTAGGAATTAAAAAAATTAATTAAGCAAGATTAAAGTATTAAAAGAATTAATCTAATCTTTTATTTTTCAAAAGTTATTAACATAGATTAAATCTATACTACTGGATAGAGCATAAAATTACGGATCTAACGCAACTTGAACGGATCGAATTGGATCTAAAACGAGCAAGTTATAAGCTTTTGAAAACAGTGGCAAATATGTAAATAGGTTGAACTTATTTCGAATTAAAATAAATCAAGAAAATTCGGAATTAAGAGATCTAGATGGACTGCGGGTTTATTAACTTAAAGAGTAGGGGCTCTTTAGCAAAACCACCCACAAAAGGGTATTGGCCGCTCCGGGGCGTTGGATCCAGGATGGACGGATCAGATTAGATGGGGAAGAGAGGGGTGGTGCTCCCGCCGGAGCAGGAGGCAGGGACGGCGGCGCCATGGCCGGACAGGGCCCGAGCTCGCCGGCAAAACACGAACGGAGGCTACGGTGCTTGGTTTTTCGATCCGAAAGCACCGGAAGAACGAGGAGATTGAGGCGAACTTACCGGTACTACTGGCCAAGTCCGGACCGGAGCGAAGGTGGCTGGCGACGACGAACGGTGGTTGCGGCTCCCCTGTAACAACGACGAGGTCAGCCAGAGCGCACTAAAAAGGAAAAAGAGAGAGGGCGGGATCTCGGAGACTCCGCAATGACGATGCGAGGCTCGGAGAGGTGTTTACGGAGGCAACGAAGCTTCTGGACGCGGCACAGGTGACGGCGTGAGCTTCTCGGCGGATTGTGATGCACGCGCTGCTACGGCTAGGGCTTGACGCGAGATGAGGGCTCAGTTGCTAGATGAAGAAAGGCGGCGCAGGGGTCCGACTACTTATAGCAGCCAAGGGGAGGAGTCAGGGGCGTATACGCCACGCCCGTGAGAAAATCGCCGAGGCGTTTCGCGGCTCTGTTCTGCAGACAGAGTCCGGCTCGATGAAGGGGTAGGAAGGAGAAGCTGACGAGCGGGTCCAGCCCGTCAGTAGAAGAAGGAAGGGAGGAGGGACTGACCAGCGGGGACAGCGCGTCAGCGGGCAAAGGGAAGGGGAGGCCTCACGGGCCTTCGGCAGGCTAGCGCACTGGGCCAAGCCAAGGCCAGCCCACGCGGGAAGAGAAAGGGAAAAACAGTTGGGGCTGCAGTGCTGGGCCAGCAGCCGAAAGAAATGAGGGAGAAAGATTTTCTATTTTCCTTTTAGCTTTCCAAAACATTTTCAAAGGTGGTTTTGAAATATCTTTTGACCTATGCAAACATCAAACAGTGCAAAAGAAATGCAACATCATGAGATGCAAAACATGTTGATCCCTAACATGTGATATATGTGTTAGTTTTATTTATTTAATTCTAGGATCACAACAAATTCTTGAATTAAATCAAATTATACTAAATTAAATTCAAATTCAAACCTACTTCGCTAATTCAATTTTTAGGGTGTTACAATGACATCACCGGCCAGTCGTCCCCCACTCGTGAGCAGATAGAGGCAGAGCTTCAGACGACAGAGCCACTCACTCAGACAGCGGGTCAGCACCGTTCGTCAGTTGCTTCGTCTAAGGCTGCTCAGGATGGCCAGGCCACTGCAGTGTCTACTCCACCAGCAGCTATCCAGACCGATGCCACCTCCGTCACGTCTTCGCCAGTTCAGCCAGAGCAGGGACCAGTACTTGAGGGCGTGTTTGGAATAAAGAAATTGAAAACACAGGAATGATAGGAAGTGCAGGAAAAGGGTTAGAGAAAATTGCCGAAATAGAGGAATCAAAAAACATAGGAAAACAAATATAGGAGTGTTTGGATCACAGGAATTTGAGAAGACAACAACGAGAGAGAGAGAACAGAGGAAGAGCGTTCCCTTGGCTTTGAGTGGATTTTTTGATTCCTACATTTTGTGTTGATATCATTGTCGTTCCTTTGGAATGGTAGGAAACCTTCCTTTATTCCAAACGCAACATTCTTGTACATTCCTCAGGAAACTTGTTTCCTCCAAAATTCCCATGAACTTCCTTTGATCCAAACACAGCCTGAGACTCCAATAGAGTTAGTGCTTGAGGCACCCCCGGCTTCCTCCACTCCTGTGGCACCGGCAGTTTCTATGGCAGAGGACACTCCTACTCCTGCCCCAGCTACAGTTCCCGACTCTTTAGTGGCAGATCTCACAGGAATGTCCACTCTAGGTCCTTTTGCGCCTCCCTAGACCGCTTCACTTATAGCATCAGCTACTCAGGGGGATGGTTTAGATGACGATGTCGACCTTTCGGAGTTCGAGCGCCTTGATCGGACCTGACTACTTCAGCCCTGCCTTCAAAGCCATAGTCTTTGGTGCTAGACGCCAAAGGGAGAGAGGGAGAGTCGAATATGCTAGCTTCAGGGGAAGCGAGTAGGATTCATTCTTTGATTGTGTTCATACTCTATCATGCATCATGTTTACCGTTTTTCATGCATTGTATTATATGTGTGTGATGATGCTTGAGACTCTTGGACATGGTTGTGACATGTGTGTTTCTTTCCATATCTATATATGTCATGTCACTTGATTATGCTATAGTGCTTCCACGCTAATCTCTGATCTTTTGATGGCTATAGCATATTCTTTCAAGTACTTAATCTCATTTTCTATCTTTATATGTGCTTGACATGGCTTGAATGGTTTAGGCATGTATATGTCTTTCTTATCACTAACCTATGCCTATTCAACTCAAGTCATGAAAACCAAATCAAAATCAACTCATATTCTATACTCGAGCTTGTATTATCGTCAATCACCAAAAAGGGGGAGATTGAAATCATTTAGGCCCCAATGGTTTCGGTGATTAACGACAATGCTAGATCACTATGACTAACGTGTGTTTTACAGAAGAAAAAGTTGATTAGTTAGGTCATATGTGATGGCAAGTGAATGGGCTAAATGGTATTCATGCCCCCAAGATGGATTTTGTTTCGGTTTTCAAAGGATGAAGCTCAAGTTGGAAGACTAGGCTAGTTCTTAGTGCCACTATGGTGTGAGAAGGGCACTAAGTATAGACTAGGGCTTTGTTTTTCCTTTGGCCGTACTATTAAGGGGGGTATGAGATTAGTAGCTTGACCTAGGAGAGTTTGGGAATGTTGGTGTATGCACACTTGTCAAACCTAGTCCTAGATAACCTACAAACAACCCTGAAGATGGTAGGAGCAAAACCCCTTCACAAGACTTAGTGAAAACAAGTGAAGAAGAGGGTCAGAGAGGCTCCGGACTAGTTTGCCTTACAGGCGTCAGACCATTGGAGATTGTCCGACGGCCTATCTTAGGTAGAGAGCAGAGAAAGGTGCTCCGGACAACTTGTCCGGAGACCTCCGGACCATAGCGCATTGGTCCGGTCGATGGTGAGTTGCAGCAGAGCCTCAGGTGAGGCTCCGGACTGGTCCGACGGCTAGTCCGATGCACATCAGTAAGGTCTAGAACGTTGGATTCAGCGTTGGACCTCGTCTAGTGCTGAGCTCCGGACTATTGCATGTAGTCCGGAGGTCCTTTGAGCAGTAGAGTCCCTGTTGCATTTGTGTGCTCCGGACCATGGTGATTGGTCCGACAGACCCAATAGTGGTCTGGTCCGACGGTTCGCAGGAAAATGCAAAAGCACATAATGGTTAGTTTGGAGGGTGGGAACTACATATAGTTGCCCATTTTGTCCAAGTTAGCTCTCTTGGCCATTGTTTCAGCTGAAGGAAGCTTGAGAGAGCTCTTGAGAGACCAAGAGCCTAATGAGGAAGAGATTTGTGAGATCCAAAGCTTGTTCTTCCTCCCTAGAGTGATTAGGAGTGACAAGTGTGCATCCATCCACTTTCCTAGCCTTGAGTGGGTCAAGTGAAGGTCTTGTGCTTGTTACTCTTGGTGATTGACAACACCTAGACGACTTGGTGGTGATCGGAGGCTTGGTGACCACCGGGAACTTATTGGTGGCCTTCCTCCACATGTTGTGATCGGTTGTGGGCGATTCACCGAGCCGGAGTGACGAAGAATCAGCCCATAGAAAGCACTCGGTCCTTGCGCGGATCGAGGGGGAGGAATACCTTGCGAAGTGCTCTAACAAGGACTAGGGGGCAGTGTCGATTCCTCGATATCTTGGGAAAACATCGCCGTGTCATCTCTTCCTTTCTCCCTAGCTCTTTACTTCCCGCAATTTGCTTTCAAGTCTTTCATTCTTGCAATCTCATGCTTGTGATCATGACTTGAGTAGTTTTGCTAGGTTGCTTAACTTGTTACTTGCTTAGTTGTTTTTCTCATATCTTGAATTGCTACCGCTTTCATAGCTAGGGCACACTTTAGGCACTAGGGGGAGAATTGACATTCGTTAGGTTTTCATATTTTCTTTAAAAATTTAAAACAAGCCCAATTCACCCTCCTCTTAGGCATCTTGATCCTTTCAGTACCCTCCTGGTTCGTGGAGCTAGATGGAGGTATACTGTGCTCTCGGGTGGCGGACCCCCAGTCTTGGCTGGAGGATCCAGAGAAAGGTAGTCATATGCGTTAGTGTTGTATATGGCGTGTGATAAGGAAGCACCCGCTGGATTAAACCGATTCGAATCGCCGTGTTCCTCGGATAAGGAAATATGACCCTGTTTTCTACATTGTAGTTAATGAAACTTAAACTGGATACTGAATGATTCCTTTTGGACATGGTTTGTTACCACATTATCGATCAGAATTGCGATCGGTACTTGAGTAACTTTATGAAAACTAAATCAATTTCAATTGTTTTATAAAATGCTTATTTATACAAAATACTTGGTTCTTGCTAAACTCTACATTGAATCCTATGACTTGCATACCTTTATATATCCACCACAATTTATTTGTCGGTCAAGACTTGCTGAGTACTCCCGTACTCAGAGTTTGTTAACCCTTGTTGCAGATGAAGTTGTGAACTTGGTTTGTATAGCCCCGTGTTGCATGACCGCTGTTAATGTTGAAGAAGATGAAGAGTAACCTTAGTTGTTTGACTCTTGGGTAAGAGTACCTCGGTTATTTGTGTACAACTCTTTATCACTAGCTTGATGTAATATTATTATGACACTACTTATATTTCAAAACTATAGTTTGTATAACTTGGAAGAATTCCGCTACTGTTAAATTCTAAATGTAAAGTAAAGTATTGTATTACTTCTCCAATGTATGTAATGAGGTGATTCTACTCAAAAAGAGTTGGATGACTCGTTTTAACACAATGAAACCTGATGAATTTTTTAAAACTTAGATCATTTGTTGGGATTAAAGTTGGATGTACGGTAATCCTAACAAGAGGGTCTTGTTCTTGGGAGATTCTGTCACAGTAACCGATTGAGGTAAAAATTATTTTGTCTACCTCGATTCAAGTTCAGATTAAGACAGGGAGGGCGTGGGACAAGGAGGGTGGAGCAAGGAGCATCCAATAGCTCATCGGAATCAGTATTGTCCGTATACGAACCCGTGGGAACCACAAGACGTCTCAGTTATGAAAGTATGTACGTGTCATATATGAAAGTCTATTAGTATATTTTTTCCTTTTGTGTTCTGCAGTAGTAAGGGCAAGGGCCCATTATTTACCGTAAGTATAGCCCACTTTGAGTGATGTTTTTGTGGGCTACGAGATTTTTTTGGGCTTTGAGAATGCACAAGCAATCTCGGTGTATAGGGAAAAAACTTTGTTTGTGAATTGGTTAATGGAATCACGTGGTTCCTCAAAAGAAAAACAAAAAGACATTGTTTTCAATAATTTGTTACAAAAAAATAAAATTATTTGTTACAAAGCAAGCCTATAAAACATTTGTTTCACTTATTTGGCAATTCATATGACATCGATGACATCTACATAGTGAACTACTCCCTTCGTTTAATAAATTATAATATGCTTTAGTTATTTTTGATATATTTTTATCGTATGTATATAGACATAGTATATATCTAGTGCACAGTAGAAACTAAATATCTAAAAGACGCCTTATGATTTTAAGATTTAGGTTGAAGTGAGTACATATCAGCACAACACCCTTCCAAAAATAACCACTCCCTCCATTATAAGGCCCTGTTTGGTTACACGGACTAAAAAATAGTCTCTGTCACATCGGATGTTTATACTAGGAGTATTAAATATAGACTATTTATAAAACTAATTTGACAGTCTGAGACTATTTTACAATTTGACAGTCTGAGACTATTTTACAAGACAAATCTATTGATATAAAATAGTCTATGATTTGACAATATGATGCTACAGTAAACATATGTTAATGACAGATTAATTAGGCTTAATAGATTCGTCTCGTGAAATACTCCATGTCGTTGTAATTAGTTTTATAATATAAATTATATTTAATACATTTAATTAGTACCAAACATTCGATGTGACAAGGGACTACAAAATAGTCAGGCAACCAAACATCTCCTAAATTATAGTTCGTTTGACTTTTTAACCAGAAGTTTGACCACTCGTCTTATTCAATTTTTTTTACAAAATATCACTTCTTTTGTTATGACTTGCTTATTTAATGAATGATCTACAAAAATAACTTAAATTTAACTATATTTACATAAGTTTTTAAAATAAGGCGAGTGGTTAAACTTAGTGTCAAAAAAGTCAAATGAATTCTAATTTGAAACGGAGAGAGTAATGATTAAGTTACGACCCTATATGGTCATAGATCGATTTGAACAATGAGGCCTTCTACGAACTCATGATACAAACTCAATATAAATAAAGAGCAAAAGCACAAAAAGTTTGGATCACATTCCCTAGCGATCGGGCGGTCCCAGAGTTTATATTATGGATATGCGAAGGCGGAGATATTGAGTGACATGAGTATGGTTTGAAAGAAATATATACATCTTATATCTAACTTGTTAGAAAAAAAACTAAAGGTCCTAACACTAAAATCCTCTTTGTTTGAGCTATGGCCTTTATGGTACTCCAAAACCTCTAGAAGCTCTTGGCTTTTCAGACCTCCTAGAAAGCCCAAGCAATTAGGCTCTAAGTCTAAATGCTCTTATTTAGGGCTATATTAATGTGCTAGTTTAGCTCAGTTGGTTCTCGATCATTAAGATAACGAATTAGCTCGACTTGACTTGTTATCTTAACGAGTCAAAAGATCACTTGTTTCGGCTCATTTACGAGCTTGAGTTAGCTCATTAAGCGTATAAAACAAATATAAAACACACAAAATGTAATATATGTGTTTATCTAAAGCATGAGAATAGTAAATAATACAAAGTAGCACATACATATCGGCCTGTTCGGCTGATCATTTCTGTGACTCTGCTTTTGTCTGTTTTGTTGTGAGATAAAAACACTGTGCCATGACTGATAAAATTAGGTTGATAAGGCAAGCGAACAAGGCGCCTTAAGCCAAACAAACAAATTAATAAGCACTGATATATTGACAAGAATAACACCATATATCTATGGTCCATACTACACATAATGCATCTATAATCCATTATTGTTTATCCATACATCATTAAAAAAATAAAATTAATAGAGGCATATTAATTCTAGTCCAAAGTTTACAGGGCCTTTAGATCTAGGCATCAAATAATTGTAAAATATAATACATAAATAGTATAAAATCAATTTAAGTTCAACACCAATAATATTGGCTCATTAGACTATCCGAACTACGGTACTGGAAATCAAGACTAGATGAGCATTTATAGAAAAAAGCCGCAAAAGCGTACTTTATCAGTTCTTCTATCCAAGCGGACGTGTGCCAATACACCAAAGCCAGTGGACTTCCAGGCGTGCCGGCGGATGGACGGAGGCAACATGCATCTCACGGGTCCACGTCCTTATTCTACGCGCGCTGCTATTTTAACTAACTAACAAATGTTGTAACTCATAAACCAAAAAATTAAATTAAATTTTGTTTACACTATTAAATTTGTTTCAATAAAATCTTTCAAAACAAAATACCACATGGTTATATTTAGATAAAGTGATAAGTGAACTTTATTGTTGGTGGTTGATATAGAGTATGTGATATAGAAGATGATAGGTGTGGAAGAAAGATGTATAGAGAAAAGAATCATGATGACTAGGATCGATAGAGAATGAATTTAGAGGACGATGAGTGCGAACAGTCTTAGGCTTGTGAGCTAGTACTATTTATTTCTTCTAGATTTTCCTTTGGAGAACATTTATCTAGTAATATGAAAAAGTACCTGTTTAGATCCAAATTTTTATAAAATTTTGAACTATAACGTTTTATTTATATTTGATAATTATTGTCCAACTATTTAGTAACTAGACTCAAAAGATTCGTCTCACAAATTACAGATAAACTATGCAATTAATTATATTTTTATGTATATTTAATATTTCATACATTCGAGTATACGTTCAAATATTCGATAAATCTGGTATAAAGTTTTTAAAATTTAGAAGCGATCTAAACAAGTGTTGAAACCCATTCCATACCAAACCCAAACCAAACACGGTTACAACTTACAGCAAATTTTTGAACCGCGACATGCCCTCGTGCTCTCGACGACTCGACCCCTCCCCCATTGCTCTCGTGCTCTCGACCCGCTCTCCCGCAAAAACCCTAGCTCCACGACATGCACCGCGGTGGCGATCGCTCGGGTGGTACCTCAAGCGGCGGAGACCGCTCTGGAGCCCGGTTCCAGCGGGGTCCCTCCCGCTGGTCCGGCAGCGGCGGTGGCGGATTAGGGGGTAGCCCGCCCCATCGCTACTCCTCCCGCGGCGCGGCAGATGGAGGTGGTGGGGGCGGTGGCGGGAGGTTCCACCCCTACCGTGGTTCTTCCGACTATTCTAGCGGCGGTGGAGGGTACAGAGGCGGTGGTGGCGGCGGAAACGACTTCGGCGAGCAGAGGCACCGCTACGGCGGCGGCAACAGAGGCGGAGGCCGTGGGGATTTCCAAGGTTCGTTCCAAAATTATGTGGTCCTTTTGGATGGTATATGCGATTATTAGGGTTGTGCCAACCTAAGATGGGGAGCTTGAGCTTGGTTAACTGTAGCTAGGGTTTTGGTGCTGATAGAAAGGCGTGTTTGTGACCTCCGATTATTGATGCAAATTCAATCAACTTCCTTGGAAGTCGGAAGTTACTTGATAGAACTGGCTAGTCAATTTGTAGAGCTAACAAGTATACTGAAGTTTAGAAAGCCAAGCAGGATTCAGATGCCTAATATGGTCATACCTGCATGTGCTATAATGACAAAACCACCCAACCTGTTGAATAGACGAGCTCCTTAGTGTTTTTGGATGTAGACAGTGCACCTTTGTCCAGGTTTTCTACATGTGAAGGGAGGGACATCCACAGTTCTTCCTTGATGTATGGTTAACTTTTGTAACACCTAGAGTTCGGATTTTTTTAAGTTTTTGTTGATATAACATGTTGTAAATTTTGTAGAATTTGCAATTTATAGTTTGAGCAGATCTGTTTATTCCAACATTTGATGTTCAACTAATTAGAATGTTGAAGACTTTAAGTGTCAATTATTGACTAGTTTTACCATGGTCACTGTCAATTGTCAACATGTTAACTATTGGTCCCCAAACATCCCCCAGCCATCTCAAAAGTTTTAGTAAAGAATTAGATTAACTAACTTTTATTTTAGTTTTTCCTTTTAACCTTCAAGCTTCCTATCGAATCCAACATCGCAAACATCTCAAAACTTCACCATAGGGTTACCTTTGGTCTCCAAACATCTGTCAGACATCTCAAAACTTTAGTAGTTAGAGTTAGGTTACTTAACTTTTTTTTAGTTTTTCCTTTTAACTTTCAAGCTTCCTTTTTAATGCAATATTATACAGCAATATTATTTGTAAAAAAATGTTGAATTTATCATTCCATGGTAGGAAGACCATATGGAAAAGTGCTGTATATGATCTTAAGTGGAAATAAATCTTAATCATAATCTCTTACCCTTTCTTTCTCAAATATTGATATTGCTCTTGAAAGTTCCTGCAGATCATGATAGTAGAAGTAACTATGTCAAACTTTTTGTCGGATCTGTTCCAAGGACAGCAACTGAAGAAGACGTGAGCGTTACTTCCATGCTACTATCTTCTCTTCTTGCATAGTAATTTCATCTTTATTTTTTAAACATTAGTTCTCCTTACCTGATATGGTTTTATTTGTACTAATGTATGATGTTGTGTTATCATTGTTTATCACTGTGCACAAAACAATGTAGAAGCTTCTAACTAAGGCCCTATTTAGATCCTATGGTCTAAAGTTAGCTGAAGTTAAGGACTAAAACTTTGGATAACAGTTTTTATCTGACTTGTGTGATCTAAAGTTTTTGTGAGGTTGGCTAAACTTTGGATAACAGTTTGGACCTCTTGTTTGGAGCCTGAAAAGCTACTAAACTTTAGACCATGGGATCCAAACAGGGTCTAAGTTCCCTAAGTTATCTTATATAAGATAAAAGATGCAAGAACTCTTTTTGTCATATATATCAGCTCATAGATATACAAATTTAGAGTGAATTCTTGGAATTTTAGGATCCAGTCAAAGCTGCATCAAGACAATCATTTCTTACACTTTTTCTAGTCAGCTCCAGCCTCCATGATGATAATTGTGTTAGTTATTTTCTTGTTTGGCTAACAAGTTGAATCTTGAATAAAACTAATCATATATGATTTTTTCTGTGCTTGTGATGCCTTATTTTCTGTTATTTTTTTTTATTGTATTGTTATTCAATTTGTGACAGATTCTTGTGTCTTCAGGTTCGGCCTTTATTTGAGGAACATGGAGATGTTCTTGAAGTTGCTTTAATTAAGGATAGGAAGACTGGTGAACAACAAGGTGTGCTAAGGCTTTGTTTTTCTTGTATTATCACAATCGAATATCTCTTTTGTTTTCAGGTTTCTGAGAGGTTATAGGAGCAACAAGGTTGCATCTTCTCTCAGTTAGATTGGCGGTTGTTGATTTTCATTTGCTGTTCTTCCATTCTGTTCGTCTCCCTGTGGACTCAGTAGAAGACTAGAATGGAAGCGGCTAACTTTCCGCTGATTACTGCAACCTAACTACACAACTTCACTGCTACACAAGGCAGCAAATTTGGTACCAAAAGCTGTGTTTAGATGATATTGATCTTCAGGATGCCCTGTAGTTCTAGTAGCATTGAGGTTGTAGTTTCACCTTTGCATCTGTGTGCCTTGATTTTGTTGCAAGAACTTATATAACCTTATAATGAATCAATACAAAATTTTCCATCCTTTGCCTTTCATGGTTTAAGATTTATTATCCATGTAATAATGAATTTCTATGATGTGGAATTCCTTAATGTGAGCGATTGAATCCGTCGATACATGAGTTATTGGATGACGCGGTATAGCTGCATATTGCTGTCACAATTGATGGTGGCTGGTGTGTGTGTGTGTGTGGTTACCTTGTACCGTTTGAAAGTCGTGTGTTGTGCATCGTCAATCTAGATTCATCTGATTCGATGGTTACCAATATTGTCATTGGTGGTCTGAAAACCTGTTCCTTGAATATTATGAATCTTGTGAGTTGTGACTTTGACTGTCATATGTTCTTGCTATATGCAATTTGTGGATATTTGAGTGTAAATTTTGGATGTGCTTAGTGTTTCCCTGACTTGATGCTGCTGCTTGACACAGCAACGGTAATGGTGATATTTACTCTTCGTGTGAAATATCTACACAAATGCAGTCTTTGTAATAATCCTTCCAGCTAGTTCGCAATGGTGCTTAAAGTTCTGTAACTTGGAGCTGAATATTGATGACACATGATGATGTACCAGTGCTGTGTGTCTTGCATCTAATGTACGCATGGCCACTTATCTTAGGACGCTTCATCTGCTCTGTGATGATTGTCACTCAAAGTGCTTGGCTTGCAGAAATATTATCCCTGTAAACACTGTCTGAAGGGTCAGTGTTAAGCCTATTCTGGATTGGATCGTTTGACATGCAGCTGATGAGAATGCGCCAGAAAGCCTTGTGCCTGAACCCTTCTATTGGTCTTTGCTGCTGCTGCTTTTGTTATCTTTGGGAAAATTGAAGCTGAATACCGATTCTGGCTGCATTACTGTGATAGAAGTGCACATCTGGATTTCAAAGCCTTCACCATACATGATTTGATTGCCTTTAATGTGAATCAATCTGCAGTTTGAAATCATATGGTCGATGTGATAGATGGATGGAAACTGTTGCTCATTATTGTTGGTGTACTTTCGTGCTAAGCAACTAGTAGTGGATCCTGTCTTCTGACAAATTATACTCTCATTTACTGGACTAACTTTATACTTTCTACCTAAAGGGTTATTCAGGGATGCTATCAGATATTGGTTAAATTGGCATTGCAGTTGATTTGATCATTTCTTTTCATGCGCACTTATATTAATTAATGTGCGTTGACTGCATTATATAATCTTTTCTGCCAAAACCTTTTGGGTCATTGGCGCAGCTTCTTATTTTATCATTCTGCTGCTGTATTTTTCCGTGTTTTATCTAGATTATTTGAGCGTTATTTACCATGTACTTCACAGTTTTTTCATCTTCTAATGAATGCATCTTCATCAGATGCAGCTGTAAAAGCATCACCGTGGAACACCATATATAGTTTAGTGATGTTTTCATGTTCAAAGGTCATGCCATTTTGATGGTTTGTTATATTTGTATGTTTGTGTGTGTGTGTGTGTATAGTTTAGTTTAATCAGCTTATTGAATCTTGCCTTTTGGCAATTGCTATGCTAGATTGTTACTTACTGCTATCAAAATATGCTATATGAGGATGATGATGATGGATCTTAATGCTTTTTACTGTATTGCATATACTGGGAGCATGAACGCCCCTCTAAACCTTTTGTGGTTCAGCCCAAGCATCTTTCTTGGACATGTTGATGGCCAGTTTGTTATAATTTCAACGCTTGATATTTGTTGCTCATTCTGTGGCATTTATGAGTATGACTGCTTATAGTATCTGCAATTTTGGTGCATTTGTGCTATGTTACGGCCCTGTCACCGTTTGCATTTTCTGCACAAAATGTCATCGAAAGCACAAACACAATTGTAACTATACCACAGCTCAGTTTAGATATCCTCGAGGTTTTTGATGTGTGAAGTGCACTTATTTTCTTCATTCCAAGTAATATTTGGGTGTCACTAAAACTTAGTGCAACCAGCTGTAGTCTGTTAAATTGATGTAATGTTGTATGCTTTAGGTGTAACTTCTAAATTGAGGAGTGTCCGTTGGTGTCGCAAATACAGAGCATAGCTTAAATTGATATTGTGACATGTTCTGCAAAGTCTTTATATTTTTGTACTCTTTTCATGCTTTAACACTCCTGAATGGGGCTTGCTCTTGAACTGTGAAATGGTCTTGGTTGTTTTTCTTGACTGTTTAGAACAAGTACATAAAACAAATGTGTCTCCTTTGCCCCTATTCTTCGCTAACTATTACTCCCTCCGTCCCGTAATGAAGGACGTCCAGGCATTTGAATTTTGTGTCCAAGTTCATTGTCTCTAGCATGCACTTGGATGGTTGTTGTGTCTTCATTCATCAGGTTTCTGATGCACCTGCTGTGCTGCTAGGACGTCCTTTATAAAGGGACAGAGGGAGTACGGCATATATATTACTATATATCAGATATCATGAGATATACAGAAAATAGTATCTGACTGAGCAATTTACATTTTGTGCATTCCCAGGTTGCTGTTTTGTTAAATATGCTACTTCTGAAGAGGCAGAGAGGGCCATCAGGGGTCTGCACAACCAGTACACTTTACCTGGAGTATGTACCTTGTAAGCTATTTGTTAAGCTCTGTTCTTTGTTTGCAGATTATTGACTGTAAATCTGTTTATGTTCAGGCTATGGGTCCCATTCAAGTTAGATATGCTGATGGTGAAAGGGAACGGCATGGTAATGCTCTGATCTTCTTTAGTAGTTTACCTATTAATGATCTGTGTACGTTGCATGTTATACTGATTTTGAGGCAACTGTTAGAATATGCGCCTTGTAGAGGCCTTGGGCCTGGCATCCAAGCCCATGGCTGGATTGCCTTATGTTTAGATGGTAGATTAGGCAAGTATCACTATTGATTGGGTGTTCCTATAAACCCTAGTGATCCTTGCCCATATATATGTACCCCTGTACTCTTGTCATCTAATACATTACAATTTCCCGAGACATCTTCTCAGCCGCCTTTTTCTTCTTCTGCTGCCCCTCGCCGCGCCGCCCCCTTCCCACGCGCGGCCCCTTTCCCACGCGCGGCCCCCTTCCCATGCGCCAGCCTCCCCTCCTGCCCACAATGCCTGGCACGCCGCCCTCCTCTCCACGTGACGACGCGTCCTCTGCCGCTGTACAGGGTGACGAGCTCGCACAACGCCTGGACAAGGAGAAGGCCAGCGCCGATGCCGCAGCCGCCCAAGCTCGCCCTCCAGGCTGAGGAGGAAGCCGCCGCCGCCTCCAAGGAACGGGACGCTGCCGCCCAGCGGGCCACTGATGCCCTGGCCCGGGCTGCCAAGGAGCAGGCTCCTGTCGCAGCAGCGCTTGCGCCAGAATCTTCCGGAGGGGCACCGCCGCATGATCTTCGTGCGGCCCTGCTCCATCACGAAGCCGCTGCCCTTCTGCAGCTTCACTCCCAGGCCGTCGCCGTCAGCAACATTCGGAACCACGTTACCACCATCCTCGACGTCGATTCGGGGAACTTCAACCGGTGGCGCGATCAGTTCCTCCTCATCCTCGGCAAGTTCTCCCTCCAGGACCACGTTCGCGAGAACGCCCTCGATCCCGTCTCTCTCGACTGGGCTCGGATGGATTGCGTTGTCGAGTCGTGGATCATTGCCACTCACCGATGAACTCGGCGATATCGTCTCTGCCCCGGACGCCATCCTTCGGCATGCATGGCTTGCCGTCCAGTCGCAGTTCCTCGGCAATCGCGAAGCCCGCTCCATCCACCTCGAGACGCGGTTTCGCAACTTCGTCCAGGGCGAGCTCTCCGTCACCGACTACTGCCGCCGGCTGAAGAAGATGGCTGACGATCTCACGGCCCTCGGCGAGGTTGTCACTGACCGCACCATCGTCCTTAACCTCATCCGTGGACTGAACGTTTCAGCCACGTCGGGACTCTCCTTCGCCGCGCTCGGCCCTTCCCCTCCTTTTTGGAGGCTTGCGACGACCTCATTTTTGAGGAGCTCTCCATGGGGAACCGCCAGGAGGCCCCTGCTACAGTGCTGGTCACCTCGACGACTTCGTCCTCCCCGACCCCTTCTGCAGCCCCTGGTGCAGCCTTCGGGGGCAACGACGGCAAGAATAGCCGCCAGAACAAGCGAACGGGGGCGGCAAAGGCAACAGCAGCGGCGGTGGCAACTCTGGGCAGCCACGCGCCCCTGCTGCACCCCACCACCACCAACAACAGTCCGCTGGTGGCGGTCGGCTCTGGTCGAGCATCTTCAACCCCTGGACAGGGTCCATCCATATGTGGCCAGGGGGTCCTCGACCACCGCTGGCGCCGATCCCGGTGCCACCTCACCTTCTGGCGCAGCAGCACGCGCAACGGTAGGCCCTGCTCGTTCAACAGCAGCAGGCGCTACTTGCGCACCAGCAGCATGGCGCTGCCCCTACCACCGATGGATCGGCGTCGTGGGCTGCCCCGGGGTACTACAACCCCGTTGCCGGCCTCCTCTCCTGGGATCCGACGACGCTCACCTCCGCCTTCAGCACGACGACGCTGAGCGCTCCTTTCGCGTCCAACGAATGGTATTTTGACTCAGGTGCTACTTCACACATGACATCTCGGTCCTCCTCACTTTCACATGTTCTTTTCCCGCGGTACCCTACTCCATCTATTGTCGTTGGTAATGGTTCCACCTTACCTGTCACTGCCATCGGCTCCACAGAGTTGTCACCAACTTTACGTGTTAATAATGTTCTTGTGTCACCTCAACTTATTAAGAATCTTGTCTCTGTTCGCCAGTTTACCACCGACAATAACTGTTGTCTTGAGTTTGATCCCGCTGGTTGTTCTGTGAAGGTTCTTCCATCTCGGACCGAGATCGTCAGGAGCAATAGCTCCGGGCCGCTATACCCTCTTCGTCTTCCACCAGCACACTCTCTTGTCGCCCAGGCGTCATCCCCACTGTGGCATCGACGTCTTGGCCACCCTGGCCATGAAGCTTTGTCCAAGCTCGCGTCTAGCGTGTCTTGTCATTCAGGATTGTTCAGATTTGTGTCATGCTTGTCAGTTAGGGCGTCATGTTCGTCTGCCCTCATGTGTCCACCTCCCATGCGTCTAGCAAGTTTGATCTTATACACTGATTTATGGACCTCTCCAGTTGTTAGCATTTCTGGTTATAAATATTATTTGGTCATACTTGATGATTGCACTCATTACTTGTGGACATTTCCTTTGCGTCTCAAATCTGATACTTTCAGCACGCTTGATCACTTCATTGTCCACGCCTCCACCTAGTTCGGTGCACGCGTCAAGGCTGTCCAGTGCGACAACGGGCACGAATTTGACAACTCTAGCTCCTGCCAGTTCTTCCTTTCACACGGAATACACCTCCGCATGTCCTGCCCCTACACTTCGTCTCAGAATGGTAAATCTGAACGCATTATCCGCTCTATAAATAATGTCGCTCGTTGCTTACTTTTTCAGGCGTCCATGCCTCCATCCTATTGGGTTGAGGCACTCTCCACAACCACTGTTTTGCTTAACATCCTGCCCACCAAGACTCTCCAATTCTCCACGCCCCACCTTGCCCTTGCCCTGTTCAGCAAGCCACTAGCATATGATCATCTACGAGTCTTCGGTTGCAAATGTTACCCAAACATGTCGGCCATCGCATCTCACAAACTTGCTCCTCGGTCTGTCCTGTGTGTCTTCCTAGGCTATTCTGCTCATCACAAAGGGTACCGCTGCCTTGACCTCTCGACCGATAGTCATCATCTCCCGGCACGTCATCTTCGATGAAACGACCTTTCCCTTTGCCGAGCGACATGGTCCTCGTGCTCCAGCGGACCTCCAGTTCCTTGATGACGATATTACTGACCCTGTGCTCCCTCCTATCGGAACGATGCACAAGCTTTTGTTTGCATGAACACCTCCCAGCACGTCTAATGCCTCCAGCGCCCCTGCCAGTCCCTCTGTGATTGTGCCTGGGGCGCCCTCGTCGCCTGCTGATGACACCGACGCTTCTCCGGTGCCCGTGCTCTACATCCCACCTGCGCTACGGGCACCGGGGCCTCCCACCGCGCCACGCGCGGCCACGGCGCTACCTAGCGCACCTGAAGCGTCCTCACCGGTCTACGTCCCGCCCGCCTTGCGTGCGGGTGTCGGCCCTCCACCCGGCTTCCCGCCTCTACGACCGGAGCGGTTCTTCGCGCAGCACTACTCCCGTCGCACTCAGCCACAGGCGCCTCTTGCTGCACCTGCCTCAGCTGCACCGGCTGCGCCGCTTCCCAAGGGCGCCGTTGTTGTGCCTCCAGTGGCAAACCAGCACGCCATGGTGACACGTTCGAAGCACGGATTCCGGATGCCCACCGCCTTCCACGCCGCCTCACTCTCTCCAGTGCCGAAGACCTTCCGTAGTGCCCTTGTTGACCCTAGTTGGCGAGCGGCCATGGAGGAGGAACACATTGCCTTGTTGCAGAATCACACTTTGGATCTCGTGCCTCAACCTCCTCGGGCCAATGTGGTCACTGGAAAGTGGATTTTCAAGCACAAGTTCAAGTCTGATGGCTCCCTCGAGAGGTACAAGGCACGCTGGGTTCTTCGTGGTTTCACTCAGCGGCCTGGAGTTGACTTCCATGAGACTTTCAGTCCCGTGGTGAAGCCTGCCACTGTCCGCACAGTGCTCTCCCTGGCACTCTCCCGCAGTTGGCCCATACACCAGCTCGATGTGAAGAACGCCTTCCTGCATGGCAACCTGTCCGAGACGGTGGTCTGCCAGCAACCGTCCGGGTTCAAAGATCCAGCTCGCCCGGATTTTGTTTGCCTCTGGTCTGAAACAGGCCCCTCGAGCGTGGTACAGCCGGATGGCCTCCTTCCTGTTAACCACTGGGTTTGTTGAAGCCAAGTCATACACCTCACTATTCATCATTTCATCTACCAGCATGGATCGGACACAGCGTACCTGTTGCTCAATGTGGATGACATTGTCCTCACAGCTTCCTCACCCGGTCTGCTCCGACGGATTATCTTTGCTCTCCAGCAGGAATTCGCCATCAAAGATCATGGTGGGCTGCATCACTTCCTCGGTATGCAGGTTCAGCGCAGTGGTGATGGTCTCCTCTCACAGCGACAGTATATGCTGGACATTCTAGAACGTGCAGGGATGACAGAGTGCAAGCCGTGCTCCACTCCAGTTGACACCAATCCAAAGGTTGCTGCAACTGAGGGGGCCCCAGTGTCTTATGCTACAGATTTTCGCAGAGCTCTTCAGTACCTGACATTCGCTTGGCCAGACATTGCCTATGCAGTCCAGCAGGTTTGTCTTCACATGCATGATTCTCGTGAGCCTCATCTTGCAGCCTTGAAGGGGATCCTTCGCTATGTTTGAGGCACTCTTCACCTTGGTCTCTTACTGCGACCATCCTCGTCGACTGATCTTGTGGTCTACACTGATGCTGACTGGGCTGGTTGTCCGGACCCCCGCAGGTCCACCTTGGGCTACACTGTGTTTCTTGGCAACAATCTCATCTCCTGGTCCTCCAAGCGCCAGAACACCGTCTCAAGATCAAATGTCGAAGCTGAGTATCGAGCAGTGGCAAACGGAGTTGCAGAGGCCACCTGCCTGCGCCAGCTACTTCTGGAGCTACACACCCCTCTTAGGCGCGCTACACTGGTGTATTGCGACAACATCAGTGTTGTCTACATGACCTCCATTCCAGTTCAATATTAGCGAACAAAGCACATAGAGATCGATCTTCACTTTGTCTGAGAGCGAATTGCCATTGGTGATCTTCGGGTTCTGCATGTCCCTACCTCATCTCAATATGCAGATATCTTCACCAAAGGGCTGCCTTCCTCAGTGTTCACGGAGTTTAGGTCCAGTCTAAACGTGCAAAGTGCCTGAAGTTTCGACTGAGGGGAGTGTTAGAATATGCGCCTTGTAGAGGCCTTGGGCCTGGCGTCCAAGCCCATGGTTGGACTGCCTTATGTTTAGATGGTAGATTAGGCAAGTATCACCGTTGATTGGGTGTTCCTATAAACCCTAGTGATCCTTGCCCATATATATGTACCCCTGTACTCTTACCATCTAATACATTACAATTTCCCGAGACATCTTCTCTCAGCAACATTAACAGTCCTACCTGCTCTATATGTGCTCTATATGCTCAAAAAGTGCATATTCAACACTAGTTTTTTCCTTGGATATGCAGGAGAGATACAACCATTGCATTAATAATAAGAAGAAAGGAGAGTACAACACACCCACCACACCCATAGTCCCATACACAAAAACATCTACATAGTGCCAGCTTCTCTAAACTTTAGCACCATACCTTTGCATGTCACGTATCACAGAACATTTTGTTTGTTGTAGTATACTAGCATGTAGAGACAAATTTATTGTGCTTTCCCAATCTTGTTTTTACGTTTTACAGTTACAGACACATGTTTCTTGATCCAAGTGACTCCTATTCTGATTCTGCATTTTTTTTCTGTATCTGAAAAATACTATTCATTTAAGGATTCTTTACTGTTTGTTCTTGTAATCTTAGTAATCATAGTCAGAAAGCAAACTATGCTTGTTCATTAAATGATAGTTGTTTTTTCTTCAGATCTTTTATTTGTTGTACTTATTGGGCAATTTCATCAGTTTTTGTTACAAATTTGCTAGGGGCCATCGAGCACAAATTATTTGTTGCGTCCCTCAATAAGCAAGCAACTCCAAAGGAGATTGAAGAGGTAAATAGGTTGTACTTCTTATTATTTTCCTTTTTGTTCCTGGACGATTTAATGATTTGCTCATCTAAGAGAGTATTGTAGATTTAAAAACTACTGCTTAGTGTCCATAATCAGCCTATCATACTGTATTGTCTGCATTTGAGGACATGATTAACACAAATTTAGTAGCTCGCTTTTCCAAGGATTGATGATAAAAGCATACATTTTTCAGATATTTGCCCCATATGGTCATGTGGAAGATGTTTACATTATGAGAGATGGCATGAGGCAGAGCCGAGGTTTATGAATGCCTGTTTGCTTTAGCTATACTCCTATATATCAACCTTTTTGTTTTAACTCGTAATATATGTAATATAAAGGCTGTGGCTTTGTCAAATTCTCATCAAAAGAACCAGCAGTGGAAGCTATGAATGCCCTTAATGGGACTTACATAATGAGGGTAAATTTCTCTGCCAACTGACATATTGTGTTTAGTTTTCTGGAAATTCATGATGTATGTATTTATTTCTGTATTAGGGGTGCGAGCAACCATTAGTCATTAGATTTGCTGATCCCAAGAGGCCTAGACCTGGAGAATCTAGGTGATTCACAACTGTGACTATGTTTCTTTGTTGCATAGCATATGTTATTTTATTTACTTATAAGTATAATGATACCATTTCTGCTTTCTGATTTACCTTTCTGGTTAGGGGTGGCCCTGCATTTGGAGGTCCTGGTTTCAGTCCTCGGTCAGATGCAGCACTTGTTATCAGGTTTGAGTTCACTAGTTATTCAGTATTTTTTTTTGTCAAGAACACTTAAATTAAATTGGTAATAAGATGAAACAGGCATGGTCTCCTCTCACATGAGCTGTTGATGCTAAGGGCATCTACTGAAGTGCATTTCTGAAAACCAAATATTAACTCTAGAATAACACAGTAGCTCTAAAATAATCTGCAAAAGATGTTTAAAGTAGGGATAGATACTGTATCATGATATATAGCAACAATGAAATGTCTGAATGTGAAACAAGTGCTAGCTTCTGTGTATTTTCTGCCTTACAGAATCTGTCTAATAATCAATGGAACTAATTTCTTAATCATATTATCTGCTCCTTTTTTTTTGTATATGTCATTTAAAACAACGTAATATTTTATTTATATTTAGAAATGGACTGAGTACATGAAGTTTATCAGTTCATCAGAGATTTATTATTGCTATTCAATATTTGTAATTCAGGCCAACAGCCAATCTTGATGAATCAAGGGGTCAGCATATGCCTCCTGAATCTTGGCGTCCATCAAGTCCAAGGTCAATGGCACCCAACCAATATAATAATTTTGGATCTGACAATCCCTTGGCACTAAGTGGTGGCACTGTAACATCAGCAGATAATGTATGTTTCAAGTCGATCCCTTGTTATGGTTTTACTTTTGTTTAGTCCATTACCCAACCTTTGGTTCCAAAACATGATAGGCTGCTTTTCGGCCTTCAATGTTCCCTGGAAATGGTTCCTTGTCAAATCAGATGGCTGTGCCAACTTCGTCACACATGGTATAATTTGGAATATTATTACCTCCTTTTGTCTCATGGTTTTCTTTTAATGGAAATTGTTATGCCATAATGATGGGGACTCTGCTTTTTAGGGCATGAACACTCCCATGGTACAAGGGCACCATCCACCTTTGCAAAAGCCACCTGGTCCACCACAGAATTTCTCTGTACAACTGCAGAGTGCTCAGCCAGGACAGCCTCTGCAGGGGCCTATTCCGCAGATTGGGCAACTTCAGGTCCCGCAATCCACAGGACCTGTTTCTTTTGGCCAGAGTATTTCATCTATGCAATTACCTGGCCAACCTCCTGTGTCACAGCCATTGATGCAACAGAATGCTTCTCTAGGTGCTTTACAGGCCCCTCCATCTGTACTGTCCAATTCAATGCAAGCTGTTCCTGGCCAGCAGCAACTTCCCACCAGTGTTGCTCCACAAATGCTCCAGCAGTCGATTCAGCAGATGCTTCCACAAGCACCACAGTTGCTGCTTCAACAGCAGGCAGCTTTGCAGTCTAGTTATCAGTCTTCACAGCAGGCGATTTATCAGCTTCAGCAACAGCTACAACTAATCCAGCAGCAGTCTAACCTAAATCAGCAACCCTCTGCACAGGTTCCTAAACAGCAGGTAATTTCCTCATAGCTACACCATTAGACAGCAACTTATGATATAAGACCACTCTGCATTTATGCTTCCCTTGTTGCTACCTTCCATTTTCATCATTTATATGTTTCTGTTCTTTGTTGGATCTGTTACATATTCAGTTAAAATGCATTTTCAAAGTTTCTATGTAATTCTTCATTTTCAGTCTGGGCAGCCAATGCAATCCAGTAACCCTGGTGCTCCAGGTGCCATTATTCCGATAAACATTAATGCAACTTCGCAGCAGGTTGCTTCACCTGCAGTTTCTTTAACCTGTAACTGGACAGAGCATACCTCCCCTGAAGGTTTTAAGTACTACTACAATAGCATTACTCGTGAGAGTAAGGTGAGGAATGGTGCTCATCATGTTAAATTTTAGCAATTTTTGTGGTTTATTCCTACGAGCTACTGTGTCCCTGCAGTGGGAGAAGCCTGAAGAGTATTTGATGTATGAGCAGCAGCCGCAGAAACTGCTTTTGCTTCAACAGAACCAACAAAAGATTGCTGTCCAGCAACTGCAGTCACCGCCACAGGGTCAATCACTTACATCCATGCAACCGATTCAACAGCTTCCCCAGGCACAAGGACAAACACAAATGCATATGAAACAACAGGTGCATATTCTGTTCCGTCATAGTTTTGGTTTGTGGGATATTATTTTTGTTCCAGATAACAATCTATAGTTTTTATGTTCATATTTTGCTTGTGTCCAGATATGCTTAAAAGAGATCTCTTGGATGAACTGAAGTTGTTCAAATGCATTCTCCTTTTTAGCATTTTCTCACTATAGCTCACATCCTATTCTGGTTGCTTCTGAATTTCATGTAACATTTTATTTTACTATCTTTTTTAGTGCTCATAATACTCCCTATGTCCCAAATTATGTCGCTTTTATTTTTTTGGTACATCCATTTTGCAGATATAATTATATCTAGATACATAGCAAATTCTATGTACCAAAAAAGTCAAAGTGACTTATAGTTTGGAACAGAGGCAGTACAGGATGTATCAGTTATATATGTATATTGAGCCGTCAGCTCTTATTTTACTATCTTTTAGTTGTCAGTTCTGGAAACTTTGCCCTTGGCCTTTGTTTTTCTTTCTTATGGTGTTATTATATAATAAAATTTGTGATATTCTAAATTTATGGCGCTCAAACTTTTATGCAGGAATTAAATTATTCCCAATTTCAGGCAGCTGGTTCCATTGATCCCAACAGGATTCAACAGGTACTTTAGTTGATTCCATTATCTAAATGTCTGCCGTGACTACTTTATTCATATTTCCAGTCATGCCGCTTATTCTGGTGACATAATGTAGGGCATTCAAGCTGGGCAAGAACGTGCTTGGAAAAGTTGAGGCTGCAGGTAATCATCATTGTTCTTCCTTCTGACATCTGTGGATGTCCCCTTGATCTGAAACGTGAATTTGCGATACCCAAAGTTCTTATTATCTGTTATTTGAAACATAGTTTTGCTTAACCAATTGGTGCAACAGACAAAGAATGATGTACTTTAGATTGTAACATGTTACTAAGAAAGAAAATAGTCGTATCACGGTTTTTTAGCTCATATTATCAGTGTTTTCCTTTTTTGATCTTGATAGGATGCTGATCAATGAATGGGTTGCGTCTTCGGCTCTTATACTTTGCTCAGACTTTTTCCTCCATTTTTCAGGTCACAATAATAAAGCGCTAGTCAAGACTCGGGAACCGAACAAAGCCTGGCCTGCTCGGTAGGCCAGCTTTTGTCTAGTGCCTGCACAGCCTGTCGCCCATGCCGATCAGTGAAACTCCGGATTTAGATTAGACTGATACGTAGTTGGTAGATCCTGTATGTGTACATTTTTGCAACCTAGGCCATATATTCCGGGTTGCCGATTTACCATGTTCTCTAGCGGGCTGCCTTGCTGGTGTCCGTACGCAGGAGTTGCTAGATGTCACCACTTGTGTTTTCCTTACGATTGTGGCATGGTTTGTGATGTTCGGCGCGATGTGTGGGCATTAGAGCATCTTCAACAACTTCTCAAATCCACTTCGTATTCTTATTATTTTGACAAAAACATAAAAATACTTTTACAACAACTTCTTAAATCCACTTGGTATATTTCCTAATTTGTCCTCCGCGTGCGGCCCCTCCCGTGCGAGCGATAGCCTCTCCCGCGCCTTCCTCGATCGATCCCTCTTCCTGCCTGCGCAGAGGAATGTTAGCCATGCAGCACCTGGCTGACAAAATCCTGCACAAAAGAAGACGCTGGCACAAAAGACAATCTCTACCCCAATCATATGAGGCATAAGGAGTACAGACTGAACCAAATAATACAAAGGAAACTGCACGTGGCCTCGTTTGGTGAAGAACTGCACGTGGCCTCGTTTGGTGAAGTGCCGGCCAGAGTAACGTCGCGGCCTAAACCGGCGGCGGCGGCCACGCACGCGAGATCGGTACTCGATATGTCGCGCAGGAAGGATGAGCGTCGTCGTGCTGATAAGTGAAAAGTCGCGTCCGTGGAAGGCCCAGTACCGGTTTGGAGAAAAGTGGGTCAATTTTTTTCAATTTTACTAAGTGAGAATACCAACTTGTTAGAGACATATCTTTTTTCCACTTGTCAAATAAAATAGCAGCTTGCTATATCAATTTTAAGGAGTTGTTGGAGATGCTCTTAGGTTTGACGCTCTGGTTTGTTTTGCCTCGCTCCGTGTGCTGCTGATACGAGTTACGAGAAACCCATGCTATTGACTTGCTTTCTATTTCTAGTAGCAGGTGGTAACATTTGAGTCGGAGCGCTGTGAGGAATATTAACTAACTTTTTAAACATAAGTTTAATCACTCATTTTATTCAAAAATTTGTACAAAATATCACTTCTTTTGTCGTGGCTTGCTTTATTAATAAAAGTTCTTCGAGGATGACTTTAAATTTGACTTTTTTTGTATAAATCTTTTTAAATGAGATGAGTGATCAAGCTTGGGGTAAAAAAAATATCAAATGTCTTATAATTTGGAATGGAAGTAGTTTATTTGACTTTTTTGATTATTAGTTTGACCATATGTTTTATTAAAAAATTTACGCAAAATACTATTTCTTTTGTTATGGTTTGTTTTAGTAATAATAGGTTTTCAAGAATGACTTAAATTTGACTATGTACACAAATTTTTAGAATTGAGTGTTTAATTTTGGGTAAAAAAGTCGTAAGAACTATAATTTAGAATGTAAGGAGTATTTGTCATCTTTATGGGTGGTACTCTACTTGCTAAGTTAATTTTGACTTTACAAAATTACCACTTGAACGGTTAATATTGTAATATCTTTGCAATTCTTGATGATGTGGCAAACAATCTCACCTCTCTAGTGTGAAAACTAAAGAGCCTGGTTAGATTTGCAAAACGACCATCGTGGCCTTTCTCTTCCTATTTGTTAGAAAGTGAATGCAAATGAAAAGTGATTGGAAAAACTATCTGTTTTTATTGATCTCTTATATATATATATATATATATATATATATATATATATGAAGGGGTGTCACGAAGGGACACGACTGTTTGAAGGGGTGTTACGAGGGACACGACTGTTCTCAAAGGATATGCCATTTGGGACTAAACTAATTGTCTAATCCTATCCATTGATATTGTACTTGATGGATGAGATCACTTCATGAAGACACGCTTGTTCGTGAAGAGGTGCCTGTCGTGAAGAGATGTCGTTTTCACAACACTCCTTTTGATCGAATCTTTCTTGACATCAATACAACTATAAGCCAAAGTTCCTTGAAAAACCCTATTAGAAAAATCTGATTAACATGTATGTATTGATATGCCATAAAAACTCATTTAAATCATATTTGGATAAATAAGAAGAAAATAGCTTATATGTGTGATTTAAATAAATCACTATGTTATTGGTATCCCATTAAAACCCCTAGTGGGAAAAAATATTAGAGATATGACATAAAGATAACTCCCCCAAAAACTATTTAGGAAAAATATGGGGAGCAATCTAAAGTGATATGCTGCTAAAACTCCTGTAAAGACCAAGTGGGAAAATTTGGAGAAAATATGAGACATATTATTGGTATTTCCTTTTGGATAACTCACATGAAAACCTTTTTTCAGAGAAAAACCATGAATGAGTTGTGAGGGCAATATGCGTCTTTGATATTTCGCACAAAAACCCCGATGGGGAAAATAGGAAATATGACACATTCTTGTATTGATATTGCCTCATTAAATACCTTTTATGAGAAACCTTTGTGAGAAAAACTCATACTCCCTCCATATCCTAATTAGATGACGTTTTGGATAGTGACACGGTCTCCCAAACTCATACTCTTCTATTATTTTTATAAAAATATTTATGGAATAATGATATATGTATACTTTTATGAAAGTATTTTTCAAGAAAAATCTATTCATATAATTTTGATATTTGAAATCTCAACAACTTAAAAGTTATTGATGATTTATATTCCCAATGTTTGACCCAAAGCTTGTCCAAAACGTCATCTAATTAGGATACAGAGGGAGTAGAGGGAAAATAGTACAACATGATGTTTGAACATCTCATAATTCAGTAGAAAATTCCCCTTGAAGGCTTGAACCTTGCAACTCTCAAAGTCACTAAATACCAATTTCATAAAATGTGAATGTAGGTATGGACTTAGTGAGTCAATCTGCAAAATTATCGCAAGACTACTATTGCAAGATGTTTATATCCCAATGTGTTATAATTTATGGGGATAAAACATTTTGGGCAATATATATAATCATATTGTTCTTATATGACATGTTTGCATCTTGACAATACAAGCAACCTTATCTTTCTAGATAACGGTTGGTGATTCTATGGAATCATATTTGATCACTCTATGAAGTCATCTATATACGATGCTTTTTTTTGATAAGTGGAAGTAACTATTGGAGTCAAATTTGATGACTCATGTGAGGAGACTCATAATAACATCAGTATGTGATCTGGCATGGGGGATTAAATAGCTAGGATCTTGATGTTCCACTTAGGTCATGTCTTAATTTATTTGATAATAAATTAAAGTCCTTTACTACCATATGAATACCTATGGATATCCTTTTTGACTCCCACCTTTCGGTGTTGTAGATGTTGCGCTATTTTGTGCTAGCAAGGTATCTACAAATGCAAGTTCAGGCCTGATACTATTCATAAGATACATGAGCGCTTTATGACACTAAGGTTATTATCCCAAGGTCTAAATGGATAGAAGTTCATATTTACGGAACGAATGACCATAAGAGTTAATGGACATAATGTCCAATATCATTTGGATATTGATAGACAATATCAGTTGGATATTGGTATATTGATATATGTGCTTAAGTGTAAGACTTAAGTGCAATTTGGTTTTACCCAAATATCTCATCTCTAATCCGTCTTAGAGGCCAACTTCATATAATGGAAATTGTATCTAAAATGATTGCTTAATTATTTCTATATCTCGATGATACAAAAATAATCAATATGCGTTGAGATGATAGGGAATCCAATTTGGAATTTCTTTACAAACACATACACAATCATGATTAGAGTAACTCTTCTATAGAAGGAACTCAATCAATAAGTTGTACCATAATCAACTTAACTATCTTAAGTCATGTTGTAACCTAAATTATACACATTGTATGTTGCAATTTGTATTGGGGTTCAGAATGTGAAGTACATTGGGACTTATACTTTTGAATCTATCAAATTCATTTGATCTGTCAATGATTGAATTTGGAAACTTAATTTTCACACATACCATGGGATATGTTATGCTAGGTCTCTGCGTGAAACCATATGCTACAAGCTCTCATTGTTCACCACCTTGCTTCTGAAAAGCAACTATGTGAGAGAAAATATTACTATGGTAATACTTCTCATCATTGAACAAGAGCAAAACTCCTTAATTGCCACCTTTTTGTTTGACCAAAATTTGAGTGTGAAGACACTCTGCCTAGGACTTTCGGTCTAGATCCAGTAAGGAGAATAGTAATCTTGAGGAGTATATGTCACGACAATTTGTAGTCTTTAAAGGATTGATTCATTGTTTTGCATCAACATGGCAGCAGAGGTGAGCCATCCAGTGTGTCTGGTGGATCATCTAACTCATATGTGGTTACTACTGGAGGTCTGTTTGTGTTACAAAATACCCAATTTTTTGTTTCATGTTTCATCCATTTGAATTGTTATGCTCTAACGATGGATCACACTATTTTTATGGAGGCGGATAAAATTGAAAGGAGCAATTGAAGATACATGGAGCCATGGGACACCAAGATGAAACAGACATATAATGAGATAACTGGTAAATCAAAAAACTAAATATGGCAAATGAGATTTTCTTAAGAAGGTAGCTGAAGTAATCCATAAAAGGCTTTGATATCTTCTTAATGGAACATATTCATGCATGTAACGCTATGGACTGATCTATGATTTTGTTCACCTTTGCATCCTTTCTAAATTTGTAATGTTGTTTTCAGTTCTTATCTTTCTAATATTAGTGATTTCTTTACCTTTGTAGCTGCTGCACTTGATCCACCAGAATTGTACAGGTCAAACCTTGCAAAAAAGTCAAGTTCCGAATTTGTTGTAACTATAGCAATTAAGAAACTCGCAAAGTCAACTTCAGAAGCAACAGCTGTGATTGATCAATTTCCTCGGTTCCATGTATAGCAAGGTAAATACTTTTTAAGAAATCTCTAATTGATTTTTAATTGATGCCATACTCCTGTTGTTCACATCTTGTAACCTTGTAATGAGGTGGCTTGTACTATATAGTCTGTAGTAGCGATCAAAAGAAAATAATATCTTTTCTGTCAGTTCCACACATTGTATTCAGACTGTCATGATATTACAATTAAACTGAAATGACATGTGCTCTATGAACTATGTGCCTTACCATATAAAGACTATGTGTTGTGTTTCTTAGGACTCTGGGCACTGCTGACTTTAGCACATGGTTATCATCTGTCATGTGTCATTTCTTGCTATTCTAAAACAAATTTGACACTGCAAACTTGTTGATAGTTGACTTGCGGCTTTAAAAATCTACTAATGTGGTTGTTCATTATATAGTATTTTGCTATTCTGTATCTTTTGCAAAACCAACATTTGGTTATGCCTGTGTGCATTAGTTTAGTTTGCACTTCTTTCAACTTGGCACAAATATACCATGCAGAATTAGTAATTTGATATAATTGGGATGGCCATAACTCACGAGAACTTGGCACAAAAATATTTTCCTGATCGGATGGTACTTAATCATAGTGTATTAATAGAAGTTCATTAATATGTTTATTAGGAGAAGTAGGAAAGTGTTTTATGGGCTCATAAAAGGTTCATTAGTATGGTCTTCTCTTTGAAGGTCAATGCATGCATCCATCAATGACTCTGCCTGAAAAATTAGTCTTCTCATTGAAGGTTTATCGATTTTTTATTCCTTGCTTACATTCAAATATGACTGGATTACTTAGCATCAATATCCTGCTAGAAGCAATTTGAATTTAGAGTTGTTAATTGCTAGAAGTAATCTAAATTAAGAGTTGTAGACAAAGTAATATACTTTTCAAAAAGCATGTGTAGTAGTACTGTATGCTTTGGTTCAGATCACAACAGCCTAAGTTTAGATATTTTAACCATACAAAACTGACATGCACTAGTTTAAACAAAAGGTATGTGGTATTTTTTATGTGTTTAAAGTTGAGGAGTTTGCCTACTGTTTTGTACAGACTTTCAGTCACTTGATTTAAGGTTTGGGAGGTGTTGTTCGGCATAGCTAACTCATACATTTCAGAAAGTTTTGAAGTCATATTATTTTAATGTAAAATGGAGCAATGTAGAACTATGTAAAATGGAGCAATGTAGAACCTATTGTTTTGAACGTGCATAGAACTACTTGTCCACTTAATTGATATAGTAGATCTGATGTGTAGTGTTGTTCAAAGGATGCATGGTGTTGGTATAGTGAGGTCATATATGCATAGATTATTGTAACTTATTGCTGCACAAATAAATTATTGTTTGATTTCATCTAGCTTTACACATATTTTAAGTCTCTTTTTGACTTTTTAATTTGTTTTAAACAAGTAGTTCGGAAATCACGAAACTTGTCGTGGCATAATGTTATCGCATGTAGAGGCTATGATAAAAAAATTGAGAAAGTTTTGAGCAAGTGTTAGGAAATTTTAGTTCTAAATTAACAAGTCTCTCATGTAGTTTCATAAACTCTATATGAGATTCATGATTTTGTGACTAGTATTTACTAACACTTTCTCAAATGGAAAATGACCTATATAATAAATGTATATCTTGATGAGTTCTAACTCTTTTGTATTCAAAACTTTTTCATCAAAAGTCATTTAGTATCTTGAAATTTTGTTTGTAGCGGTACTTTCTTTGAACTCAAAATTTAAATTGGTTACGCAAAGTTGTATGGAAATATAATTAAACTAATAGGAGTAAGATCAAAATAAGATGATAGGTATTGATTCTAGAAAAATACAGAAAAAACCCATCATATTTGGAGTTAGTATGAGAGAGAAAAACTAGTTACAAGTTTCAACTACAGATTAAAAAAAACAAATCACACTTGTTCACGATGAACAAGTGTGATTTTGAACAAGTGTGATTTGTTTTTTTAATCTGTAGTTGAAACTTGTAACTAGTTTTTCTCTCATACTAACTTTAAATGTGATGGGGTTTTTTCCTGTATTTTTCTAAAATCAATACCTATAATTTGAGTGGTTCATCTATTAATGTGACTAATTTTAAAATAATTTAAATTTTGAATTTCAAAAAACGGTAACTTCAAATTAGTTTTCGAAACTCTAAATGGCTTCAAATAGAAAAGTCATGAATACCAAGTTTGTTAAACTCATCAAGATCTACATTTTTTGCTTTAGTCAACTTTTCATTTGATAAAGTTTGGACAATTCAAAATTTAAATTTTTAGATTCTAAAACTCCAAACCAGTTTTAGAAACCCTATATGGTCTGAACTAGAAAAGTCATGAATACCAAGTTTGGTCAACTCATCAATATATACATTTGTTATATTGGTCATTTTTGCATTTGAGAAAGTGTTACAAAAGTTTAGTTCTAAATGGACAAGTCTATCGTAGAGTTTGATAAACTCTTGGTGAGATTCATAATTTTACGACTAATGTTTATTAACACTTTCTCAAATAAAAAAATAATCTATATAACAAATGTAGATCTTGATAGGTTCTAACACCTTTGTATTCAAATGTTTTTCAGATGAGGTCATTTAGTGTCTCATTTGACAAAGTTTGACCAAGTCAAATTTTGAATTTAAGAAAAATGATACCTTGACACCAGTATTTGAAACTCTAAATAACTTCAAATAGAAAATTCATGAATACCAAGTTTGTTAAACTCATCAAGATCTACATTGGTTGTTTTGGTCAACTTTTCATTTGACAAAGTATGGACACTTCAATTGTTGAATTTTTAAATTTTTACACCTTCAAACCAGTTTTCGAAATACTAAATGGTCTTAAATAGAAAAGTCATGAATACCAAATTTTATCATCTCATCAAGATCTACATTTGTTATATTGGTCATTTTTCATTTGATAAAGTTTTAGGGCAAGTCTCTCATATAGTTTCATAACTCTGAGATTCATGATTTTGTGACTAATGTTTATTAACACTTTCTCAAATGAATTTGTTAGGAATAAGTGAATAGTATAGTGGTAAAGCAGTTTTAGTTGTTGTTAACGGTGTTGATTGCATGTTTATTCTTTTTTAAAATTTGTTATTTATTTTAATTTAACCATATTTGACGAGACTTGGACTCACAAATGTCTTAAAAAATTACACCATGCTGCTGCATATTTTTTTTGAAATTCGTAATTTATTTTAATTTAACCTTGTTTGATCAGACTTAGACCTATAAATTTCTTAAAAAATTAGATCATGCATTAACATATAAGTAGCCTAGTAGTTTGTTAATAACCTAGATAGTCCTAGGGGCATAGGTTTGACTCCTCTTCCCTTCATAAGTTTTTTTTAAAAAAATTAACAATTTACTTATTAGTTATGTCATTTTGCTTGTAATTAACAATTCACTTAGTAGTTGTTTTTTTTCAGAACCCTTGCTGCTGCATATTTATTACTTTTTCGAAATTCATTATTTATTTTAATTTAACCCTGTTTGATCAGACTTAGACCCACAAATGTCTTAAAAAATTAGACCATGCATTAACATATAAGTAGCCTAGTGGTTTGTCTATGACCTAGACAGTCCTATGGACATAGGTTCGACTCATCTTCCCTTCACATTTATTTTTTAAAAATAATTAACAATTCACTTATTGGACATGTCATTTTTCTTATAATTAACAATTCACTTATTAGTTGTTTTTTTCAGAACCCTTGCTGCTACATATTTATTATTTTTTGAAATTCATTATTTATTTTAATTTAACCCTGTTTGATCAGACTTAGACCCACAAATATCTTAAAAAAATTAGATCATACATTAACTTATAAGTAGCCTAGTGGTTTGTCCATGACCTGGACAGTCCTAAGGACATAGGTTTGACTCCTCTTCCCTTCACAGATAATTTTTTTTAAAATAATTAACAATTCACTTATTGGACGCATCTATGATGGTGACACCCAATTTTTTTTCCTTTTTATGACTTATTAATTTTTTTTCTATTCTAAGCAAACCTTGATTCATGGGCCATGGGACTTGTGTCTTTGTCCTAGACCAAAGGCACATGTGGCCCAATAGATGCAATCACTGTCGACAAAATATACGTCGCAGTCTACCTAGAGAGTACCCTACGGTTGTAGATTGTAGGTGGAGGTGTGGCGATGACGATCAAGTGTAACACAGAGAGTGTAGACACAACGATTTAGATAGGTTCGGGCTGACAAATCACCATAATACACTACGTCCTGTGTTTTGGTGGCTGGATTGATCTGAATATTAGGTTACAAGATCCATAGATCATCTAAGAGAGAGGTTTTGGAGGGGGTCCCTGCTCGCCTTATATAGTCGGGGAGTAGGGTTACAATTTCTATATCCTAACAGATTATGATCGGTCCCTTAAGGCAAGGGATCCGAGTCTATCTAATAGGATCTTCATTGGCGAGCAAGGCTTCTTCAGAGTCCTTAGCGAGCACGACGGGCTAGTCGCGTGCCGCAAGGCCTCGCGGGCTGGGCCATCTTCTGGTCGGTAGGCTCATAAGGTCCTGGGGATATGCCGAGGTAATATCCCAAATAAGTCCCTGAGCACGTTATATTCTTCCGGCGAGCCCGCATCATTATCCTTGGAGGTGTTCAGCTGGTCGCCATCATGCGTCGTGGTCATCGTGAAGCCCTGACCAGGCTGCCTGGTCGAGGTGCTGATCGGAGAAACCTCCCGACCAGGTCGGGCTGGTCGAGAGCGTCGTAGTGTGATGTGCGAGCTGGTCGCCTCGTCGGGTGCTGCGGCTGCTTGTTGGGAGGATGTGACGTGCTGAAGAAGAAAAACTTTTGAAAAGTCCTTCCCTGGTGAAGTGTACCCACTTAGGCTCTGCAAAAAACAATACAAAAAACAGCAGGGCTTTGTCGAGAAGATAATCAGTACCTTCACCGCGAGGTGAAGTGTACCCACCTAGTCCCCGAGCATGGTAGCAGGTGAAGTATGAACTTGGTGCCATGCTTTATAAAAAGATGCATAAGGTATGTAAATTGAGGCATGAGTTTGGTAAAAACGACTGCGAATACCCGTAGTCCCCGAGCCTAGTGTAAGGAGCGTGACGGTTCTTGTATCAGGATCATACTGTTCTGTATTGTTCGCAGTCCCCGAGTTCCAGTCCCCGAGCCAAGTCGTAGAACAAACGGAGGACTCGGTGGCGAGGGTCAACGAGGTCGGTGTTGAGGGTTGATTATGTTGGCGAGAGTCTTGACGAGTTGACGATGAGGCAGTCCCGAGACTGTAGTCGGCGTAATCCGTGAAGAGTCGACGACGAGGGCAGTCCCCGAGACTGCAGTTGGCGACAAGGAGCGACGAGGTCATCGTGAGCTGTGAGCCCGCGACGAGGAGCGACGAGGTCGTCGTGAGCCCGCGACGAGTTGATGATGAGGAGCAACGAGGTTGTTGTGAGTCGTGAGCCCGCGACGAGTTGACGATGAGGAGCGATGAGATCGTCATGAGCCATGAGCCCGCGATGAGGAGCGAAAAGGTCGTCGTGAAACGTGAGCCCACGACGAGTTGATGACGAGGGTAGTCCCCGAGACTGTAGTGGACGACGAGGAGCGACGAGGTCGTCGTGAGCCGTGAGCCCGTGTTGAGTTGACGACGAGGGCAGTCCCCGAGACTGTAATTGATGACGAGGAGTGACGAGGTCGTCATGAGACGTGAGCCTGACGTGAGCCCGCGACGAGTTGACAGCGAGGGCATGAGTCGTTTGGAGGCGGAGGCAGGCGTGGCTGTTAAAGACCTTCTTTCAGACATGGAGTTGTTTTTTACGGGGTAGCAGTTGTTTGTATGTGGAATACAAGGTGTTCACGGACCTGTAAGTGAAATGTGTCAAAGCTGTATTTATCGAGGCGGTGTGCTTTTATTTCACTTGTATGTCCTCTTGTGCCCGCTGAGTTGTGAGCCGTAGCGATGAATCGTTCGACCTTGGGTCTCCTATGGTCCAGATCGGGGGTCGGGAGCCTCTGCACGCGTAGGAACCATAGGGACTCCCAAGGGGGCTCGATGCTGACAACCCGTGGCGCAGAGGGCGAGCAGCTCATGCACTCTTAGGGAGATTCCATGGACATGGCCCTTTTCCGAGAGGCTCAATCGTGGCATGACCAGGGCCTGTGGAGACCGTTCCTGCAAACGCTGGGCGAAAAGCCATGTTGCTTGTAGAGTCGTCGACCGTACCGTGGTCGTGTACAGATTCTGGGCACATAGCCTCATGGCTCCCGACCCTAGTGATATCTCCCGGCTTCTGGGGAAATACCACTAGGAGGTCTGTCGATGTAGTCACAACGTATAGGGTAGCTACTTCTATGCTCTATGGTGCATCGGTAGGCCAGCTTCGGGTGCTTTCTGGTTATGGCCAGGCTGTTTGGCGAAACGCCTTTGAGCGTTTTGGAGAGGTCGTCGAACGTTGTGAGAGCGTTTTGGAGAGGTCGCCGAACGCCATAGGCATTTTGAAGAGGTTGTCGAACGTCGTAAGCGTTTTGTAGAGGTCGCTGATTATCATGATGAATTGGTGATGAGGGATGCGGGGTGTCGACGAAGGTCGTGGTGTGTTGTTGACGAGGGATGACGAGGTCGGCGTGGACGGTATTAGTCGTGACGAGTCGGCGACGAGGGACGACGGGGGATGACGAGGTCGTTGTGAGCCGTGAGCCCGCGACGAGTTGACGACTTTGGTGCCCGGATCCTGCTCGGTCTTGGCTTGGTGTAGTCGGCCAGGATGAATTCTGGCTTACACTTGCGCCATGAGTGTGTCATGGAGTTGTAGAGCATGAATAATTTGCTTGCTTCATGCGAGGATCCGTATTGTAGTTGGCTCGGTGCAGCCCGCAGCCGGACATGGTGCTTTTATATCAAACTTGGATGTCGACGTGGCTGGGTGTCGCCTCTCGTATTAGCCTGATGCAGTATGATAGATCTTTTTGATTTGATGACTTGGGTTGATGAACGTAGTTGGAAAGTCTCAGGGGCAGAATTCCTTGTCTGAGTAGTGAAAATTCGTGGCAAGTGCTCGGACACGTCCCGGTCCAATAGTTGGTCATTGGTCAGTGCGGTACTCAGAACCTGTTCGAATCTTGTAGCTTGTACGTCTTCCAAAAAATCAAGTCGTATGGCCATGCAAACTCAAGTTGTTTGCTTGTTCATGGATGCGTATATACATATATGCATGTGTAAGCCATGGTCTTGTTTTGCTTCCTTGCTTGCATGTCGCTAGTTGGTGTAGGAGCCATCTGAAACAGTTGTCGTCATGATGTCTCACGTGTATGCTTCTTGTCCAAACGTAGGCACATGTTTCTTCTCGCTTTTTTTTATTTTGCACGACTGTGTAGATTGGGTCATGACCTTGCTTGCTTGTCTCTTGCTGATGTCGTCCCCGCTGAGTAGGTCATCTTGAGGTTATGGTCCACCGAGCTTTCGAGAGTTTTTTACTAGCTTGTCGCGCGATCTGGAGCGATGAGTTGTTGACGAGGCTGATGATGGTCGAGGCGTGTTGACGGCGAGGCCGGCTGCGGGGCGAACCATGGTGATGAGGGACGATGAGGTCATCCTCGAGGCGAGTCATTGCGATGAGGCCGGTATGAGCTGTGACGAGGAGCGACAAAGTCGGCGTAAGCCGTGATGAGTCAAAGACGAGGGCAGTCCCCGAGACTGTGGTTGACGACGAGGAGCGACGAGGGCTACCGACGGGATTGACGGCGAAGAGCGACGATGGCCGCCGACGGGATCGACGCCGAGGAGCGACAAACAGAACGATATCATCCGATCCAGCTCCCGAGCGTCAATAATAGGCTTGACGACGATCGAGTACCTGCAACACAAACATGTAGAACGGGTAGTACATGGTGTATATATGAATTTCGGAAAAACTCAATAATAAAGATCGGAGAGAGCCATGACGAATCATCGACAGGGGGCGTGACGAAGGACGAGGCATGTTGTCGACGAGAGACGACAACAGGATCGATGACGATGGCGGCTGACGAGGGTCGGGGGCGGAGCGCGATCGACACTAAATAAATCCGATCTGATCTTGTTTGATGTTGTGTTATTGTTGTGGTCGAGTAGACGACGTGGCTCGGGCGACTTGCTGACGTGGTTCGCGTGACAGCTCTTGTACGTCCTGATCTGGTCGGACGGTGGTTGATCTCGTCATGAAGACGTGGAGAAGCAGCAACGAATGGATGCTTACATGCAAGATGCGGACCACCAATGATGTAGAACGATGAAAAGCACAGTCGGACTCCTGGGCAACATAATTACGTGCGTACGTAGATACCCAGATACATGGTCTATATCATATGATAGTAGATTAGAAAATAAATACGGCGTGTTGACTTAGCTTTTTAGGAAAGATGTTTCTCTGATTGGCTCTTGTTGGAAAGTGCTCTGTATGCACACAAGCATGCATACTTCCGCACGTTTGCTTGCTCGATGGTAGGCACTGCGTTGATCCTGCGTGTCGTCAGATCGCCGCACAACAAGAGCATGGGCTATGTGACACCTTGACAATGATGCCTCGCAATGAAGATGCTGGATGGAGGTGGTCGCGATCCGCGGTCAGATTTGGATCTGAGTGACCGAGTGATTGGTACCGCTCGTACGTGTCGATGGTGATGAAGGTGGTGAAGCTGTCTTCGACAGGTCGATCTTGGACTGACTCCACTAAGGACGCTAAGTCATTGATGAGGACATCACCACGCTAGACACGTCTACGTCATCGTCTTTTCCATGTTGCAACTCATCTCCAACTTAGCTGCCACATCGACTTTGAGTCTGTTTTGGAGTCCAAGACCAGCAAGGACTAAAACGGACACCCAGGATGCATACGGACTCCGTTTTCGATGATTCACCCACGGATGGAAATATAATTTCATAAGGAAACCAATGACGTTGGTTTGAGGTCCAAATGCCTTCTGAGTCATCGGGAAACATTGAAGCAAGTCAGCATCCAGAATCTATTCCGGTGTTGCGTCACCTATTTTGGGCCAACATGGCCATGTATCGCGAGTCGGGCCTTAAGCCCAAGTTGTGGGCGCCTCCCTCTGGTCGCCTCCAACCCTAGGACGTCTCTCCCTTATATTCCATGTAGCCGCCGCCGTTGAGACTTGGGTTTTGTTTTAGAGTTTAGTTTTCCATCGAGAAACTAAATTGATTATTGTAACTGTGGTGACAAATCCTTTTACAGTAATCCAGGGCCCTAGTTCTTGATCTCCTCCACTGTGTCGATTAGTCCTTTGGAACTGAGTTCTTGAACCATCTATTTGATATTCGCGACATTCATATTTGCAATTTTAGATTGCGTGTTTAAACCTTCTTGCTTGTGTTCTTTGATTCACTTGTAGGAAAAGCCTTCTTGGCGAGGTCAATCAAGTTGTGCTTGGTTGATAACCAATGGAGCAGTGGTGTAACGGTTGCAGGGTTTGAATCATGTCTGATTTGAAGCCGGATCGCCAACATCGAGATCTCCACCAATCGAATTTACCGGTTACCTCACGGAAGATCGGGCCACTCCTCATCAGTCATAGACGACCCCAAGAGATTCCGCGATCAAATTTGTCGGTGAAGTGGTTGATGGCGTTGGCGACGAGGCTGACGACGAGGGATAACGAAGGTCATCGGGGGTCGGCGGTGAGGGACGACGAGGGTCATTGATGGGATCGGTGGCGAAGAGCGACGAGGGGCCACCGATGTGGTCGACGACGAGGAGCGACGAGGGCCGCCGACGTGGTCGACGGCGAAGAACGACGATGGCCTCCGACGGGATCGGCGGTGAAGGATGATGAGGGCCGCTGACGTGGTCGATGGCGAAGGGCGACAAGGGCCGCCGATGGGATCGACGGCGAGGGACGACGATGGCCGCTGACGGGGTCGACGGCAAAGAGCGATGAGGGCCGCTGACGGGATCGACGGCGAGGAACGACGATGGCCGCCGACGGGATAAGTGGCGAAGGACGACGAGGGCCGCCGACCTTGTCGACGACGAGGCTAGCGACGAGGCGAGCCATGGCGAGATGATGATGATCTCTAAGGCAAGGACGGTGGCGTCACTGGTCCAGATCATAGATCCGATCTGGTCATGACGGGGGACGTCGAGGGTGGCGGTGGTGGATCATTGACGAGGGTGACGGTGTGGGGCCGTCGGTGGGATCGACGACGAGAAGCGACGGGGGCCGTCAAAGAGATCCGTTGACGAGGGCCGTCGACGGGGAAGATGATCGCTTGTCGAGCCATGACGTCGTTGCACACACCCCCTACCTAGCGTGCCAACTGTCGATGAAATATACGTCGCAGTCTACCTAGGGGGTACCCTACGGTAGTAGATTGTAGGCGGAGGCGTGGCGATGGGGATCAAGCGTAACATAGAGAGCGTAGACAGGTTCGGGCCAGCAAATCACCGTAATACCCTACGTCCTGTGTTTTGGTGGCTGGATTGATCTGAGTATTAGGTTACAAGATCCGTAGATCATCTACGAGAGAGGTTTTGGAGGGGGGTGTCCCTGCTCGCCTTATATAGCCGGGGAGCAGGGTTACAATTTCTATATCCTAACAGATTACGATTGGTCCCTTAAGGCAAGGGATCCGAGTCTATCTACTAGGATCTTCCTTGGCGAGCAAGGCTTCTTCAGAGTCCTTGGCGAGCACGACGGGCTGGTCGCGTGCCGCAAGGCCTCGCAGGCTAGGCCGTCTTTTGGTCGGTAGGCCCATAAGGTCCCTGGGGATATGCCAAGGTAATATCCCCAACAATCACATATAAAAAAAATAAACCGCTGAATACCAAACACATATGTGACAATAGTATACACTTTTGCCTCGCTTGTAACACTTTAGATGCAATTAACAACTACCTATTGCAATGGGAGCGGGAACTTCTTACAACGTACCAAAAGTATGGCAATTCTAGCTTTATATTGCATCCGTTTTATTATTCAGTTGCAATAACCAACACCCTAATTGCAATGGGCGTGAGAACTTCTTACAATGTACCAAATGTGTGGCAATTCTAGCTTTATATTGCATCAGTTTTATTATTCAGTTGCAATAACCAACACCCTAATTGCAATGGTCGTGAGCAACCTTGCAACCCACCAACATTGTAGCCATAAAATGAATGAATAGCAACTATGTACTTTATGTTGCAAGAGCACCAGATAGTTGCAACGTTAATCAACATTAATGCCACGAAATGTCATCATGGCAAAAGTGCACACCTATGGCCACGGTGTGTAAAAAAGGGTTGTTATAGGGATAACATATTGCCATAGTTTGGACAAATGTTGTAGAACGTCCCCATTTTACAACACATTTTCAGGCGTTGCACAGAGGATCATGTGGCAATTTGGTGCGAATCTTGTAGCGGCCGACCCCTCATGTGGGTCCCACTGGCTCCTATGCCCCCCAATTGCCTTCACCTATATAAAAATGCTCAAGGGACATGTGGAACTAGTTATTTGATAATAATATGTTCATGATATGATATTCTCCTTCCAAACCGAGCCTGTGGACGGTGTTTTGATGGTGTAAAAGTGGGTCATTTGTATTGTCAACAGGCGTATTGTCGTCAATAACCAAAAAGGGGGAGATTGAAAGCATCTAGGCCCCTAGTGTTTTGGTGATTAACAACAATGCAAGGTTAGTAATGGAGAATTGATTGGGCTATCAATGGTATTCTTGCCTCTTAAAGGAATTGTTTTGGTTTTCAAAGGATCGGTGAGAAGGTTGAAGCATAGACTAGGTCTAAGTGTCATTTGGCATTGAGAGACACTTAGAGTAGTTTAGCACATTTATTTATCTTTGGTCATACTATTAACGGGGGTACTATCTAGTAGCTTGACCTAGGAGAGGCTATGTGTTTAGGTGTGGTGCACACTTGTTAAAAGTAGCACTAGGTAGCTTTAGAACAACCTTTAGATGATAGTGAGCAACTTTTATTTTTGAAGTATGCAAATTTGAGCAAGTCTTTAACCTTAGACTAGCTCTAGACGCTAAGTGTCCTAGGGTCCGGACCATTGGCTACGCGTCTAGGCACCTAGGGTTTGCTTAGGATGAGTCAAAGACTGGGTCCGGACCATTGGTTGCATCCGGACCAATGCGCAGCGTCCAAACCCTACACAGAGAGTTCTAGAGAGCAGAATTGGCTTTGGACGCTGTCCGGAGCATGGGGTCCGGACCATTGGCAGCGTCCGGACTCTATGCAGAGAGTTCCAGAGAGTTATATTGTGTCCGGACGCTGTCCGGAGTCAAGGGTCCAGACCTTTGTTAGCGTTCGTACACCTTCAAGCATAGTAAGCAGCACAATGATCCTGTGAGGTCCAGACACATGTGAATTTGTCTGTAGCTTATCCTCTGGACGCATCCGGAGGTACATAGAGAGCTACAGTTTGAGTGTAACAGATAGGGATCCTTTTGGGGGTATTTATACTCCTCCCTCAGCCCCTTGGCCTTACTCTTGCCCATTTCATTTGCTGAGAAAACCTTGTGAGAGTGCAAGGAGTGAAAGAGCCCTAGGGAGAGAGAATTGAGATTCCATGTGTTCATCATCACTAGATGCTTAGAGATAGCAAGTGTGCATCCATTGATTCACTAGACTAGCCTAGGTCAAGTGAGAGTTAGTGCTTGTTACTCTTGGTGATTGACATCACCTAGATGGCTTGGTGGTGTGGAAGCTTGGTGATCATCCGGAGAAGATCATTATGGATGACCCAAGTTTGTTTGTTATCGGTTGTGGGCGATTCACCGAGCCGGAGTGAAAAAGAGTTAGCCTATAGAGAGCACGTAGTCCTTGCGCGAACTAAGGGGGAGCAATACCCTTGAGTGGGTGCTCCAACGAGGACTAGGGGGAGTGTTGACTTCTTGATACCTTAGCAAAACGTCATCATGTCAATTTCCTTACATCCTTCTCCTTCTCTGTACTTGCAATTACTTTCAAGCATTACTTTCATTGTCATTACTTGTTTTATATCATGCTTTACTAGAATTGCATAGGGTGTCTTGCTTTATTTGATCATCTAGTTACTTGCTTAGCTATAATCATACATTGGGCAATGGTCCGAGAGCTAGTTATTTGGCACAATATGTTCAGGTTATGCTTGTTTTCCTTCAATTATGAGGATGTTGACGGTATTTTGATGATGATAAGATAGCTCATATTTACCGTCAACAAGATCCCCCATACTTACCTCTTTGCTCGTCCTCAAGTAAAGGTTAAAAGTTAATAAGACTATGCTATTCAAAGTATAAAGCAAGCATAAAGATCCACTCAAGACATTTTGTCATACCAATGGGATATGTGGTATTGGCTAACATATATCCTTGAGAAGTTGAGAAATGGAACAGTTCTTCAAGGCAAAGTCATCTTCCCATTTCATATTTTAGTACTTGGAGTTTTTGATAAATTTTTCAAAAGAAAGCTCATAAATCAACTTACTCCTCTTATAGCACTCTAAGTCACTCAAAGTGTATGATTCCTTACCAAGGCATAAATAGGTTGCCTTCTTTGTATGTCCCTATTTCTAAATGGCTTATGTGGAGCTCAGGTAGGGATAAAACAATGTAGCAAACTTTCATCACTTATATTGTAAAGTCAAAACAAGGATCCAAGGAGAAGAACGTCATAATCCTAGATCAAGATGTGCATGTGTGTGGAGAAATGGTAGATGACTAACATGTACTCCTTAACTATGTATATGATCTCTCTAACTTTTGGATGAACTTGAGACATGGCTATCTATCTCTCTCTTTCTTTCTTTTTCTTGAATAAAGAGCTTTGCTCAACATCTATGATAGCCATATCTCCTTTTGAAGGACTTAGAGAGAGATCATAACATTTATTTCTAGAGTATTTATTGGATGAACAAGGATCATGTAAATGAAAGGCATGTTTTTGCGTACTTCCAGTGTAGAAGCAGCGAAAATATGTGGCGTGTACGTGATCTTGATCTTTGAACTATGACATAATTCTCAGCAAGGGTCACAAGGTTTGACAAAACTCAAAGTAATTACAAGAAGCATATGAGGAAGGTTTTGAACATGCATAAGTATTTATGGCTTTGGTAGGAGTTTTCTCACCATAGAGGAGTAGTGACATTATGGTTTTATGACATTTTCAAAAATTAATCTCTAAGAACTTTAAATAGAAAGGGTATGAATCATGAGCCGAGACTATATCACATTAATCAACAACTTAGTCTATATGATCTTCCTATCAAAGTATTTTCCCACTAGCATAAGCAAAAAACAAGAAATTATCTTTATGACGCTTTTGCCCTTTAAACGTCATAGATCATGTCACTTTTCAAAATTTTAATTTTGGATGCGATCTTCTTGTTTTATTCAACATAAAAAGAAATTTAAACTAAGTGATGAATTTCATGAAGAAATTATTTTTATTTTTAAAAGGGAAAATGAGTAAACAATTGAAAAGCATAGAGGAAAAAGGGCGAGACGTGGAAAACCAGTCAGAATAGACGTTTGAAGTTGAATGGATGCTGGCTGGTGGATCCGGGCCCTATAGGCATGGTCGGCTGACCGCCCCTAGGGCCGTTTGGCCACTTCGGTCTCTGCAATAGGATTACTTACCTCTGAATGTTGGTTCACTCTGCCTGTTCTGAATTTTGGCCTCCAAAGTGCATCGGCCGATGCACAAAAGTGGTCGTTTCAGTTCAGTTTTTTGTGGAACGTGTCATGAGTGTGTTAGCATGGTTTAGTGGTCGAACTGGTGTTTTGACAAGTTGGAGTATCGACCGACCTCCCGCATACTTGTTTCGGGGCATGCTGAAATTAGTGACAGACACAGATCAAATGCAGGGGTTCTACTGGGCAAAATACCAGTAGAACCAAACTTTTTTATTGAATTCAAATCTTCTTAGGCACCTGTTACATTGATGAAGGGAAAATTGAATGAAAATAAATCTAAGTGCCTAATTTATTAGTGGACTAGTGACTATGGAGATGGAGGGGCAAAGAGATCCTCTCTCTTGATTGCCTGGGCCAAGCGCTTGATCTTCGCATTAGTGCTAATGCGAAGATCGTTGAAGCTATCTTCTAAATCCAAATGAGCCATTCTTTCCTCTGCTGCCCGCTCTGCTAGCTTGGTATTGCTTTACCTAAGCCTAGCGACTATGCGCAACAACTTCTCCATGTCACTTTCTTCATCTTCCTCCTGGTACTGGCCTGGAGGGCCAGAGATGGACGGCGGGTTGCTGGTCCGTCGGACAGACTCGCGAGACTCCTTTGTCTCAAGGGAGTTGCGTGCCTCCCTCCGCTCCTCGGAGGTGAGAGGAGGGATGAGCACCTTGCCTATCCCCAGTCCACCATGAGTCCGCTAAAGGTGCCTCCAAGTCGGCGTCGATGGCGAGTATGAGCTGGTGTTGCCCGTACTTGTGTCGCCTTCAGTGGTGGAGATGATGGCCTTCTTCACCCCCAATTGGCCGGTGGTTGGCCTTTTGGGAGTTAGTGGACGCGCCGCTGGTTTGTTCAAGTTGCGACGCGGAGACATCGATTGGGTGATGCTCCGCATCCTCTTAGAGCTCTATGCCCAGGTCGACCGACCCCCCTAGGGGTTGTTGGCAGCACGGGCGGCGGTGCCATGACAAGTGGGGCGACGTCGAGGACCTCGAAGGCCATGGCGTCGGTGTTGATGAAGTCTTGAGCCTTGGAAGGGCTTCCATCAACGGGGATGAGTGGCATCTTGCCATTGTTCCTTGGTGGAGCCATGGTGGTGATCAAGGTGGGTGTGCAAGAGTGCAAGGAGTGGTGCTGGTGCTGCTGGTTGTGAAGGAAAACAAGGTGAAAGGAGGAAGAAGAAGGAGAAGGGGTTAAGAAGGAGAAACCCAACGTGCAAGGCCTTCATTCTCGTTCGGATTGCGATGAAATCGAAGGGGAACGTTGGCCCAACGTTCCTGTGCAATGGGAGCTTTGAACGAGTTCGAACCACGGTCGGCCGATCACTTTTTTTGAAAGTTATGGTCCAACTGAGCTAGGTTCTGATCTTGTTCGGGTCAGGTGAGTCAGGTCGTGAAGTTTCGGGCTGATTGGCCCAAAACAACGGTCGGCCGACCGCCTTTAGAGGCCAAATGGGCCGACCTTTTTCGAGGGGGAGTCAAGGCTAAGTCTTGGCTATTTCTAAGTTCATCCTTGAAATTTGAACAAAAAAGTTAAAACATGTAGATTTTAGTTCTAATTGGGATTAAGAACAAAATCTATCATATCAATTTCTTGTTCAGGAATTTCATGCTCATGGAAAACTTTAAGACGTTGGCCATTTACCTTAAAAATTTTGCCATCGCCGTCCTGGAGGGTGATTGCTCCATGAGGTGCGGTATTAACGACGAGGTATGGCCCTTCCCATTTGCTTTTCAGTTTCCCGTAACCAAAGAGCTTGAACCTTGAGTTGAATAACAGGACCTTGTCTCCTAGGTTGAATTCCTTGACCTTGATTCTCTTGTCATGCCATTTCTTGGTTCTCTCTTTGTATATCCTGGCATTGTGGTATGCTTTCTCTCTCCACTCTTCTTGCTTAGAGATTTGCATTTTCCTGAATTTTCCAGCAGTTGGCAGATCCATGTTCCATTTCTTGATTGCCCAATGTGCCTTGAATTCTAATTCCACAGGCAAATGGCATGTCTTCCCATATACAAGTTGGTATGGTGTCATACCAATTGGGGTCTTGTATGCGGTCCGATATGCCCAAAGTGCCTCTGGTAGTTTGTGATTCCAAGCCGTACCCATCTCATCCACGGTCTTCTACAGAATGTTCTTGATTTGTTTCTTGGATGTTTCTGCTTGACCACTTGTATGAGGATGGTATGGAGTTGCAACATTGTGCCGAATTCCTTGATTAGTGAGGAACTGGCGGAAGCCTTTGTCAATGAAGTGAGTTCCCCCATCACTTATGACTAACTTCAGGGTTCCAAATCTGGGGAATATCACTTCATGGAACATTCTCTTTGAATTGGCTGCATCAGCTTTGCGGCAGGGTAATGCTTCTACCCATTTGGACACATAGTCCACCGCTACTAAGATATACTCGTACCCTTTTGATGGAGGAAAGGGCCCCATATAGTCAATGCCCCATACATCAAAGAGCTCGACTTGTAGGTTGTTGGTGAGTGGCATGACATCTCGGGCATGGTCATGGGTGTCCTTGTACATGGTTGGCCAAAATAACCCACTCTTCTGCAATGTTCCCGTGCTTCTGGCACCTTGCACATCTTCTGACATAGTCATGGGTGTCCTTATACATGGTTGGCCAAAATAACCCACTCTGCCAAATCTTAGAATGAGTTCTAAATGCTCCATAGTGACCTCCGTATTCTGCTCCATGGCATCTTTCCATAATCTTGATTGCCTCCTCCATAGGTACGTATCTTCTTAGCAATCCATCATTGCATACTCTATAGAGGTATGGCTCATCCCAGAGATGTAATCGACTCTCTTGAACTAGTTTCTTCATATCTTCCCCTGGTGGGATGTGGCCTGCGACCATAAAGTTGACTATATTTGCATACCTTGAGGAGTGTGTCATCTATGAGGAAATCGTCGATGGGCAAATTCTGTGCATCTTTGAATTGCATTCTAGACAAATAATCGGCAACAGAATTTTCTACTCCCTTTTTATCTTTTATTTCAAGATCAAACTCTTGGAGTAGCAAGATCCATCTTATTAAGCGGGGTTTAGCATCTTTCTTAGTGAGCAAGTACTTTAGAGCAGCATGATCTGTATAGACAACAACTTTTGCTCCTACTAAGTAAGATCTAAACTTGTCTATAGCAAACACCATGACCAACAACTCTTTCTCAGTTGTTGCATAGTTTAACTGTGACCCTATTAAGGTTTTGCTAGCATAAGAAATAGCATGATGCTTTTTATCTTTGGTTTGGCCTAACACCGCACCAACAACATAATCACTAGCATCACACATTATTTCAAAGCGGAGCTTCCAATCAGGGGGTTGGATGATTGGAGTTGAGATGAGTGCTTTCTTGGGAATGTAGAAAGCATCTAAGCATTCATCATTGAAGTCAAAGGGTACATCTTTGGCTAGCAGGTTTGTCAAAGGACGGGCAATTTGAGAGAAATCTTTGATAAACCGCCTATAGAAACCTGCGTGCCCAAGGAAGCTACGAATTCCCTTGACATTCGTGGGAGGTGGAAGTTATTCTATAACTTCTATCTTAGCTCTGTCCACTTCTATCCCACGTCCGGACACTCTATGTCCTAGCACTATGCCTTCGCAAACCATGAAGTGACATTTCTCCCAGTTCAGGACTAAGTGCTTTTCTTCACATCTTTGTAAGACTCTATCCAGATTCTCAAGGCAATCATCGAAAGTCTTTCCATAGACAGAGAAGTCGTCCATGAAAATTTCCATGATTTCTTCGATCATACCGGAGAAAATGGACATCATGCACCTTTGGAAAGAGGCAGGAGCATTGCATAGGACAAAATACATTCACCTGTATGCATATGTTCCATAGGGGCATGTGAAGGTAGTCTTACTTTGATCATCGGGGTGGATTGGTATTTGATGATATCCCGAATAACCATCAAGGAAACAAAATAGAGAATGCTTTGCAAGCCGCTCCAACATCTCATCGATGAAGGGTAACGGGAAGTGATCTTTCTTTGTGGCCTTATTAAGTTTTTGGTAATCTATACACATTCTCCAACCTATGATGGTTCGTTGAGGAATCAACTCATTCTTGTCATTTCGAACGACCGTCATACCTCCCTTCTTAGGCACAACTTGCACAGGGCTAACCCATTCACTGTGAGGGACGGGGTAGATGATCCCTGCGTGAAAGAGTTTCAAGACTTCCTTCTTCACTACTTCCCTCATCGCATTATTCAATCTACATTAGGGCTCTCTAGATGGAAGGTCCTCAAGTTCTATGGGGATGCGATGTGTGCAAAGAGCAGGACTAATGCCCTTAAGATCTTGAAGAGAATAGCCTAAGACTGACTGATGCTTTTCTAGGATGGTGAGGAGTTTGAAGGACTCTTCAGGAGAGAGTTTGTCACTGATGATCACAGGGGCCTCACGATCGTCATTTAGAAAAGCATACTTTAAACCAGCTGGAAGGGGTTTAAGTTCTATAGAGGGTTTAGATGGGGGCTCGGATTTCTCCCGATCTATGGGTTCTTCTAGATCGTCTTCTTCCTAGATGAAATCTTCAGCTTTTTCTTCTAGATCAGGATGAGATGATTCTAGAAGAGATGCGACCGTCACTTCCTCTATGGGGTCGGATTATGGGAGTGATTCCGTCATGGTGTTTATGGAATTGGTGAGCGGAATCGAGAGTTTGATGCTACTCCCAAGATGACCCTTAAGACTTCCATCAAGAGATCCATCAAGGAATCTCATGAGTGGATGTCCAATTAACAAGTCTATTTCCTCTATATCAAATATGAAGAAATTCAAGAGGATATTGACTTTGTTAATTAGCATAGGAATGGTCTGTGCAATACCACAACTCTCAATCAATTGGCCTGAGGGAAGCTTCAAGAACTTATTGGTTGGAGTTAGATCTACATTGCCTAGGATAGCATTAGCTAATGACTTAGACATAATGCTAACTCCTATGGCAGGATCGTAAAGTGAGTCTAACTTTGCTCTATTGATTTGACAAGGAATGGTTGTAGAGGAAGAAAGAATTCGAATTGGCTCGAATGAGGATTCGACCTCTTCTAACCACTCATTGCTCATGATAGAAGCTAGCTCTTGAACCATCTCCTGAAGATAAGCTTCCTCTATGCGGTTAGGAATGTTAAGGTTCAGAGCTTTTCGAGCAGCAGACTTCTTTTGCACAGGTCGATTTGAGGTATTCTCGAAATCGGAAAATAGATCTGCCTCGATATCCAGGGGGAATTCCAAGGGGTGAATTTCTTCTACCCTTGGTGGTTCAGGTTCGATAGCAGGATCTTGGGATGTAGAGGGAAGAGTTTTGGCTATCAATGTTGCTTCTATTCTGGGGGCTGGTTTTTGTTCTTCCGCGGGTTCTTCATAATATACGTTAGTATAGGGGTGTTATCAAGAATCTTCGTGAGAAGACTCTTCCCTGCACTAACGGGTAAACACAGGAAGGCTCCCCCGGAAGATATGTCAAGGAGTTGCGCAGAATCTCTGCTAAGACCACCATAAAAGTGTTGTAACATTGTAGGCTCGGTTATAGCGAGATTAGGGCCTGAAGATACTAGATCTACAAGACGGGCCCATGCTTCACCTAGAGATTCTTTCTCTCTTTGCGAGAAATTGATGATCTCTTTTCGAAGACGAATGACACAAGGGATAGGGAAGAATGTCAAACAGAATTTAGGCATCAGTTTTTCCCAGTCTCCTTTCGCATCATCTATGTGGCGAGTGTACCATCGTTTGGCTACTCCCGTTAAAGAGAACAGAAATAGCTCCCTTGGATGTGGACACATGAACAAAGTTGTTCAAAGTCACGTATGTGAGTATAGGGATTCTCGTCTTCATCCCCAGAAAATGGTTTTTCCTGAACCATCGCTATGAGACTTGGGTGAAGCTCATAACGAACGGCCAAAACGGCCTGTGATGATTTAGGTGGCTCCAAGCTAGCGCCCGTTGGAGCACCATATTCGATAAGTGGGGTTTGATCCATATGTGTATGTGGAATGGAGGATGAAATCAAACAAAGATAAAATAGGACCAAAGGATACTAGTTAAAACAACTACCATTCCCCGGCAACGGCGCCAGAAAGCTTGTTGACATCAAAGGTGGCAAACGGAAAAAGACCGCAAGTGTACGGTTGTCAAGTGTAGCTTTCACCGGGAGTATTCCAGGTATTGTATTTTCCACAGGGAATGAGAAGTGAGTTAACTAGGAATATGGATATGTCCTATGATGGATCAAGGGAGATTATGATAACTGGGTTGAGAGGTCCGATATAGCAAAGATATCTAACAAGGTATAGCTGGTTATACTAGCTTTATCAGCCCTTCTCTTGCAGGAGGCGATGGGATAGATCAGAAAGAGGACAAAACTCTAACCGGACCGCGCCATCAAGTTGTATTGAAGCCCTACCTTTTAAGAACTTATCTGACATGCATGGTGGAATACAAAGACTAGATAGAGCTGTCACCTTCTACTAGCATCCACAAACAATCCGCGGGATAAGCGGTTTACAAAGGTAAGATCTAGCCTAGACACCACGTCTATCTTACTACTTTAACCTTGGCCTAAGATTAAAGCACTTCACTCAGAGCAAAGCAATGAACAAGCGCAAAAAGTTGTATAACAACTAAACCAGATTTAGAATACTGAATGCTATAAAGAACTCAGAAGAAGTCACTTACAAGTGCTAAACTTACAAGAGACTCACATCCGCTGAGGAAGAACTCCGGAGAAGATTCCTGACACATCCAGGGCTTTCTCCAGAAGAATTCCTCACTCTCCTCCAACTAGCATAACACTACTGAAGAGCTCCGCTAAGAGACTAGAGAGTAGTATTTCTCCAATGAGGCACACATGAGAAGGGAGCTCTAGGGGTCTATTTATAGCTAGGGGTGGAGTAGGGGCTACTCCAGTGCCACGTCAGCGATCCGCGTCACCTTCATCAACCACCTGTTGGATCCAACCATATTCAGAACCGCCTTAGGATGAAGGGTGATGATTTCAACCATGTGGGGAGTGAGTGAGGCGATTGTGGGGGTTGGAACCGCCATAGGGTGTGGTCGACCGACCATACCCCTGGCCTGTGGGCCCTCCCTTGCTCTTCTAGCAGGTGCCCCACTGGTCAGGGACCAAGTGGGGGGCTGGTGGGCCCCATGGGCAGTTGGCCGACCCCCTATAGGGGTCTGTGGCCCACCTCTGCCTTATGGATGCTAGTCCCACATGTCATAAGCCTTGGGTATTTGTTCTGAGTTGATTGTCATGCTTATCTCCTTGTTGTGGGCCCATGGATCCTTGTGATGTAAATCTGAACCATTGGGAGAAAGCACACTTGGATCCAAGGGGTAGAAAGTGCTCTAGAGGGTGGTTCTTGGATCATGGGGGCTTGGGAGGCCTAGTGGATCCAAGGGGTAGAAAGTGCTCTAGAGGGTGGTTCTTGGATCATGGGGGCTTGGGAGGCCTAGTGGCCCCACAGGGTGGTCGGCCGACCCCCTAAGTGGGCCCACTAGCTCCCAAAAGTGCCCATTTGTCATTACCCGCATCAAATAGTCAAGGGACATGTGGAACTAATTATTTGACACAATATGTTCAGGTTATGCTTGTTTTCCTTCAGTTATGAGGATGTTGACGGTATTTTGATGGTGATAAGATAACTCATATTTACCGTCAACAAGAGCCTAAAATGATTTTGATGTGGAAATCAAGAAGATTATAAATGCCAATGGCACCGAGTTTGTCAACACAAGAATTGAAGAGTATTGTGATGAAGTTGGGATCAAACATGAAGTGTCCGCTACATATACACCACAACAAAATGGAGTGGTTAAAAGGAAGAACTGGACATTGATTACACTTGCAAGAAATATGCTTGATGAATACAACACCCCCGAGAAGTTTTGGGCCGAAGCAATCAACACTGCATGCTATGCTTCAAATAGATTGTTCATCCAAAGATTCTTGAAAAAGACACCATATGAGTTGCTTAATGGGAAGAAGCCGAATGTATCATTATTTAGGGTCTTTGGGTGCAAAGTCTACATCTACAAGAAGCATAAACATCTAGGGAAGTTTCAAAGAAGATGTGATATTGGTTTCCTAGTTGGTTATTCTTTGAAATCCAAAGCATACCGTGTATTTAACAAAGCCACCGGCTTAGTTGAAGAAATGTATGACTTGGAATTTGATGAGACTAATGGTTCCCAAGGAGCAAATGAAAATCTTGATGATGTAGGTGATGAACCATTGAGAGATGTTATGAAGAACATGGCTACCAGTGCCATCAACCCCAAAGAAGAAGATCAAGTGGTGGTTGAAGTAGAAGATGATGCACATCATGAACATTCTCCACCACAAGAGCCTCAAGATATGATGATAAAGTGAGGGAGACAAATGAAGATACCTTCATCTCTCAAGATCAAGTTGAGGCTCAAGCTCAAGATGTTGATGCACCTAATCCTCCTCCTCAAGTGGTGGATAGAAGATCCACACCCATACTCCAATCACATCCACAAGAACTCATCATAGGGAGTCCTTCAAGGGGAGTAATGACTTGGTCCCAAAAACTTGCTTCATTCATTGAACATCACTCTTTTGTGTCTTGTGTTGAGCCTACATGTGTAGAGGAAGCGCTTGAGAATCCGGATTGGGTGAATGCCATGCATGAAGAACTAAACAACTTCACCCGCAATCAAGTGTGGACTCTAGAAGCAAAGCCACAAGATGCAAGAGTGATAGGAAATAAGTGGGTGTTCCACAACAAGCAAGATGATCAAGGACAAGTGGTTAGAAACAAGGCAAGACTAGTTGCAAAAGGGTTCTCCCAAGTTGAAGGCTTGGGTTTTAGGGAGACCTTTGCACTGGTTGCAAGACTTGAAGCCATTCGTATCCTTCTCTCATACGCATCACACCATGACATGAAATTAGATCAAATGGATGTGAAAAATGTATTCTTAAATGGCTTCATAAATCAACTAGTCTATGTTAATGAACCTCCCAATTTTGAAGATCATAGATATCCTACATGTTTATAGGTTGTCCAAGGCGCTATATGGGCTCAAGCAAGCCCCTAGAGCCTGATATGAGCGTCTTCGGGACTTCCTTTTCAAGAAGGGATTCACTATTGGGAAGATTGACACTACACTATTCATCAAGAAGCAAGATGGGGAGATCTTCATTTGTCAAGTATATGTTGGTGACATTATATTTGTCTTGACGAATGAAGATCATTGTAAGTAATTTGGTGACTTGATGTCGAAGGAATTCAAGATGTCCATGATTGGAGAGCTTACTTTCTGACTCGAGTTTCAAGTGAAGTAATTGAGAGAGGGCACATTTATATCTCAAGAGAAGTATACCAATGATGTGCTCAAGAATTTCAAAATGGAAGATTGTAAACCAATCAAGACCCCAATGCCAACAAATGAACACCTCGACCTAGATGAGGGACTTAAACCGGTTGATCAAACTCTCTACCGTTCTATGATTGGTAGCTTGTTATATCTTACTGCTTCTAGGCCTGATATCATGTTTATTGTAGGTATGTGTGCTAGATTTCAAGAAAAACCTAAGGAATCACACTTAAGTGCCATAAAAAGAATCCTTAGATACATTAAGCACACCCCAAGCATTGGCCTTTGGTATACCAAAGGAGCTACTTTTCAACTAGTGGGCTATTCCTATTTGGATTATGTTGGGTGCAAGGTTGATAGAAAGAGTACCTCCGGTGGTTGCCATTTGCTTGGTAGATCACTTTTGTCATGGTCATCTAAGAAACAAAATAGTGTGGCTTTTTGTACCACCGAAGTAGAATACATAGCCGCCAGAGTTTGTTGTGCACAAATCCTGTATATGAAGCAAACTCTTTTAGACATAGGCATAGAACTAACAAATGTCCCACTTCTATGTGATAATGAGAGTGCGGTAAAACATGCAAATAATCCTGTCCAACACTCTCGCACCAAGCACATTGATATTCGCCATCACTTTCTTAGAGATCATGTTGCAAAGAAGGATATATCACTAGAAGGTGTTAGAAGTAAGGATCAATTGGCGTATATCTTCACCAAACCGCTTGATGAATCAACCTTTTATAGGTTGAGGAATGAGCCAAATGTGCTTGATCTAATCAACTTCACTAAAAGATGATCTTGTGTTGGCACTTGCATTCATTGTAATATATAACATGTTTAAAATATGTATGTTCACATAGGTTTGTCTAACTCGGTTAAGATAACCACCCACAAGTGTGTGAAGAAGCTTAATCGAGGTTTAAACTTGACATGAAAATAGATTCAAATTCAAGTATTGCATTGCATATGCATGTTTGTTGCTTGATTGTTCTTTTTCGGTTAAGTTTGAGCATCTGCTGAGTTCGTCCACTTTAGGGGGAGCATTCCAAGCTCAAGTAATTTTTATACCCCTACTAGTGGCCTTATGGTGCTCCTCGCCCTCTTTTCTCAACTAATCATGAGGGTTTGAGAGATGGTTCTCACACTAAGTCCAACATGTGTTTATTTGGGTCTTTATTGGGTTAGAACTTAGTTGAGAGAGCATAGAAATTTTCAGTACAAATCAGCCTCGGACTACATCATAATGGTCGAGACCATTCCTCACGTCCGGACCCGCTCTGTTTAGTCTGCATCAGCTCTGGACACAACATGCTTATGCTACTCTTGTGCCATCTAGACAAACTGCTACGCGTCCGGTCGACCCCCTATACTGTGCAGCTTCTTCGGACGCTCTATCCGGATGCTACTGTACACATCCTCCAGACCTTTGTTCAGCATCCGGATGACCATTTCCAGAGAGCTTGTTAGCTCGGATGTGACCCTCTTTGGTCCAGACATCCCCCTCCGGACATTTCCTTGCATCCAAAGTCAGATCTTTGTGCCGCATCCCCTTCGATTGGTTTGCTCCTTCTATCATCCCTGACCTGCAACCATACGCTGCCGCCCACCTCCCGCGCTGCCTCACGCCACTCAAGCCCCATCATCATCGCCAACAATCCTCATCGCCGGCGACCTCCTCGGGCCAGCGCGCACGCGCCCTCACCTCGCGGCTCCCATGCCCTTGCCTGCGTGTGTGCCTCCGTGCACTTGCCCCGTCCTTGCTGTGCACATGCTCGGCCACCGCTGCCCCTCCCCTCGCACCGCCGAGCATCCTGCTCTGCCACGCCATCGCTGCTCCCACCCCGCTTCCTGCCATCACTAGCACCACCTTCCTTGCCCCTTGGGTTTGGATCCCCTTAACTTTATCATCACCCCCTCCCCCCCTTAGGGTATCCCCTGTTCGTCCACCCTCCCTAGGGTTTCTAGTGTTTCCTTGGTTCATCGTTCGTGCATTTTAGCCGATGTTGTTTCGACTCTCATCTGGTGTCCTCATCCATCGTTAGACGTGCATTGCTTCACTTCATGTCGTTTCTTAGGTAGCCGGCATTTTCTTTCCAATCTTATCTCATATGCTTGCTTCCATTAGGCTTTTCGCACCCCTCAAGTATACATATGCTTATATATACCCCATCTATTCTACCTCTTTTGGCAGTCGGGTCAGATAGTGGTTGTGTTAGTTAACTCATGGCCAAGCCTGTGAGTACGAATCGAAGCCAAGCCTTGCGAGATTGTTAATGGCATACATGCCTCTTGTAGTGACAGTGGATTTCTTTAAGTAGCAGTGTGTCTGTTTGTTTGATAGTAGGATTCTATTGATCAGTGGCAGTGGCATTAGGGCCTCTCTTTCAGATTCTACTTGATTGATCAGATATAGTTCACATGAAGAACATGGGTGGTGGACCTCCTGGTGATGACTCGCCTCGTCCTTGCTCTCCTACCGCTCAGGAAAAGAGCAAGGCCAAGGAAAAGACCAGTGGCAAGAAGCGGAAGCTTCATGATCAAGATGCCAAGGCAACGATCGTAGTAGCAGAGGTAGCTGATAGAACAGAGGCTGGCGGAGCATGTGGAGGTATCCGGATTGGCACTCGCAGTACTACAACTTCACCGGCAGTGAGAGCTTAGCCCCCTCAGCCTTTAGAGGCTCCCGTAAAGATAGTAGAGACTGAGCAAGTACCCTAGCGCCAACGCTCCACTCGCATCTACATCAAGGTTGGCCCTCACTCTGAGGGCCCTCACCGGGGTGACAAAGTTCCTAGAGCACCGCTACCGTCTCTCGTCGAGCCACCAGAGCTCCCACTACACCTTGATCTCAGTTTGGCTACTACCCAACAGGTGTGTGAGCTACGCCTTGTTGAGCTTGGAGAGTGGTTTCCAGATCAGCACCATCCTCAAGCCTCTCCCGGTTGGTTGCATCCTCGCCACGAGGACTTCCACGAGGTAGCACGAACGATGAGGATTCAGCTGCCACCACACCATGTGTGCCCACTTGAGCATGGGGTTGTGACAGGAGGAGAGGCGCTTCAGCCTCTATTGACGTACCTACCTGGGTTGGCCGACCTGCTAGGCCGCTTGGGGAACCACGTTGAGTACTAGGTCAGAGAGTATGGATTGACCCTAACAACGAGTTCTTCCAGTACTCTTTTGAGGCGAGCATTATAGGATGTACATGACAGCCCTCAAAGAGCGACTTCACCTCACTAAGTACAACCTCAGGCTCCACGAGCAGTGTTATGGGGTGTCTGTTGGGTATTTTAGATGCACACAGATAAATCCGCAAGCGCACGGATACTGTTGTAGCTTTCACCCGGAAGGGTTTTAAATATCGAATCCACAGGGAAACGGGAGAATCAACTATGCTCTAACTTAACCAGAAAAGATAAGTGGTTGAAAATAAAGTATATGGTAAGAACAAGATAAGGTTAAAACAAAGTTAAAGGTAAGGGAGATTAATCTAGTGTAGGGGCGATAATAAGAGAATAGAGAGGATAACTAGGGCTTCTCTACTTACCACGTGAAAAGAGGCACCATAGAGGATGCTTAACCATAGGTATCCAGCCCTACGAGTCAAACAAACGGGATGTGGAATACAAAGGCAACAACCGAACTGTCACTTTCCGCGCTACTACCACGGGTCCAGAATGTAGGAGACATTCACAAGTAATCTAGGTCTAAGCACTGCGGTTACACCTATACTACTCCTCTCACCTATAGCGTCCTATAGATTAAAGTACTCGAAAGAGTTGCAAACCAAAAATAGTAATTGCTCAATTAAATAAGAAGTAGATTACCAGAGTGATCTCAGGAGCAAGCTTGATTAGAGCTTGATCATGTCGAAGTACAACCGGAGGAGGCACCGACAGGCTGGCATCTCCTCTAATCTTCCCTCGCTCTCCATCTCTCTACTATCTAGACTATTCTAGTTTAGAGAAGGGAGGATATCCATTAGAGGGACACCTCTCATCTCCAAACCCTAGCTTTTGCTCTCTCTATGAATTATGATAATGGGGTCTCTCCCTCAGGGGTCAGGGGCCTTGCTTATATAGCCTCCTCAAATGAACGTCAGCCGTCGGATCAAACCGACCTTAGGCGAAGGGTTTAGATTGATCCTCAGAGGTGGTGGAGCATGATCCGCGAAGTTGAACCTGATTGGTTGCTAGCATAGGGAGGATGCCCTAGAGGTTAGGGCGGGCGCCTTGACTCCGGGCCCGATCCGCCTCCCGTTCGTTTTCGTGTCTTCTGGTACCTTCTAGAGTATAGAAAATTGTGCAGTTGATAATTATCTCTATGTAAACATGACATGTGGGCCTTTCCTTGGTATTTCTTGATAACCCCCTGCAGAAACATGCATTCACCAAAACTTGTGGAATTTCATTAGTAAACCCTCCTATATCTAGATGGGAATTGCATATGGATCCTTTTTGATGTTTAGTTGACGGTTAAAATTGGTACTTAAGGACCGTCAACAACTCCCACAAGCTTACCTTTTGCTCGTCCCTGAGCAAAGATTAACTCAATGATGGATTAGGAGTTTCTACAATGCTTTCACGCCTTAAAGGTACACATGCGTTCAAACAAGAATTCTCCTCTGGATTAGAGTAAACTATTCTGACTTTTAAACTTACCCATATTACCTTTAACCATGGGGCTTATAGCCATCACTTGGGTCTTGAGAAATTGAAAAGTAGAATGATCAAGCCAAGCACTATGTCTCAAGCTCTTTACTTTACCATCATCCTAGAGTTTTGCAAAGTTTTCGAAATAAAACTCAAAGTCTCTTTTGTATGACCCTCTCAAGTCTCTCTATATGTGGTATTTGTGGATCCTTGCCAAGGCAATAATGGTGTTATGCATTTTCTCTCTCACCCTATAACTAAATGGCAATATATGGGGTTCATAGGTGGGGAGAAACAGCGCATACATACTTGCAAAGCATATATTGTAAAGTCAAATAATGGATCCAGAGAAATAGGGCGTACAATCAAATCAAGATGTGCATGTGTATGGGATATATGGTGGATGTATGAGGGTGGATATGTGGTGGATATATAATGGTGTATGTTGGATATGTGGTGGATATATAATGGTGTATGGTGGAAACGTAATTCTACTATGCTCCTTGAATATATATATACGTCTCTCTTTTGGAACTTGGAATTTTGAGAGAACTTGGGATTGCTTTTTTTAGAGAGGCGGGCATCTAAGTACCCATTGTTTTGATAGGACACTTGTCCATGTTTTACTCTCTTTATTTTTTTTGACAACCCCAAGTCTCTTTCTATAATAACACTTTTGAGAGATGATAACAAGGAAATCTTTGGAGCAGTTACATTTTGTGGTAATGAAATATATGGATAGGTGGAGAACATAGGATATTTTTGGTTGCTTACTCCCAAGGCAGTAGTAGAGCATTTTTTATGGTGGATCTGAATGGCATATATGTGGATGCGTACTTCCAGGACAGAAGTAGCATATATGAGTGGAGTGTACGTGATCTTGATTTTAAAAGCATGACAAGTCTCTAAGGGTCAACAAAGCTTGACAAAACTCAATGCAAATACAAATAGTAAATATGATAGTGAATGTTTTCCTAATCTACCAGGCATGTATTTATGGCTGTGGTAGGAATTCAAGCTCTTGTCATATAGAAACTCATCATGTAATCTTTTTAATTTTCAAAAGATAAATCCTCTAGAACTCTAGTATTGCTAGGAACAAGATAAACAGTAGCTCAACTTTCTCATATCATACCTATCAACTACCTAGACTTAGATCAAGCATTTGCAACCCACAAGTCTTAGGTTCAGAGCAAATCTTATGTTAAAACAGTTATATCTAAAACTCGGGATAATTCAAGGTTGAAAACTAGGTACTTGAAAGGAATTACGGCAGAGCAACTATTCATCATTTCCATAGAGTTATCTCCAGAGTTCTTTTTTATTATTAGCAGCTTCTAAAAACAAACAAATTAAACACACCTATTATTATTACTAAATAGAAAACTCTCTTAAGGATAAAGTAGACAATGATAAATCCATAAATATAAAAAGTATCTAAATTATCACTTTTGTAATTCATAATTATTTAAGTGTGAACCTTCATGTACTCATATTTTTTTATTTGAATTGATTTATGCAACTAATAAAAGCGAACCTGAGAGGATAAGGATACTTACCTGGATACATGGGGTGCTCTCCCCCAAGCTGGATGTTGACTTAGTCGTTCACTTTGACAGTATAGACCTACTTCACTTTCTTTGAGACTTCAAAGATTGATAGTTGATGTAGTGGTACTTCTCAACGTAGTTGAAGATATCTAATCTTGTCTAGTCTCTCCAAATCATGGGGGTGCTCTCCCCCAAGCTAGATTTTGATGTAATTTCTTTTGATGTGGCTAGCAGGTAGCAGAGGTGTATTCGTCGAAGTGACTGTTGAGACAACACTCTGACAGCGGGTAGGGTGACCTCTGTCTCCTAGCCTCCTTTGATCCTTGAATTCTGTGGAGCTCAAATAGACAACAAAGCTTGTGGAACTGATTAAGTGTTAGCCATAAATCTCTAGCTTTGATCCTATCAAGCTTCCTCTAATAAATTTCATTTATTTAGCAGGATCATACACTTACTATTTTAATTATAAGATGAAAACATATTTATTTTATTTTTTATGCCACCACGGCGAATATACCTATGGGTTTTAAGCCACAAGTCTACTCACATGGGGCTTTAGGTTTTATGATGCCATGCAACAAAGAAATATTTGCAATGCTAATGGAGAAAAGTAAATATGATAAAGGAGAATGATTATGCAAATGATGGAAAAAAGGAAAACTAATGTATAAAAGATAGATATAGATAACTACTGATTTTACCTCCCGACGAGGGTGAAGTGTTTTGAGTCCTCTGAATGAGACTTCTCACCGTGTTCATTCTATAGGTGCATCATGTGATTCCTGGTAGAGACGTTGATAACTGCATCTCTTCATACGGAGTCACCCATGTTCTCTATTTGCTCAGCAGTTCAAAGGGAAGTGTTAAGTATGGAAGTTGGCAACATCTTGCTCAATGTGTATGTTCTCATAGATCCAGGTCCTTCACTTGGTTGAATTTGGGAGTTGGGAAACAACTCCATGTTGCTCAAAATGTGTCTAGCTCATAGAGACTAGGCAGAGATCAAGTGCATGGGCCCTGTTGGTGAAAAACACCAACAAAACCAAAAGTATATTCATTCTTCTCTAACCTTAAGCATAGTGAGCAAGATAAAGTTGATGGGTGATAAGAGCAGAAGATGAGCATGAGTATAGCATTTAGAAACATTTGTCAGATTAGATTGCTCAACCTATGGAAGGATAGACTATCTGTCTATAAATCTTTCTTTATGACTATCATCTTCTAAAGATTGGATGTGCAACATTTTAGCTCATATGGTTAAGATAGTCTGTAACAACCCAAGTTTTCAAACACACAAAAATCATGACTTTTTAAAACTTTTTCCTTAGTGAACCATGTTGTTGTTTGCATGATAGGAAACCCTCTTGTTAGTTGCACAAGTAAATCCTATTAGTGCTAGTCATAGTTTGCATAGAATAAAAAAAAGCTTAACCTTGATTTTCTTCTTCTGGGTTTCTTGTGTTGCAATTCAAACCTAAATGAACTAATTTGGAGAAATAGAGATAAAAGAGGAAGGGAAAGGAAAAGGGCTTGGTCTGGAAGCCAACCTGCCCAAACCACCCCCAAGCCCAACCGCAAGCCAGCGGCCCAGCTCAGCCTCGAGCCCAGCAACCTCACCCTCCCCACTTCCCTTCACCCTCTCGCGTGGCCCAGTGGAGGCGCAAGGCCCAGTTTGCTCTTCCCCTCCACCCGCGCACCCAGCAGGCCGGCCCAAGCGCAGGTGAGAGCAGAGTAGCAGGCACACCGCGCCATTCCCCTCTCCACGCCACTGATAGGCGGGCCCGCGGCCCCACCCGTCATCCCCCAAATCGGCCTCCCTTTCCTCTCTGGCCGAGCACAGAGGGGAGCAGGGGAAAAGGAGCCGCTACCCTTACCACTTCGCGCCACGCCCAGCCAAAGGCGGCCCGCGTCAAGGCAGGCGGCGGCAGCCCGCCAGAGCATGCGCCTGCCCGCCCATGCCCCCTTGTGTCCGCCCCTGCTCCAAGCCAAGCGGCGGCAGAGTTGACGCTCGCCATCAGCAGCCATGGCACCGCGGCAGGCCGGCAGCGCCCCTCTGACCGGTGCCGCACACCGGGATGCACCGCACTACCCCTGCTCCCCCAAAACCCTAGCTCTAGCACCCCATCCACCCTCCATTTCAAACCGAGCCCCGCCTCGGCCGTCCATTGACGTTCCCGATCACCACGGTCGAACCGGCACTATAAAGGGGCAGAGCCTCGTCGGACCATGCCTCCCCGTAGCCCCGCCGCCACACTCATCCACCGCGGGAAGGAGAAGGAAGGGAGAGGAGCCGGAGCCCGGGCGCACAGCCCGCGACGCCGTCGGAGCTCGTCAGGAAGGACCGCGCCGTCGACCACCTCGACGTAGCGGTTCGGCACTGCACTGCACTGCACGGCCTCACCTCGCCACTGCTACGCCTCGCCCTACACCGATAGCCACCTTCGTCGACATCCAAGGTGAGCCCCACATCGTGGAGCATCCTTTGCCTTGCCACGTCACGGCGGCCATGGCCAGAGCTCGCCCTAGCTAGCTCGCATTCATGCCAAAGGAGGCCCCAGGGCCATCGCCATCTACGCGGGCATCTTTGCCACCACGCGGAGCACCACAAACACGCACGTGTAGCCATCTGAGTGCACTAGACTGAGCTCGCCGCGTTCGCCTTGTCGGTGCGGCCGAGCTCAGCGAGCACCACCCTATCGCGGCCATTCCACCGCGCTCTGGTCACCTCACACGCCGAGGAAGGGCCGTCGAGCTCACCCGAAGCCATGTGCACGCAGCCGCGCAACTGGGAGAGCTCGTGAGAGCCCCCGCCGCCTTGACCACAGGAGACCGAGCTCCCACGCCGCACCGACATGGTGGTCCGAGGCGCGCACCGCCGCGTCGCGCACGCCCTGCCCGGCCATGTCCACATCTAGCCGCCCTGCCCAGCTCCAAGCACTCCGGAACCCTAGCCACACTCCCCACCGTGACGCCATCATTCCACCACATGCACTCTGCAGCCGCAACCGCAGAATCCCACCGCCGCACGCGAGCCTGCCCGACCAGAGAGCAGAAGAGGGGGAGAGCGGAGCGGGACGCCCGTCGTCCGCAAGGGCGCGGTTTGCGCCGGCCAGCAAACGGAGGCAGAGGGGAGGGTGAGCCGGGAGCGCCCGCGAGCGTGCACACACGTTGCGCGTCCACGTCCGAGCGGAGCAGGGGAGGCAAGCGTGCTCCAGCGCGGGTCCACCATGGACCGGTGGGGGAAAAGGGAGAGAGAGAGAGAGTGGGGTTGGTGCACCGATTCACCATGGACCAGCCGCAGCCCCCGGGCCGACGAAGGGAGGAAGTGGAGATGGGTCGTGCGCCTTCGGGCCTTCACACCGGCGCGGCCTAGCAGAGAGAAGGCCAAGGCCGCCAGCAGATCCCACCGAGCCCAGAAGCCAGCAGGCCCATGTCCCCATGCTTTTCCCTTTAAAAATCAGGTTTTGGAGCCTTAAAAATTCTTAGAAAATGCATACGGTTTTAGAAAAATACAAACTTGGTGTCCAAATTTTTCTGAAAACATTCCCTACGTCATAGGCTTATGAATGAGTGAAGTTGGATCTTTTTCGATCTCTTTTGCATTTTCATGGTTATCTTTAGTAATGTCTAAGTCATGGTTCGTTACGGATATAGACCCAGAGGAGCCGACCGCTGAGGAGGAGGACCCCGACTACACGGAGGACCTCGGCGACGACTGGACAGGTGCCACATCCCACCCACCATCACAGCACCTATTAGGCATATCATGATCTGAGTAGATTGCTATTGCTTTACTTTATGCATTTGCGCTGATAGGTTGCGTGGTAGTTTGCTTGAAAAGCCATTGCCTTGTCGCAACCTTACCCCTGCACACCCGCTTATAGGCTAGACACCGCTATATTACCATGTCACATGCTTCTATTCATGCTTTTACCTTACGCTGAGTAGAGGATTTGTTTGTGTGTGGCTAGGCACTGTGTGCCATTAAAGTGATGATAAACAACTAGGGAGATCTTGGCGTGTGTTTTGGGTGTGTGGCGAGGGTTGAGACCCTACGACGAGTCCATGGGGTGAGTCTTGCTGAGGGTGCGACATGGGCATCCCCACGTGAGGTACCTATGGCGGGTACTTGTGTTCTGAGGAGATCCCGGGGAGAGCCACGGGATAGAGGTGCTGTGATGGCACGGGGGAGTACCCCGATTGTGGAGATGACCTGTCTGATCCCACCTAGGATTTGGAAGAGCAAGGGAAAACGGAACCATGAGCCTCTCGTGCACACCACTCGTCCCTGAATGGGCGGGGTGCGGATGTCGATCGGTTTGGGCGATACCATTACTGCCAGGTTGTGAGGTGATAAGGGTGGGTGGTGCTGTCGTGGGGACCGCACCATCCTCGATGCGTAGTACCACGTTGGCCAGGTGTTGCATCTCCCAGTCTCAGTTTGCCGGTGCGCCGGGGAGCCCCAGGGCTGAGTGGCAGGGTGTTGTCGTTCCGGATCAGGAGATAGCCCGTTATCGGCCTAGGCGTTGCACAACGTCGATGATGGTGATCTTGTGGGTACAAGTGTACACACTCTGCAGAGTTGATCGATCTATACGTATAGCCGTGTCCACGGTTACGGACATCTCATGACCTACGCCTCACTTGTTGTAGAGAGATGAGTCCTTTCTCTTCTTCCCCATGGGTTTTGTAGGATCCGGCTGTGAGCCGCTGAGACAAGGACGAGAGGGAGTTGTCCTTGTCGCCTAGAGAGTGTGAGTGTGTGTGGTGAGATGTGTATGGATGGGATGAACGTATGGGAAATGTGTTAAAACTTGAGAAACAACCTATTTTTTATATTATTATACTACGTGATAATGAACTTGCATAGGAAAACCACAACTAGATATAGCTTCTCTTTTCTACCTCTTGCATACCACCTTCCACATAGTGAAACGCAATGCATAGGGTGGGAGCCAGTGGCCAGTATAAATTGTACTGAAAGATTTTGGACTCAGGTGACGAGCCGGAGGACGGGTACGAGGACGTCGACCCGGAGGAGTAGGGTTTCGTGCTGCGCTCAAGTCGGAGATGTTGGAGATCTACGCTTCCCTTCGCTGTTTTGGATGCTGCGTGTCAATGCGTTTCTGCCAGTGTGGCGATGTAATAATTGAATTAGACCCTCTATTGTACTCTTTTAATTCAGAACTCGATGTATGACAATGTTATCGACTGTAATTTGATAATGCGATGGGATGATCTCCTGAGACTATCGTATTATAATTCGCATATGTGGATTTTCCCTTCGTGGAAAATTGAGATCGTTACAGTTGGTATCAGAGCCTGGTTGACCCTAGGACGAAACCATTAGGATTGGATAAACCATAACTCACTAAAAATAAATCTTTTCGGTTATAATACCGACCCTGCATCTTTTTATGAATGGCTTACCTCTTTATGAACTATCTTTTAACTCAACCTTGACCTCTATGCAGATGGAGGGCCTTTCCCAGCACCAGCCTCTCGGCCCCGTGTACCACGACTCCGCTGAGGTCACGTTCGACGGGACGACCTACGGAGGTTTTGCCCTTGTCCTTCGTGAGGTGCTCGCTGAGCTTGGTGTTCCCGCGGAGAGCCTCGTGTACAACGCTCGAGGCAAGCCCTCGCCAGACGGTGGCATAGAGGGTTACGTGGTGATCTCTCTCATGGTCCCCGCGAGTAAGACGATGCCGGAGCTGCAGACCTTCACCGAGCTCGAGGTGGAGGCCTCCGTCGACGCGGGCGTTCAGTCCGTCTCCCACTCGGCACTCCGCCGCGTGATGCGTGACGCGTACGAGCGCCTCAAGGGAGGCTACTTCCTCCTTCTCCCACGTGTCTTGGACCTTTCCAAGCGCACTTGGCTACCGCTCGCCGCCATCGACCAGGCTGTCTTCACTGAGGAGGACCCTTGTGTCCGCATGTTCGGGCGGTACATCCTGTATCCGGACCGGCACATCCTCGAGGTGGAGCAGAGGAGCCGCCACTACCGCAACCTAATGTTTGAGGCGGACCAGGGTCTTCTGAAGGTGGATCAAGAGAAGAAGGCTATGGAGAAGATGATCCTCGACCTCCAGCATGAGCTTGGGCGCCGTGAGCTCGCCCACGCCTTCCGTGCGAGGGCGTACGAGAGGGAGATAGAGGATCTCAAGAACAAGGCAGGAGATCTCGGGATGAGGAACGACTACCTCGACAACGAGGTGAGTGAGCTTCAGAGGATCCTCGATGAGAGGAATGCTTCCTTAGTGCAGTGCTACGAGGATGAGAGGAGGGCTGGAATCCGCTAGGTGATGACGCAAGCTAGGTACAACATGGCCACTCAGCAGTTGGAGGAGGTGCGCTCCAATGATGCGCACAACCTCAGTCATCTGATCACCTACGTCAAGCTCACAGAGTTTGTCAAGGAAAAGGCTGACAGGACCATGGAGGCTTGGAGGGAGTCTGACGCGAAGCGCGTCAGGGAGTACGAGGAGGTTCAAGAGTTGCTGCCAGGGAGGTACCGCTGAGAGGCTCGCAAGGAGGAGTTCACCCTTCCACCGACCCGCCTGAACCTGATGGCATGTCCTTCAGAGGAGTACCCTGAGCCACCCATGACCGACGAGCTCATTCACACTACGACCTGCATCTCTCGTCTCCACAAGACCCCCGAGGAGATCCAGGCCATGGACCAGCCGCTGTCCCCCTCTGTGGACAGCAACTCAGTCTAGTCCTAGTCATGCTTCATGAGTAATGTAGGAGCAGTAGAGCTGAGTTGGTCCTGCTTGACCATGTGACATGACTCACTCAGAGAGTAGAGTAGATTGTCCACCTTCTGGAGCCTACCTGCGTGTAGAGCGATTCTCGCGAATCTTCCAAGCGTAGCTGCTGGAGATGTCGCCATGTAATGAACTCATGTAATGGATGCTTGCTTGTTATCGCATTTTATGGTTGTTATGGTTCTTTGCTTGAGTGTATGGCTACTTAATTACTTTAACTAAATATTAATGTAAATGCACAATCACCTAATCCTTATACTTTGCAGCAATATGTCGACTCGCCGTTCTAAGCGTTTGGGACGTCGTTCCCCTTCCCCTGCACCGGCCCCACGTGGTCGTGGTCGCCCCCGTGGTCGTGGGCGCGGAGGCGTGCCCCTTTTCATGGAGGAGGCACCCCGTGCTGCTACCCCACCACGTGTGGAGGGACCCCAGCCTGGAGAGGACCTACCACCACCGCCTCCTCCACCTCCAGCAACACCCCCACCTGCTGGAGGCGTTCAGGCTGGAGCAGACCCACCACCACCACCACCCCCGCTTTTGGCTGAGGTGATGGACCGGCAGACCCGCATCATGGAGGCCCTCGCTGAGAACATAGCGAGGCGCAATGGAGGCTTCCAGAACGACTTCCAGAGGAAGCTGGAAGGGTTCCTCAAGCTGAGGCCACCTACCTTCGATGGCACCGATAGAGATCCCATCTCCGCCGAGGACTGGCTGCGGGAGATCGAGAAGAAGTTGGACCTCACCACTTGCTCCGACGAGGAGTGTGTCGGGGTTGCAGCTCACCAGCTCACTGGCGCAGCACGCGCCTGGTGGGATAGTTTCAGTGACTCCCACCCTAACCCTGCTCACATCTCTTGGGAGGAGTTCACTGAGGCTTTCCGTGAGTACCATATTCCTGATGGTGCTATGGAGGCCAAGGCGGAGGAGTTCCGCAACATCTCTCTGGGCTCTGAGAGGATTCATGAGTACGTGAACCGCTTCACCCGCATGATGCGGTATGCTCCCTCTGAGAGCGACATTGAGAAGAAGAAGATGTACTACTTCTGCAAGGGGCTGAACCCTCGTCTCAAGTTGGCCCTCTCGGGCAACTCTAGTTACACCTTGAGGGAGATGATTGACAAGATGTTGGAGATCGAGAAGGATCGTATGGAGGTTGATGCCTTCTACAAGGAGAAGAAGTGCGGTGCGGAGGCTACTTCTCGCTGCTCAGCCCGCCAGAGGCCACGAGTGAGTGGGTTGCCCCCGCCTTGCCCTTGTCTTCCCCAGGGAGCTGTGCGTGGCCCGAGCCATGGAGGTGGTACCTACACCGCCAACGACCACCACCCCGCTCCGGTCTGCCCTCCGCTGAGTCGCCCCACGCCGAGCATAGGCACGTGGAAGGCACCTACGCCCACCACTACAGGCAGTGTGCCCTTCACTTGCTTTGGTTGTGGCCTTCCGGGTCACAGGATTGCAAACTGCCGCACCAAGAAGACCGCTCCACCGACACCGGCCCCCGGTAGGCAGGCTTAGAGCACCCCTTACAAGGGAGCTACTGGACCTACCCAAGGCCGCCTCGCGCACTTGACTGACAAAGATGCGCAGACTGCTACCGACGTGGTGTACGGTATGTTCTTAGTACATAGTGCCAAGGCATCCGTGCTGTTTGACTCAGGAGCTACCTGCTCATATATCTCTACTAAGTTTGTACGGGAGTATGGCCCCCCAGTAACCCCTCGCTAGGTACATATAGACACTCACTAACCTTTGGGAAACATCAGATGCACTCACAGATGCAAGGATGTGAGCATTACCATTGAGGGACATACCTTTCTAGCCGATCTTACCTTACTACCCTCTGAAGGATTGGATGTTATCCTGGGAATGGATTGGTTGACTCTGCACAAGGGTGTGATCTCATGCTCACCCAGATACGTGATGATCACGCACCCAAATGGCCAGGTGGTTTGATGTGAACCCAACAAGGGGAAGACTATCTCTAAGCTATGTACCCTTGTAGCTAAGGAGTTGGGGGAAGTGCCAGTGTATGTGAGTACCCGGATGTGTTCCCAGAGGAGTTGCCGGGAATGCCCTCGGATCGGGATGTTGAGTTTGTGATCGACCTCCTGCTGGGCACAGGCCCCATTGCTAAGAGGCCTTACCACATGTCAGTGGATGAGTTGGGTGAGTTGAAGAAGCAGCTAGAAGAGCTAACGGAGAAGGGGTATATTAGGCCGAGTGCCTCCCCTTGGGGTTCTCCTGTGTTGTTTGTGAAGAAGAAGGATGGGTCAATGAGGATGTGCATTGACTACCGGAACCTGAATACGGTCACAGTGAAGAACAAATATCCCTTGCCTCGGATAGATGACTTGTTGGACTAGCTGCGGAATGCTAAGTTCTTCTCCAAGATCGACCTTCGGTCTGGGTATCACCAGATGAAGATCAGGTCTGAGGACATTCCTAAAACAGCCTTCGTCTCAAGGTATGGGCAGTATGAGTTCTCCGTGGTGTCTTTCGGTCTCATGAATGCCCCAGCCTACTTCATGAATATGATGAACAAGGTGTTCATGAATGAGCTCGACAAGTATGTGGTGCTGTTCATAGACGACATCCTAATCTATTCCGCCACCGCAGAAGAGCATGAGCTTCACCTCAGAGCTGTGCTTGAGAAGCTAAGGTAGAATCAGCTCTATGCCAAGTTCAGCAAGTGCGAGTTTTGGCTTGAAGAAGTCGCATTCCTAGGTCACGTACTCACCGCTGAGGGAGTGGCAGTGGATCCGGCCAAGATCGAGGCCGTCAAGAGGTGGGAACAACCCCGCAATGTGACCGATATCAGGAGTTTCTTGGGATTGGCGGGATACTACCATCGATTCATCGAGAACTTTTCCATGATAGCCAAGCCCATGACCAACCTGTTGAAGAAGACCAATGAGTTTGAGTAGACGCCCGAGTGCGAAAAGAGCTTCCAAACACTCAAAACCAAGCTCACCACCACTCCAGTGCTAGCACAACCTGACATTAGGCAAGCCTTCGTCATGTACTATGATGCTTCGAGGCAAGGCCTAGGATGTGTTCTGATGCAACATGGAAGGGTTATCGCGTATGCCTCTCGTTAGCTAAAGGAGCATGAACAACGATATCCGACCTATGATCTTGAGCTTGCAACTGTTGTGCACGCTCTAAAGATTTGGAGGCACTACCTGATTGGGAACAAGTGCAAGATCTACACTGATCACAAGAGCCTGAAATACTTCTTCACTCAAGAAGATCTGAACATGAGGCAGCGAAGATGGCTCGAGCTGATCAAGGACTACGATTTGGAAATACTTTACCACCTTGGGAAAGCCAACGTAGTCGCGGATGCCTTAAGCCGCAAGAGCTACTGTCATGCCATGATCACAAGCACCCTACCTCCTGAATTGAACTGGGAATTGGAGGATCTCCAGCTCGAGATAGTACCCTCAGGATTTCTGCACGAGCTCCGTATCCAGTATGTGAAGGAATACGAGGTTGCTACGCTAGCCGGAAAACAAAACTTTTCGACCTCATAAACCAGGATCTACTGCTAGTTACAGGTTACGGGATTACCACTAGACGCGCAGGTGCAGCGGAAGACGACTTGATGTAGTCGTGCGCGTCGCAGCAGGCAGTGCAGTTGCGTGGTCGTCCGTCTCAACGTCCCCTTCGCGCGGTTCGTCCTTGTGCTCCAGATGCAGCACCTCCGAGGAATCCCACACGTGCAGGGAGGAAGCGTTGCGCCTCCGAACTGCTAGGTCCGCGAGGAGCAAAAGGCGCGAGCGTGGGGAGGCGACGACGGCTGCCTAAAGGCGTGGATGAATTCGCCCCGCGCCCACCCCTTGCTTATATAGGCGTCCTAACGAGCTCCCACGGTGGAGGCCCATTAGAAACCCTAAACCTAGTCTAATTCGGGTCCAACCCGAATTAGGCTTCCAGCCCCTTAAGCGTGCGACCCTATGGGCTCACGCATACATAGACATGGCCCAAGTACTCTTACTCAACCAATAGTTGATAGCGGCCTCTAGCAAGGCGTGTCAACTCCTATGCATACGCTATGATCATATCAGACGAACCACTATGACTATGTACAAGTTATTCCCTTTGCCACTCGATATATGGTTCAACTCGTGGGTTAACACTTAACCCAAGCACGGCCATGCATTTGTTGATCCAATCACATGAGTGATCCAGTGATATCTCTCTCACGAAGAGAGGGGCAAATTCCATCTTGATTGTCTATGTCTCACAGCATGTTTCCCGACCACCCAAGGGCCACCTTTATAACTACCCAATTACGGAGTAGCGTTTGATAGTCTCTAAGTAGATCGTTTCACATCTTGAGTACATACCACAATCTCAGGTCTAAGGACATAACGTACATAACATGAATAGAGACTTTCTCTTGTTGGGTCAGTCCAGCCTACATGTCTCACATGTACCCACATTATTAGTTTGACATCTCCATGTCTATGACTTGTGAAACATAGCCATCAACTAATACATGTGCTGGTCTAATATTCAAGTGTGCTCTTACAAGAATGCCGACCGGGGACAACTATTAGAATAACCATTCAAGTAATTGAGTTCCACAAACAATTCACATAATCGTCAATCAATACTCATTGTCTATAATGGATATTCAAAGAACACTTTATTAATCATGGATACAATCGGAATATAATCATCCACATGATTAGCTCTAGGGCATATTCCTAACAGTATGATCTCACAGATCGGATACGCAAGCAACAACAGAAGTGCCCGTTAATGCAAGAAATCAGGGATCTGATGGGGGAAGGCAAATGCCCGGAGTTCAGGGAGGATGATCAGGAAACCATCTGGTACAAGCAGAGGATCTATGTGCCAACCAACCAAGCCTTGCGTGATGAGGTCTTGTCTGAGGCACATGACTCCAAGTACTGTATCCACCCAGGGGGTGTCAAGATGTATGCTAACTTGAAGAAACACTTCTGGTGGAAAGGCATGAAAGCCGAGATTGCAGGCCATGTGGCTCGATGCGACATCTGTAATCAAGTCAAAGTCGAGCATCAGAGACCCGCCGAACTCTTGAAGCCGTTGGAAGTTCCTGTCTAGAAGTGGGATAACATTGCTATGGACTTTATAGTCGCTTTGCCTCGATCACAAAAGGGGCATAACTCCATATGGGTGATAGTCAATCATCTGACCAAGGTGGCACACTTTGTGGTAGTCAGGGCCGACTACTCGTCTGATAAGTTGGAGATCTCTATGTCGAGAACATCCTTTGGCTGCATGGGGCACCTACCAGCATCGTGTCCGATAGAGGTACCCAGTTCATGTCTCGGTTCTGGAAATCGCTCCACAAGGCTATTGGTACCCGTCTGGACTATAGCACGGCTTACCACCCCCAGACTGATGGTCAGACAGAAAGGGTGAACCAGATCTTGGAGGACATGCTCCGAGCTTGTGTCCTAAGGTATGGCTCGGATTGGGAGAAATGCTTGCCACATGCAGAGTTCTCTTACAACAACAACTTCCAGGCTAGTCTCAAGATGTCTCCATTTGAGGCCATGTACGGGAGACCTTGCAGAACCCCGCTAATGTGGTCTGAACCTGGAGAGAGATCATTCTTTGGCCCTGCAAAAATCAAGGATGTCGAAGAAGGAGTCGCTCAGTGTTGACGGTCCTTAAGTACCAATTTTAACCATCAACTAAACAAGGAAAAGGATCTAAATGAAACCCATAGCTAGAACTAGGGTTTATACTGACAGAATTCCACGAGTTTTGGTGAATGTCTATTTCTGCAGGGGGTTATCAGGAAATACCAAGGAAAGGCCCACATGTCATGTTTACATAGAGATAATTATCAACCATATAATTTTCTATACTCAGGAAGGCTCTAGAAGGAACTGAACCAAGCCGGAAGCCAGTCGGGCCCACACCCAGGGCGCCCGCCCTAGGGTTTGGGGCGTCCGCCCTGTCGTTTCGGCCAATCAGGGTCAATTTTACGGATCACGCTCCACCGCCTTTGAGGATGAATCTAAACCACTCGCTTAAGGTCGGTTTGATCCGACGGTCCATGTTCATTTGAGGAGGCAATATAAGAAAGGCCCCTGACCCCCCTGATGAGCATCTCATCTCATTATTCTTCTCCAGAGCAAAAGCTAGGGTTTCAATTAGAAGTAGAGAAGGAGATAGGTCCCTCTAGTTGTCTAGATCTAGTTCTTCTAGTTCTAGTTCATCTAGTTGTAATTAGAGGTGAGAGAGAGAGGAGGAGAGAGCTAGGAGGAGCCGGATCTGTCGGATCTTCCTCAACATTGTACCTTTGCAGCATCTGGTTCGGAGCAATCTCCAGGTTCTTCATTTATTATTTCTAAGTATCTTATTTTAGTTCTTGCTTTATTCTATTTACGGGATCTCTGCTCGTATTGAGTGCTCTAGTTTTGATATCGGATTAGAGTAGTAAGCGATAGTGTAGACGTGGTGTCTAGACTAGAGTTTACCTGAGTTTGCGCCCAATCCTACGGATAGTTGTGGTAGCCCCAGAGGTGACAGCTCTGTAAGGCCTTTGTAGTCCACCACGTTCGGGTTGGTGTTTTCGTAGAGCTTTTGGCAGCCTCCCCCGACTACCTTTTTCCCAGTCTTTGTCGAGAGACAGGAAGGTACTATTGCTCCAAAGTAAGTAGAGTATCGTGAGCCTTTGATTAGATAACTCCCTTAGAAAACTCTAAAATCTCTTTACCCAGTTATCTTATCTATCCTTGGATGCTCTTAGTTCTTAACAAGTTCACTTCACGTTCCCCGTGGAAATCAATACCCTTGGAATACTCACGGGTGAAAGCTACAGCGGTATCCATGTGCTTGTGGATTTATCTGTGTGTGTTAAGAAATACCAACACTCAGGTGCGAGAGAATCTGAAGATCGCACAGAGTCGACAAAAGAGCTATGCTGATGAAAGAAGGAGGGATCTGGAGTTTGAAGTTGGGGACTTCGTGTACCTTAAGGTGTCACCACTCTGGAACACCTCTCGCTTTCACGTAAAACGGAAGCTGGCACCAAGGTATGTGGGACCCTACCGCATTTGTCAGAAGGTTGGCAAGTTGGCCTACAAGGTTGAAGTCCCCAAGGAACTCGCGGGAGTACACCCAGTGTTCCATGTGTCTCAGCTGCATAAGTGCTTGAAGCTACCCAGTGAGCAAATTCCCTCAGATGCTCTGGATCTGCAAGACACCTTGGAATACAAAGAACACCCTGTTCTGATTCTTGACAGAGCCACCTAGGAAACCAGAAGCACCACCATACCCATGTGCAAAGTTCAGTGGAGCAATCACACTGAGCGTGAAGCCACTTGGGAGAAAGAGTCTGAGCTTCGGTTGTTGTATCCCTAGCTCTTCGAAAGGTACGTCTCGCTTTAAATCTCGGGACGAGATTCCAATGAGGGGGAAGGACTGTAACAACCTGAGTTTTCAAACACACAAAAATCATGAGTTTTTAAAACATTTTCCTTAGTTAACCATGTTGTTGTTTGCATGATAGGAAACCCTCTTGTTTGTTGCACAAGTAAATCCTATTAGTGCTAGTCATAGTTTGCATAGCATAAAAAAAAGCTTAACCTTGATTTGCTTCTTCTGGGTTTCTTGTGTTGCAATTCAAACCTAAATGAACTAATTTGGAGAAATAGAGATAAAAGAGGAAGGGAAAGGAAAAGGGCTTGGCCTGGAAGCCAACCAGCCCAGACCACACCCCCCAAGCCCAACCGCAAGCCAGCGGCCTAGCTCAGCCTCGAGCCCAGCAACCTCACCCTCCCCACTTCCCTTCACCCTCTTGCGTGGCCCAGTGGAGGCGCAAGGCCCAGCCTGCTCTTCCCCTCCACCCGCGCGCCCGGCAGGCCGGCGCAAGCGCAGCCAAGAGCAGCAGCAGGCACCCCGCGTCGTTGCCCCTCTCCATGCCACCGACAGGCGGGGCCGCGGCCCCACCCGTCATCCCCCACCTCAACCTCCCTTTCCTCTCTCGGCCGAGCACGGAGGGGAGCAGGGGAAAGGAGCTGCTACCCTTACCACTTCACGCGCGCCCAGCCAAAGGCAACCCGCGTCGAGGCAGACGGCCGCAGCCCGCCAGAGCACGCGCCTTCCCGCCTATGCCCCCTCGCGTCCGCCGCCGCTCCATGCCAAGCGGCGGCAGAGCTGACGCTCGCCATCAGCAGCCATGGTGCCGCGGCAGGCCGGCAGCGCCCCTTTGACCGGCGCCGCACACCGGGACGCACCGCACTACCCCCCCGCTCCCCCAAAACCCTAGCCCTAGAGCCCCATCCACCCTCCATTTCAAACCGAGCCCCGCCTCGGTCGTCCATTGACGTTCTCGATCACCACGGTCAAACCGGCACTATAAAGGGGCAGAGCCTTGTTGGACCGCGCCTCCCCCTAGCCCTGCCGCCACACTCGTCCACCGCAGGAAGGAGAAGGAAGGAAGAGGAGCTGGAGCCCAGGCGCACAGCCCGTGATGCCGTCGGAGCTTGTCGGGAATGTCACAGAACCGCCCAACATATAAGAGCACTACTGTAATGATCATCATTTCTAACGACACTGTCACACTAGAGCCTATATAAGCTCGGTAGTCCTAGAAATCTCGAAGGATCTCAAACCACAATTAGTAACAACCCGAGATCGAACACTAGATTCAGTAACCGCACATCCACAGTGGTAAGTTCGAAACGAAATAATATTAGAACAGAGTTTAAAGAAGTGTTATTACAACACCGAGTTCAAATCAAAGTAGCGGAAGTTTAGGTTTCAAAAAACCCATTGCAAACTGTTTAATACAAATATAGTGCCGGCTTAGTATAGTCTCAACAAAAGCAACAAGGAGAGAAATCGGAATTCACCATTGCCCATGGCCTTCACTCTTCATCACATGCAGGGTAGAGGCACGCCTGGCAATAGCCAGAATACACCATACCATCTGTAACAAGGGTAAAGAAACCCTGAGTACTCAATTGTACTCAGCTAGACTTACCCGACAGAGAGATAGATACATAACAATAGACACTTCAAGGATTATGCAAGGCTTTATCAGGTGGATCTCATGAAATAGCATAAATTTGCATAAAAGAGCATCCTAATTACTCATGTATTCTCATCATTAGAAAAACAACATTTAGCAGTAGATTGAGTAACATTAATTGGATCTCATTAGCACCTGTACTAGAGCAAACACGGCGTTATCAAAGAATAATAACCATATTGTGCTTGGCATCAAAACCATATAACCATCTTTTGGTTACTTATTAGAGTTCAGGTTTCTACAGTGGGAGGAAGATCTTTCAAGTTTCTCACTGACGGGGAGAGACCGCGATTCGAATCGAATTCCTATCCAGCTGGAGGTTTATTCCTCAATCACAACCAATTATGCCTGCCGACACACTTATTCCAGCTCGGGTAGCCGCGGGGTCCCAATTACAGGCATGAGTAGCGACTCACGGTAGCCAGGTCGATCAAGTAGTGCCTGCCCACGGTCCCAGCTAGGTAGCTCAGGTCACTCTTGCCCACGGTCTAGTACTCCGCTCGCGGTCTTCATGACCGAAGTAGGAGGGAAGCCCGGTCCGAACGTACATAGTTAGGCTTCGCGGTTCAAACGAGTTATTCGGCCAACTATGAAGGAGACATGCATTCAATCTTGGCAAATGTCCAACCATGATCCAGTGCCTAGCGACACAGGCGGAGAGAACCCGCTCACAAGACCTCCAAGTCAAGTGGCTCACAACACCTTGTCCGCCCGGTCTCGATTTATTACTTCCACATGGTTATTTTCCACGATAGCAAATATAGCCAACCATGACCAGCACCTATCTTTGTGGGGGATGATAGACCACCCATGCTACCGGTCTAAGCATGGCTAAGCAGAGGTTTCGATCCTAGGCCCACAAGGTTCTTTTAAGTTGACAAGGAGATATAATGCAGCAAAGGGTTTCATCTCAACTCCTATGAACTTAATGCACAGACAAGTGGTTGTATTATAATTAAAATACTTTAAATAGAATAAGGGAGGTGAATAAATGCTCTGGGGCTTGCCTTTCACGAAGGTGGAAGGAAGGTGGTTAGGTCACTGAGGAAGGTCAGCACCCTGTTCTCCTTCTTCTAGAGCTTCTGGAGCTTGCAACTCCGGTGGGACTCCTCGTTCGATCTTCCCGAACTCTAGCAAGGTCACTCCCTCCGGCGATCCTGGATGCATGTATACATGTATGATGATCCAAGATATATGACAAGTCATATATTAGAAATGATACATGTCTAATGCACATGAATGAATGCTCATGATGAATGTTTCATGCAACATTTTATTTTATTGACCGAATATGTGCAAATCTATTTGGTTGTAGAGAGATTAACACTTACCCTTCTTTTGCAACCTGTAATAGAGCTTCTCTTCCAAGGTTAGCTCTCTTACACCTGCATTAAACAAGTTTCATGGCTTAAGACATTTGCTTAACTTACACAAAGCACACACATCACTTGTAACACACCCAACATGACATACAAACACTAAAAACAGCAGCTGAAAGAAAACTGTGTAGCTGGAGCTACACACAACAAAAAATTACAAACTAAGACATTCTGGAAATATCAGGAAATTATCTACAAAACATTTCATAAACTCCCCAGCTAAATCTATCATTAAAAAGGCCTAACAGACACATCAAGCAAGACTGTTTCGAAGAAATAGCAAAACACAGATTTGAAGTTAAACTTGTAAAATATACCCAGGTTAAACTAAACAAGTTATGGCTGTGAAAATTTAACACTAGGTAGACTAACAAGTTATCTACAAAAAATTCTATTGTAGCTACTGCTGAAACTAAACATAAGTAGCTCAAACAAATCTAACAAGAAACATGCTCAAGCTGTTTTAACAGATTTCAGAGAACACTTAAAACAGATATAAAGCTGTTAACTAGCATTCCAAAAATTATGATAAAATTATAAAAGCTAGGTTGCGTAATTATCTACCACTTTGGTATTCACCACCTTAACATAAAGCATACATAAAATAGGGTTAAAATTAGTTCTCTGCTGGTGACGAGGAAAACAAACACAGGTTAAACAAATATTACTTAACAATTTGAAAAGTGTGAAACAACAGATTTCACATTTTTCTTAGCTTATACTAAGCAAGTAACATATGTAAAAAAATTAACAAGCATAGCAAACACATTTAACTTAGCTTAACAATTTAAACAATATTGCATTCAAATAAACAAGCATATAACCAAAAGAACTATAACAAGTAAATAATTACATGTTACTGGTACTTTAACATTTTTCATGGGAAGTGCATGCTGAGGCAAGCTCAACATAACAAGAACCATGATTTAAGCACATACCAAACTCTAAATATGAATTAAACAGTTGAAACTAAGCATATAAAGCTTGCCGTTCATTTTACTTAAAACAACACATAAAAACAGTAATAACAGGTTAATTAACATTTTTCGTGCATAGAGAAAAAAATAGCAAAGCTAACAGAACCAGTTTCACATTTTTAGCATTTTTTTGTAATTAGTTATGAATTTCCAAAGTTAGCAAACAAAACTGAAAAAGACAAAAACAGGGAAACCCTAGAGTCTATGACACATGGGACCCACTGGTCAGCCCTCTCTCTACCAGAACCGACGCATCCCAGGTGCTTGACCGTCGGTTCCTCGCCAGCGGTGTGGTTTCCGGCCGAACCAACCCCATGGTCATGCTCTCCTTCGCAACCCGCATCGATCCATGTAACTAGTTGTACCCCAGGTCCACCGGAGCATGCTCGACGGCGTCCATGGTGGCACGACGGCGCTGCGATTCTTGCGCTGGCCGGCGCAAGCTTTCTCCGGCGAAACTAGCGGCGGCTACACCTACACTGAACCCTAGCGGTTCGATCTAGCCCGGATTGGGGCTGTGCAAACCCTCCAATGAGCTCGGCCACATGCACAGCGGCACGGTGGCGAGTTCACGGCGGCGCAACACTTCTGGCGGTGGCAAGGCACGAATGCTTCAACCGACTCCGGCTATCTAACCATGACCTAACCAGCTAACCCTAACACAACTGAGACGAGCTCAAGCGACACTACAGAGCCCAGCGTAACCTCGCCGGCGTTGCAGGTGCCATGCGCTCGCACACGGCGGAGTTCCCGTTCCGGCGAACCCTAACCCTAATCGCTTCAATCAACACCTCGGCGAGTATCTACACCCTCTGGGCTACAGCGTACAAGGGCTAGAAGAAAGGGAGGGGCTCTGGATTGGGCTTGCCACGGCGGCGCAAAGCTCGGCGGAGCTTAGGTCGTCAATGGCGGCTCTGCTCTGCATAGTATGGCTCACCTGAGCGGTTAGCGTGGAAGCTGTGTGGTGCAAATGACAGAGCGGAGCAAGGCGAAGCTGTGGCTGGGTTTTGGCGGCCAATGCGGTGGTGTGCTTCGTGGTGGAGCTCGGCGATGGTGGTGCTGCGGCGGTGGCGCTGCGCTCCGCTTTCTTGCGCGAGGCAGAGAGGAGAGGGAGAGAGCAAGGGCGAGTGAGCGTCTGGTCGCGAGGTGGAGTGTGCGGGCGTCCAAGGTGCAGCCGGTGCGGGTCCAACTCTGGTGTACGGCTGCCACGCAGCACGCGATGCCCGACACGGTCGGCCACCGACCAAGCGCGCGCTCAGCTCTGCATTTGAACACCCGATCAGACCGACTGACGGCCGGTTTTGCAAAGCGATTAACTCCCTAACCTCTGCGTATTAGCTTCAACTAATTGCACACTTTTGTAAATCTATAGTTGAACTCCAACTTTGGTGCAATTTGTTTGAACTGAAACGGCCTAGATTTCAAACTACAAGCATTCAAACAGGGTAAGTTTCAAACTGCAAACCACTTGAGGACTTAGGCAATTTCAGAAACTAAACCACCCCCAAATCATCCTTAATTGACTAATTAGGGTTTTTAGGATCCAAATCACCTCAAGGTAGTTAAACAAAGTTTGTTCAGAATTAAAAACTCTACAACTTTGCTTAAACCAACTTTTTCATACAAGGTCATTTGCAAAGTCAATTTGTTAACTTAAGCAAAAGGGGTTCTAGGGACAACCATTAGAGCTTAACCCTAGAAGCTTATTTGGACTTGATCATGAACATAAACAGGGTTCCATTTTCATCCCTAAGCATTTCTAGATGGTCATTAGTGATCAAAACATCAAGCACTTGGTTAAACAAGTATAACTCATACAAAGCTAGGTGTAGGTTTAACACATACACATATGCAAACAAGATGATCACTTAGGGTTATCATTTCATGTGATCATGGAAATGCATGAATGCAATGTTGCTTGTGTTCATGCTCATGAAATGATATGCAATGCAAGCTTAACACCTAGGGTGTCTTTGAGGAGTTCTTCGTTCTTGAGCTTTTCCCCAAATCTCTTCTGCCCCCGTTGTTCTAAGCCAAATTGAGCGATGATTTCTTCGGGATAGCTCCCCAACTATACAAGGATCATGCCTACAAAGTTTGGTTGCAGTTGGTGTTCATTTGGTTGAGTTTTGGGAAGATTTGGCGGAGTGGAATCAGTTTTTGCGGGTTTCTGCGCTCTGTTTGGGAGCTCTGGACCAAGCTCCGGACCACCTTGAATAGGCTCCGGACTATTGGCCATTAGTTTGGTGGTCTTGCCAAGGAGCCAGCAGAATAGCCCCAAGCTCCGGACCAAGCTTCGGACTAGTCCTGTGGTAGCGTCGGACCACGTGTCCGGAGGTTAGGTGCGTACTGCGTTGGCTGTTTTGGAGAAGGAAATTCATCGGAACACCCTCCGGACCATAGCTCCGGATCACTTCCATTGGTCCTGAGCTCCAGACCATAGCTCCGAACCACTTCCAATGGTCCTGCGGTCCTATCAGAAGTAGTCCTAAGCTCGTTTCTCCCTCGTCCGGACTCCGAATTGAGTTCCGTTTGTTGTGTTGGTTTTGTAATCACGTAGGGAACTTGATGAAGCACTTGTGAGACCCGTTCTCATAAGTAGTTTTGTGTCAGCCCACTTCTCTTCTCTCTAGGGTTTGAGAGCCTCACTTTCGGTGTCTCGGTTTTGAGTTTTTGGTTTCCGGAAGATCCGCTGTACCTCTTGGTCATCACCAAAGGTATCCACCCTCTCTAGGCTCGTGATATTGCTGGTGAAGTAAGCTTGTTTGCTGGGGTTGTTTTTGGGAAGAGTGGCCCGAATATTTCGAGAGAAATTTGAGGCTCCCATTCACCCCCCTCTGGTCGCCATTCTTGGTCCTTCAATTGGTATCAGAGCCGGTTAAGGATAATTCCACCTTACACGGTTCTTGATCCATGAAGCTGACATGGAGCGAGGTGTTGGCAAACCTCCGTTTTTCGATGGAACGAATTTCGCCTATTGGAAGGTGCGCATGTCTGCTTACCTTCAAGGGCTTGATTCGAAAATTTGGGAGATTTGTGAGAATGTGGACTATGTGGTTCTTGGTGCTCGGATCAATGAGCTTCAAATCAGGCAACATGCGTCAAATGCAAGAGCCCGTAGCATCCTCTTCTCAAGTTTGTCTCTTCCTGAGTTTGAGCGAGTTTCTAGTATCACTACGACACGGGAGATCTAGCAAACACTTGTGCGATATCATGAGGGCAATCCTCAGATCAATTCCATACACTTCAACATGTACCATAGGGAGTACGAGAACTTTGTTTAGTTGACCGGCAAATCTGTTGACGGGATGTGCACTCGCTTCCAATCTATCGTCAACAAGATGCGTGCTAATCGAGCCAATTTGCCTTATGATGATCATGAGATAGCTATCAAGCTTTTGCATGCTCTTGATCGGAAGGTGTGGGAGATGAAGGTGGCTACCATCCAGGAGTCACCGGGCTATGACGCCCTGACCATGGATGAGCTATTCAGCAAGCTCAAGTCCTCGGAGATTGACCACCAGACCCGGGCCAAGCTTGAGAACCCGTCGAACCCATCCATGGCATTGGTTTCCGGCCCCGGCGGTGTGTCTTCTTCTTCCTCTAACCCTTCACACTCTTCGTTCGCTTTGTCTTTGATGTCTGTGACAGAGGAACAAGTGGAGGCGCTTGGAAATGACGAGCTGGCCTTGGTCATCACTAGGTTCTCACGGTTTCACTACAACCGTTTGAACCGACGACGTGGTGGCTCGGCCAAGGGGTGCTACCGTTGCGGTGATGAGGATCACTTCATCGCAAACTGCCCCAAGAAAGCTACGGGGGACTTCACCAAGCGCAAGGACAAGCGCGAGCACCGCTTCGAGGACAAGCACAAGGCCAAGGGTGGCTACAACAGGAGATCCTCGAAGAAGGTGATTGACAAGGTGAAGGCCAAGCACTGAGCCTTCCTCGCCTCCCTCAATGACATCGATGCCTCCTCCGATGGGGGTTCTTCCTTGAGCAACGATGAGTCAACAGGAAAGGTTGAGGACAAACTCAATGTCCTCTGCTTCTACGCCGATGCCAAGCACGGTGGCTTTTGCACCATGGCGATTGAAGAAGGCAAGGTCGGCAAGCGCAAGGATGACTTCGGCTACAACTCCGACATACCCGAGGTATCACCCACCATCGAATCCCTCTCTCTTGAGCTTGAGTCGTCACACCTGTTTTTAAGAACAAAAACAAGTGCATAAAAGACTCATGTGCACCCCAGGAATAGTCGCACACATGAGTTGACAAATCATGAAAGTACCATCACAGTGTTTATTACATAGCGAATAAATATCCATTACATAGTCTGATACAATTAACTTTAACTAAACGAAGATATCCGTGGAAGCTCCAAAGGGACTGATTGACTGGTTGACTCCAAGTCTAGTACTCATTGCGGTAATCATCAACCCAATCTTCATCTGTGGTGTTTGAATGCAAGGGTGAGCACATACGTACTCAACAAATATAACACGGGGTTCATGAAGCTCAAATGGTTATGCATGGTTCATAGCGGTGAGCATTTTACGTAGATCAAATTCATATTAACATCAACAATTGCCAAGGTAATTTTGCATAAGCTCAAATATCCATGATCATAAAGTAAATGACAATGATACAATAAATAAATAACACTTGCATAAGCCACATAGAAATAAGAACCCAATAATTCTGTGAGTTTTCCGAGCCGCTCGTGTCCGTGAGCACGACTATCATGATAGTTTTTAACTCTGATCAGAGGTGTACAACTTTACCCACGAGTCGTGTTGCCCATTTGCCCGGGATCATGACTCCCAAAACACTACCGAGGTGAGCGGGCAGGGTACACTATGAAGCCTTCCAAGGGTTCGTCTAACAAGTCAGGGCCGCAAGGTTCGTGGCAGGGGGATGTAGAGCCAACCTGTCTATGGTCACACTCCTTCGCGGCTATGCCCATAGATTAGGAACCACACTATACCCGTCTTGGCACGCTCCTATTTGCGCCATAAAGGTAACCACTGAACAATCTAGAAAAGGTCCCCATACTGAGCTAAAGCCAGAGCCATATAGCCCTTGTGGTTGTACTGTATATCCCAGCTTTTGCCGACAGATAAGCTCCTATAGTCAAATGTTTCTAAAAAGCAAGTTTTACCCTTATTGCATATATTCATTAACAAATTAAGATCATGTACATCTGGTATGAGCGCTAGCAATGCTAATCATATATGGTGGATCAAAACATAGGTGACAAGGTATGAGCGCTAGCAATGCTAATCAAAACATCTGGTATGAGCGCTAGCAATGCTAATCACATCGACGCTTCGAGCACGAAAAACGGAGCTAAAACGATGAAGTTATGAATTTAACAAGTTCTCCTATGCAAAGGTATTAAATTAAATCTAATCATGAAATTAAACTTTTTCAAATCTAACTAACAGTGTTACTAACATGTAGATAATTTTATTACGAATCTAATGCAATTCGAATCGGTCAAAACGGATTTAAAACAAAGAAGTTATAAGCATTTGAATTCGGATGGCAGTTCTGTAAATAAATATTTTTCTTTATTTTCGAATTACAACAAAACCGAAACATAATACGCTTTCCCAGTGGCAAAAACGTAAACAGAGAGGGTGCCATGGAGGGTAGGTTGAGGCTTAAAGAACTGCAGGGGATCTTATGCAAGATGGCCAGGACGAAGGGGTATCTAGCCCTCTAGATCGTCCAATCGGAGATGGATGTTGCAGATTAGAAGGGGGAGGAAAAAGGGAGGCGCTGGCCGGCCGGAAGCAGAGCTGGCGTGGCGGTCCTCCATGGCCGGAGCTGTGGAGCTCGGCGGCGCAAGGCGATCGGGCCATACAGGCCACCATTCGGCAAATCGAGGGCACGAGGAGGGAGAGAGGAGGATCGCGACCTCACCTAGGGCCTTGTCGCGGATCGGGGAACTCTGCAGGTGGCAGCTGAGACGACGGGGCGGCTCGAACGTCCCTGTTTGTGGTGACAAGAAGGTGAGGGCAACCCGAGGCAAAATCAAACAGCGGCGGAAGTTCGCGAGACTGATTACCTTGTCTCTACGGAAGGAGGAGGGCTAGAAGTGACAGGGGAGCTTCACTGCCCATCAATGGCGATGGCGGACGGAGCTTGGCTCGCGGCGGTGCTGTGGATTCTAGGGTGGAGCGAGGGGGTAGTATATGGAAAAACAGGGCGAGGAGGGGAGGTGCAAAACTACTTATACGGGTGCTGGGTTGGCTAAAGAAGCAAGAAATCCCGGAAGGAACGGGATTGACAGGGATTCAGATGGAGGAGTTCGAGTTCTGTTCGAACTCGGCGAGAGGAAGGGGAGGAGGAGGATGACGCGCGGGCCAGCCTCGTCAGTGGCACAGGGAAACAAGTGCGCAGTTGGGTCGGTTGCTGGGCCGAGCAGGCTTGCGGCCGAACGGGCCAATTGCGGAAGGAAACAAGAGAAGCCCAAGGAAGGAAGAAGGGGAAGGGAGGGAGCTGCCGTGCAGCTGGGCCGACGGGCCAAAAGGAGTGAAAGAGAGGGGAAGGGAAAAGAAAGCTTTTGGCATTTTCCAGAAATTGATAATTTTCCAAAAGACTTTTGAATACAAATTCAAACTAAGATTTGATTGGTTTTCAAAATCCACTCAGCACATAAACACAAATGCTCCAGCATGAACTCTCAAACATGTTGCTACATGATAAATTTTAATTCTCCAAAATATATATAGCTCAATTATATTAAATGCATAGCAAGAGAAACATAATTAAATCAATTTAGCACTTTTCAAAACAATGCAAATTTTGGAGTGTTACAAATCTACCCCCCTTAAAGAATCTCGTCCTCGAGATTAGCTGGCTTACTCAAACAACTACGGGTATGATTTCCTCAACTCATCTTCTCTTTCCCAAGTTGCTTCTGTCTCTGAGTACCGATTCCACTAAACTTTACACATTTTAATTACTCTGCTTCTGGTTACTCTTTCTGCTGTTTCAAGAATCTTAACTGGATATTCTTCATAAGTTAAATCATTAGCAACATTAAGATCATCTAGAGGTATTTGCTCTTCTGGTACTCGCAAACACTTCTTAAGTTATGACACGTGGAACACATCATGAACTCCAGATAAATTCTCAGGCAGTTCCAACTGATAAGCAACTTCACCATGTCTGGCTAAAACTTTAAATGGTCCAACATACCTTGGTGCTAACTTACCTTCATGTTAAACCTTTTTACACTTCTCATTGGTGATACCTTGAGATAGACATAATCACCGATATTAAAAGACAAGTCTCTTCTTCTATTATCAGCATAACTCTTCTGTCTCGACTGTGCTATTCTCAAACTTTCCCGGATCACTCTCACGCGATCCTCAGCATCTCTAAGTACATCAGCACCAAACACTTGTGTCTCACCTGTTTGATTCCAAAACAATGGTGTTCTACACTTACGACCATATAATGCCTCAAATGGCGCCATCTTGATACTCTGCTAATAACTGTTGTTGTATGAGAACTCTGCATAAGGCAAACTCTGATCCCAACTAATACCATATTGCAATGCACAAGCTCTCAACATATCTTCCAGTATCTGATTAGTTCTTTTAGTTTGACCATCTGTTTGAGGATGATATGCAGTACTAAAGTTCAACTTAGTTCCCAAAGCTCTATGTACACTATGCCAAAAATTTGAAGTGAACTGAGTACCTCTATCAGACACAATCTTCTTTGGAACTCCATGCAAACATACTATCCATTCCATATACAACTCTGCTAACCGAGCACCATTGTACTTTGTCTTGACTGGTAAAAACTGAGCTACCTTGGTCAGACGATCAACTATTACCCAAACCAGTGCATAAAAGGCTCATGTGCACCCCAGGAATAGTCGCACACATGAGTTGACAAATCATGAAAGTACCATCACAGTGTTTATTACATAGCGAATAAATATCCATTACATAGTCTGATACAATTAACTTTAACTAAACGAAGATATCCGCGGAAGCTACAAAGGGACTGGTTGACTAGTTAACTCCAAGTCTAGTACTCATTGCGGTAATCATCAACCTAATCTTCATCCGTGGTGTTTGAATGCAAGGGTGAGCACATACGTACTCAACAAATATAACACGGGGTTCATGTAACACCATAAAATTTGAAATAGAAATTAGATTTGAATTTAATTTAAATTTGATTTAATTCAAACATTTTTGTGATCATAGAATTAATACAAATAAAATAAATCTCATGATAGGTTTACCCTTTTTCTTGTGCATTTCATGCCTCTGCATTTTTCCTTTGTATTGTTTGAATTTGCAAAATTTAGAAAATATTTCAAAACTCTTTTGGAAAGGATTTGCAAAAAGAAAAGAAAAAGAAAAAGGGAAAAACCTTTCCTCCTTCCTTTCGGCCTGTTGGCCCGAGAGGCCCGGCCTGCTCTCCCTATCTCCCTCCTTTCTGAAGTGCACCGGCCTCCTCCCTCGGACCAACTCGCCCACGCCCGCATCCCTCCTTCTCTCTCTCTCTCTCTCTGACGTGCGGTCCCCGCATGTCAGTCCCCTCCTTCCTCCTGAGTCCGCCCCGGACTCCGCCGTGCCGCGCCGCGTCGCACCGCATGCGCAACCGCCGCGCGCGAGATCCTCGCCCATAACCGCGTCGGCCTCTCCCTTGCTCCCCTTTAAATACCTAGGCACCCTACGCCGCCTCTCCCATCGCCTCGCCTCGTCTCGCAGCAGCAGCAGCACCGCGCCATTGCCGCCGCCCTGATCTCGCCGTCGAGCCGCCGTTCCGCGCACCGCCGACCACCGTAAGCCTCTCCGACCCTCACATCGCCTTCGTGTGTCCGTAGAACACCTTCCCTTCCCTTTTCCCTCTCTTTTGCCCACCGGTTGCCTCTGTCGCCGTGCACGGGGAATCCGCCGCCGCGGTTCACCGTCGCCGACCGTCCACACCCGTCTTCGAGCCCTACCGTTGCCCTAGGTGGGTTCGGCTCGAGCTTCTCTTGCTCCCCGACCTTTTTCCCGGTCGGATTGAGCACCCGAGCCCCTAACTACCTCGCGCCACCGTGCGCAGAACCTCCGCTGCCGCTGCTCCGCGCCATCGGTCCTTCCCGACCGTCCTCGAGCCCCTCCGAGCTCCTAGGCGAGTTCACCTCCCTCTCCTCGTTCTCCCGGTGGCCTCGGAGTTGAAAACTGAGCCCTGTAGCCTCTGATCGACAACCGCCGGCGAGCACCGCCTCGGGCCGGCCATGGCTCCACCACGCGCCGCTCTGCTCCGGTGGGAGCGCCGCCCCCTTCCCCTCTCTTCTAATCTGGGCCGGTCAGAGCAGATCTGACGGTCTCAGATCAAAGGTACCCCTTCGAGGGTTTTCTTTCTAAAGAGACCCTCGGTTTTTGGGGAATAAACCCGCAGTCCTGGAAGCGCCTTTCATCATTACGTTTTCCTCTCTGGAAGACGTATTCTCTTTTCAGATCTGTTTAATTCGAAATTAAAAGAAAAAACCTATTTACAGTTTTGCCACTGATTTTCAAATGCTTATATTTTGCTCGTTTTAAATCCAAATCTATCCGTTCAAGTTGCGTTAGATCCATAATTTTATGCTCTATCCAGTAGTATAGATTTCATATATGTTAATTACTTTTGAAAATCAAAGTAAATTAATTCTTTAAAGCTTTAATCTTGTCCTTTTCAAAATCTTGTTTAATCGGTAGTTTATTCGTTTTAGATCCGATTAGCATGGTTCTCGTGTCTTTGTGATCGTAGTAAAGTATAGATCTGTTTTCTAATCTTTTTAAAATCTCTTTATTGTTTATGGTGTAATGTTCTGATCATATCTTTATTGCTTCGTGATGATTGTTTGGATGATTGTGTGGTGATGTTGGTCGAGTACAGCCGGTGAGATCTTCGGTGAGCAAGAGTTCTTTGCAGCAGATCAGGATCACCAAGAGCTTTGTGATCAAGGCAAGTTTAACATGGGATCATCCTTGTTACCTATTCACCCTAATTCATCTAGTCATGATTGCATGTGTCTAATCTGATTCCTATTAGATTTATCATAGCTTTGTTATCCTTTTACCTTGTCACCATGGGTTTCTATGCATATGGGTAGCTTTGCTATGCTTTACATGATGAATATTGAATTGAATATTGATTAATGATATATGCAACAATGGATAAAATTGTCTTTTATAGCCACATGGAATAGGACCCCACTGTAGGGCAAAAGCTGGGACTTAAATGCAACCGCGAGTGCTAAAATGGCTCTGGCTTTAGTTAAGTAAGAAGTTTGGACTAGCATACTTGTGGTTATTAATTGGGTATGCATAACTAAAGCTAAGTGTTGGTAAAACTTGATCAAGTTAAAAGCAACCGCAGTTCAGACAGTGTCAGCCTTTTGAGCTTCATAACCCTATGTTACTCTTGCTGAGTACTTTAAGTGCTCACTCTTGCTTTCTCAACCCCTTCAGATGGGTTTGAAGACTATCGTGAGGAGTACTAGGCTAGTGGTCAACCAGTCGGCGTTCCCTGTGAAGTGGAGCTTCGTCGCAAGAGTTATCTTTATTTCCGCTGTTTTGTTTAAGAGTATTATTCGTTATGTAATAAGCACTCAGTGATGGTACTATTTAAAGATTTGTCGGCTTATGTGTGTGATTGATCTCTGGGCACACATGAGTTATTCGCATTCAATTTTATTCTTAAAATTGGGTGTGACAAATTGGTATCAGAGCAAGTGTTGACTGTAGGACGCAAGCCTAGTTAGAATGGTCTTCTTACCTTGTCCTTACCTTCTCTTTTCATGTTTACATTCTTGTATATATAATTTCTCAAACTATTTTTGCTACACTTGACTTATTCTATTGTGAAAATGTTGTTCTAATCTATCTCTATCTTTGTCATGGTTAAAGATGCCTACCCTTCGCCGATCAGCTCGTCTCAGTTTCAGTGAACGTGTTCCTCTGCAGCAGTTTGCCCCTCCTGAACCTCAAGCGACAATGGTGGAATCTCAGGAAGAACCAGAGGAGGAAGTCCAGGAAATCTCCAGTGGCGAAGAGTACCATGGGGAAGAGAGTCCCCATGCCCCAAGTGCTGATGTTAATCCCTCTACTTCCGATGTCGTCGAAGAAGATCCGCTAGAAGAGCCAGGGTGGATTCGCACTAAGTATATCCGAGGAGGAGCGTACAACAGCTATGCTCACTCCCAGCTGGTGGATCTTGTGGGAGAATGCCACCCCGGACCCGAGATTGCAACCATGTACACCTGCAAGGAATTCAAACATCCCCTCACCAACACCTACGGGAAGGCGAAGATCTATATCTGTGGAAGTGCTGGTGGGCAAGCAGCTGAACGTGTGGATTATACCTTTCATAGCTGTGTTGCTCATCCTACCATAGAAGCAAGTATGAAGGACGCCACGTTCTCTGCCTACATGGCCATCCACAACAAGTTCAGAGAAAGGATCGCCAACACCCGACGCCGTTTCATCCCTCGTTTCGATGCGGAGCAAGGTTGGATAATCGTCGAACCTAACGGTGAATGTGACACCCTGTGTCAAGCTTGCATTAGGATCATCATTAACCACTAAGCACAAGTATTTCATTGCATTCATGTTGGCATATGCTATCATTTCATGTGTGTGTTTATATGTTTTGAAACTAGAATTAAATAGGTGTTGTGTGATCTATCTGTTTAGCTAAACCTTGCTATGCTTAGAGTAAAGTATGGTTTGCTTTATGTTTATTTACCCTTCTTAATTAAGGTTAGTTTATCTGTTAAATAATTAAGGTAATTCTTTTCCTAATTAGCTTAAATAAGTTTTAATCCTCAACTCTTGAACTAATGGTTTTTAGAATTTATGATCTACATGAAAAGGGTAGAGAATAATATTCTGAACAACTTTGGTTTAAGTGTCAAAACTTAGTTTGGAGTTTTTGAAACTGTTTTGAAGCCAATTTCAGTTTGAATCAAATAAAAGAAAATGGAAAAGGAAATCAGAACCGAAACAGGTCGAGTACCGCTTTTGGCCCGCTCGGCCTTGACCGCCGCTTTATAATGTGATGGACCGAGGGTCGAACGAACGACCCCGGGGCCGGAGGCTCAATCACCCAATCGATCGAACCCCCCTCGACTTCGACCCCTCGAAGTTACGGACATAGGGTCGAATGAACGACCCCCGAGCCGGAGGCTCGATCAACCGCTCGACCCCCTCCCGCGCGCTCACCCGCGCGTCGCACAACACACGTGCCGCGCACGCACGCACCGCGCACGCCCGCGCGCACTCGCCCGACCGCGGCTGAACCGTACGTCGGCGTCGTCTGCCGCGTGGCCGACGATGCCTGACCGCGGATGTTGAACACGCCATCGCCGCCACTACAGCCCTGCACTGACATCGCTGTCGCCGACCAGCCCCTCGCTCTATCTCAGTCGCGTCCGCACCCGCACATGTGCTAACGGCGCTAGGACCGAGCCTGCACCGCTTTCCCGCCGTTGACGCCCCTGCTTCGCCGCCGCAGACCTGCCAGCCGAACTGCCGCGCGCCACGCCGTCGTCTCGCAGTAACGCCGCCGCAGTGCCGCGTCCGATCAGCTCCACGCCTCGTCGCACTCGCAATCGAGCGCGAATCCGCGCTAACGGCGCGTCGACCAAGTCCTGCTCTGCTCCCACACGCCGCGAACACGCCAGCGTCGCTTCCACTGCCGCACCATTGCGTCATGGCCCCACTGGCCGCACCGGTCGGCCATGACCGTGCAAAGGGGAGTGCCTATACCTTCTCTACTTCCCACACTCGTTTGCACTCATCCTCACTCGCTCTCTCGCTCTCTTTTCTCTGCCATCGTCGCACCGAGAGCTCCGAGCATCGCAAGCGCCCTCTTCTCAAATCCACCACCACCCGAGCTTCTCTGTTCGATCCATCTCGCTCTAGCTTTCGCCTTCGCCCCGCACACACGCTGCTCGCCTCACTTTCACCAGCCAAGCACTCTAGTTGCCGGAACGCTTCTGCCGTTCCTCGGCCCCGAGTCGCCACCGCACTGACCCAAACAGTGTTCACCCCTCACCGTCTCGCCCCCGACGCCTCCATCTTCGCGAGAGCTTCACCGGAGCTAGCAGAGGTGAGAACGCCTTTCCTTAGCTCCAGTTCGACCTATATCAGCACAGCACCGTTGGCCGTGCGCCATTGCCGCTGCCGCGGAGCTCCCACGTAGCCAGGGTTCCACAGAGCCCCTCCGGCTCAACCAACCCTCGAACCGCACTCACCACATCACCATGATGCTCACGCAACCCTGCACCGAGTCTTGCATCGCAGGTGATCACCTCGCCGCGTCGCACCGCCGTGCTGCACCGCCACCGCACGCCGCCGACCACTTTCACGGTCGCAATGGTTCAACCAACTCCACCAGTGGATGCACGTCATTATCCCGAGCCTAGCACACCCAAACCCACCGCCGGAGACCTCACCACCGGCGAGAACGCGCCGGTCAGCGCCGTCCTCTGCTCCCTGCCCGTTGACGGATGGACCTCGACTTGACCGAGGGCCCCGCCTGTCAGTCGCCCCACGCGCCTCTGCGTGTATTGGGCCGGTTTCCGAAATGAAATTCCTTTTTCCTATTTTCAGTAATGTGTTAATGCTTGTTTAATTTATAGCTAGAGTTTGGTAAATCCTAAAATGGTGAAATCAATTTTGTTAGACTCTATAAATGATGATCTTTTTGTTAAAAATACAAAAATGATTTTTGGATAATGTCTTCAGTACTAATGTTTAATTAGTTGTTTTCTACATATATCAAAGTTATTTGTGTTCCTGCTTAAAACGGCTAGATAAATATGTAAGATTTTTATGTTAGTTCTGTTATCCTGTGTAGAAGCTAGGAAAAATGTAACATGCCATGTTTTTGTGTAAGTTTTATTTATCACCTATTAAAATGTGTTTCTGCTGTTTTCTTAGATTAATTCCTGTGGTAAATATGTGCATGTATAAATCATGAAACTTTTTTTGGAGTCTCTTTATGTCATGCTCTGTCTAAGAAAAATATCATATGTGGTATGTTGTATGGCAGAAAAGATACTTGTAGTTCAAGTGTCCTTTTCTAGGGTTTTCTTTGGAAAATCATATAGAGTAGTTTATGTTTGTGTTGATCATGGAACTTTCTTGATAAATATGTTTTTAAGTATAGATTCTGCTAAAAATAAGTTATAGCATGTTTCACCCTGTTAGCTAGTAGCTCTAGTTCTAAGTGCTTTTTCTGCATTTAATTTCATCTTTTTGTATCTGCTAGCTGGTAGCTTTGCTATGAGTAAGTTTTCTGCAGTAGCATCCAGTAGATATGTTTTACCCTCTGTAATTTTGGTAGATTTTTCTGAACAATTTATAATAGGGTTGCTGTGTAAAGTGGCTTTGTGATAATTGATTTGTTAAATGCTTAAAATCTCTTTTAGTGTGCTAAATCTTGTTCAAGCATCATCCCTGCACCATCAAGTTACTTATTTATGCATTGCAATCATTTAGGATCAGTGGAGGAACATCAGGAGCCAACCCCAGAGGCAGAAGTCCAGGAGGTACAGGAGCTAAACGAGGAGTACCACGAGCTCGACACTAACCTCCCCGAGTGCCCTGACCACCAGCCCTCCACCTTCACTCAAGGCAAGCCCCGGAGCATTCTTAAGCCTCCCAAATATTTACAATTAATCTACTTGAGTATTTTATACTGTGATGCATTAGGCGACAGGAGTTGTTTGAATCCCAAATTGATGCATTACCTTCCTTGATTATTGTTTTACCTACCTTGTTACCCTGTTAATAAAAGTAAAAGCAACCGCTTAGCCTGCTTAGAATAAATGGTTACTTGTATGTTTATGTTTTGTGTTATCCCATGGGGGTAATACTATCACGGTTGGTTATATTTTTGCTATCGTGGAAAGAACCAATGGTAGTAATGAAATGCGGTCAATTGGAAGGCAAGTGCACCAAGTGGTCAAGACTTGGGGGCAGTCCGTCCGTTGGATCGTATAGGTTTGTATACGATGGTGGCCCTCTTACATCTTTGAATGCGCCCTTTCACATAGGGGTCGTTGCGAGTATCGACCCCGAAGCCGAGTAAACACTGTCCGGGCCGACTCTCAGCCTACTGTGAGCACCCTCTAGTTTGTAGATACGACCTGCCCCGTGGTGGCCAACTGATTTCTACAATTGGGTGGACTACTCTGAGATCGCGGCGGTACTACCTGGACTTTGTTGAGCGGTAACCCAATGCATGGACTCGACGGGGAAAGTGTGGGCGTGTGTTAAAGGTAATCTTGCCAGCTGGTTGTATATCGATTCAAATTTCCGCCCCCCACTAGATATGGGGGATTATGCTGAGCTTCACCACGGTACAACTCCATGTGACATCGTAATGGTTCTACTAAAATGTTGATGAAGGAATTGGATATATGTTATTATATTGTTTGAGTAGTTCAAGTGAGTGCTCTAGATCAGGTGCAAACCTAGAAATAATAATAGGATGGAAAATGATTGTTCTCTAATCTTTAGTTTCATCTTGTTCGCTTTTCCGCAAAAGCAAGTTTACCCAGATCCACATAAATAGCCTTGCATACCCTTGGAGTCTTTATTTTCAGTTAGACGGGTAAGTCTAGCTGAGTACATTCCCGTACTCAGGGTTTATCCCGTTTGTTGTAGATGGCCAAGTATACTTCGGCTATTGTAAGCACTGTCTCTATCCTTTCGAAGGAGAAGAGGAGTAGGCCTTGGGCAAGGTCTTCTACAAGCTCATCTTTTGCTGTTGTCGGACATGGTCTCGTGGGCATCCCTATCTTTAATGATTTTAGTGTGGAGTAAAACTTTGGGTTCAGTTTTAAACAATGTTTTATTCGTCCACCGGTGTTGTGGCGTAAGTACTACTTTTATTTGGAACAAAGTGTTGTAATAACTTTATTCGTACTTCATGTATTTTCGGTTTATTTGTGGCTCGTTCGAATGTTCATACCTAAGTTTGCGCGATCCTCGATTGTTAGAAATCCTTCGAGATTTCCGGACTACCGGGATTATATGGGCTCAAGTGTTTTAAGTGGTAGTTAAATCAACTGCTTTGGTACTTGATCTCTTATAATTTGGACGGTTCCGTCACAGTGAAGGTGGTCCCGTCCTGAATGAGCTCGTCGACTTCGTTCAAGAGATGATGAGCATGTATGGTCATCTCCTAATAGAAGCAAGGGAGCTACGCAAGGAGCTTAAGCACAGTTACCAACAACAAGATGAGTTTCGTGAAGAGTTTGGGCTGCCAAAGAATTTCAAGAAGATCAAGAAGAGTTAGGACTATGAACCCCCTTTATAGTTTATTCGCTAGTTCGTGAGTCGTGTGTGCTAGTGTTCCCTATGTGTTTAGTTTCTTGTGCTTATGCTAATGGGTGATTTGGTTCTTTGTAATGATTGTTGAGGTTGTGGGCCTGTCCAGAACACTCATACCTTAGGTTGGGTTGCTTGAAAAGCTTTATAATAAATAAAGTTGCAGTTTTCGTTAATCTGTCTTTTCAGACCTCCCTATCTTGTTAATTTTGTTTAATTAATTCTGAAAGTCCTAAAATCACCAAAAGTTAAATGAAAACAGTATACTTCCTTATCTTTCCATGGCCGCAAGAAGCACCTTCATATCTGTTCGGAGTTAAGAGAAACAATTCCTGCAAGTTGATGTTTCTGTGCAGTTTGGTAATCTGGACAGATCTGTTTAAATGCAGTTTTTGATTAAGTTAATATCAGAATCAGAAAAAGTTAGAATTACGAAAGTTGTAGATAATTTCTTTATCTTTCCAACCACATAAGCTTTGCCTCTGTTTGAGTTCGGGAACTTCAGATATGACCGTTTTTCTAGACTGCTGTTGTGCTGAAAATCCAGAAAAGTTGCAGACTCATCTCGTGTCAAGTTTTAAAAATCGTTCTTATGTTCTATGTGACAGATGCCTCGCACCAGGACTAACTCCGGATCCAACACCAGTGACAACAACGACAATAACCAGCACCCTCTACCTCCACCACCTGCGATGACCCCAGAACAGATGCAGGCTCAGATGATGCAGACCATGCAAGCCATGATGCAGTTCATGCAGAACCAACCCCATCAACCTTTGGAGCTCCACCTGTCAACAAGCGGAGGGAATTTCTACAAGGACACCCTCCTGTCTTCTCTCATGCCAGTGATCCATTGGAGGCGGATGATTGGTTGCGTGCGGTGGAGAAGCAACTCAACATCGCCCAGTGCAATGACCAGGAGAAAGTGTTGTATGCTTCTGGTCAACTTCAAGGTGCAGCTCAGACTTGGTGGGAGATGTATCAAGATGCTCGCCCCGGCAATGCTCCCGCTATCACTTGGGAAGAATTTTCCCGGGACTTCAAGGCGTGCCATATTCGAGAGGGAATCATAGAGCTGAAGCAAGAAGAATTCAGGAACCTTCAGTTGGGACAGATGTCAGTCAGCGAGTATCATGATAAGTTCTCGCAGCTAGCTCGCTATGCTCCCAATGAAATAAGGGATGATGCTGATAAGCAACGTCTCTTCTTAAAGGGGATCTACTATGAACTCCAGTTGCAGCTGAAGGGTAATACTTACCCGAATTTCCAATCCCTGGTGAACCGTGCCATCGTCCTGGACAATGAACGTAGGGAGATCGACAAGAAGAGGAAGCTTAGAGGACAAGCTTCTGGGAGCAACACTCACCAGCGTCCCAACTATCCTCAGCAGGGTTACCAGCAGAGGTACCAAGGCACATCCAACTTTGGGAACCGTAACCCGAACCAGCAACGTCCGCTATTCCAGCAACAGGGTGGTTACTCAGGACCTCGTCAAGGCTCATCCAACAGTACCCCAGCAAAGACTAATGTTCCCAATACCCCCATCAAGTGTTTTGCTTGTGGTGAACCCAGACATCTCTCCTATAACTACCCCAAGAAGCAAAACACACCAAACCCTCCAAGTCAGAACAGCAACAACCAGAGAGGAAGGTACCAGCCGCCCTCTCATAACAGGAGCGTGAACCATGTCTCTGCAGCAGCAGCTCAGGAAGCACCAGAAGTGATGATGGGTACGTTCCTTGTCAACTCCATCCCTGCTACTGTTCTGTTTGATTCTGGAGCATCGCATTATTTCATATCGCAAGCTTTTGTTAGAATGCATGGAACATCATTAGTAGCAATGCAAAACCCTATAATCGTAAATTCACCGGGTGGGGTTATGAGAACCGATTGTTATTGTCCATCGGTTACTGTTACTCTAAGGGGGGGTAGACTTCAAAGCTCAGCTTACAGTTTTGAGGACCGCTGGGATCGATGTTATTTTGGGTTTGGACTGGATGAGAAAGCAAGATGCAGTGATCAAGTGTGATAAGAAAATAGTTGAATTGTCTACACCTACAGGAAACAGGATCAGTGTTGAAGTGGTTATGCAACCTCCACCGACAGCCACTGTCAACCAGCTTGAGGAGAATGACAACCCAACAGATAGGGTTGTGGATGAATTTCCAGATGTGTTCCCCGAAGATTTGCCAGGTATGCCTCCCGATCGTGATATTGAGTTTATAATTGAGTTATTACCTGGAACTGCACCTATAGCAAAAAGACCATATAGGATGGGAATAAAAGAATTAGAAGAACCTAAGAAACAAATTAAAGAGTTGTCGGATAAAGGTTTTATTCGTCCCAGTTCTTCACCTTGGGGTGCACCAGTTATTTTTGTTGACAAGAAAGATGGCAGTCAGAGGATGTGTGTTGATTATCGGTCACTCAATGAGGTGACTATCAAGAACATGTATCCTGTGCCCAGAATCGATGATTTGTTTGATCAGTTGAAGGGTGCTTGTGTGTTCTCCAAGATTGATCTTCGGTCTGGTTATCATCAGTTGAAGATCCGTGCTTCAGATGTTCCCAGACAGCATTCACTATGAGGTATGGGTTGTACGAATATACGGTGATGTCTTTCGGTCTTACCAATGCACCTGCATACTTCATGTATTTGATGAACAAGGTCTTTATGGAATACCTGGATAAGTTTGTGGTGGTATTCATTGATGATATTCTGATCTACTCCAAGAACGATGATGAACATGTTGAACACTTGAGATTGGTATTACAGAAGCTTAGAGAGCACCAGTTGTATGCTAAGAGAAGTAAGTGTGAATTTTGGTTGAAAGAAGTCTCTTTTCTTGGTCATGTTGTGTCTAACGGAGGTATATTAGTTGATCCTAGTAAGGTGGAAGATGTACTGAATTGGAAACCCCCAACCAATGTCAGTGAGATTCGCAGTTTTCTTGGCTTAGCTGGATACTATAGAAGGTTCATTGAAGGATTCTCTAAGCTAGCTAAACCTATGACCGCGTTGCTTGAGAAGGATGGCAAGTTTGTTTGGTCAGAGAAGTGTCAGGCTAACTTTGAAGAATTGAAAAAGAGATTGACTACAGCTCATGTGTTGACCTTGCCAGACTTGAGTCAGAAGTTCTCTATCTATTGTGATGCCTCTCGTCTTGGTTTGGGTTGTGTGCTTATGCAAGAAGGAAGAGTTGTTGTGTATGCTTCGCGACAACTGAGGAAGCATGAGTTGAATTATCCGACTCATGATTTGGAGTTAGCAGATGTGGTTCATGCATTGAAGATATGGAGACACTATCTTATTGGTCATAACTGTGACATCTACACCGACCATAAGAGCTTGAAATACATCTTTACTCAATCAGATCTGAATATGAGGCAACGCCGTTGGTTGGAACTAATCAAGGATTATGAATTAGATGTTCACTATCATCCTGGTAAAGCCAATGTTGTGGCCGATGCTCTTAGCAGGAGGAGTTATGCTAATGATATTCGGAAAATACCTATGCCGGAAGAGTTGTGTGCTGAACTTGAGCATCTCAACATGAGCATTGTTGCTAATGCTATGGAGATGGTAGTGGAGCCTACACTAGAGAAGGAGATTCGTGAAGGTCAATTGCAGGATAAGAATCTGCAGATAATAGTTGAGAACCTGAAGAAAGGAAGATCACCAATTTTCTGGTTAGATGATAATGGTACCTTGTGGTATGGAAAGCGGATCTGCGTTCCCGACATCAAGTCTATTCGACAGACGATTCTGCGAGAAGCTCATGAGTCAACCTACTCAATCCATCCTGGAAGCACTAAGATGTACTTGGATCTTAAAGAGAAGTTTTGGTGGGTTGGATTGAAACGTGACATGGCAGAATATGTAGCAATATGTGATACATGTCAGAGGGTTAAAGCAGAACATCAGAGACCTGCAGGACTGTTGCAACCAATGAAGATACCTGAATGGAAGTGGGATGAAGTTGGTATGGATTTCATAGTTGGGTTATCACTTACTCGGAAAGGTTATGACTCAATCTGGGTCATAGTCGATCGCTTGACTAAGGTAGCTCACTTCTTGCCAGTTCGAACCACTTATACAGGAGCACAGTTAGTGGAGTTGTACATGGAAAGAATAGTATGCCAGCATGGAGTTCCAAAGAAGATTGTGTCAGATAGAGGGACCCAGTTTACTTTGCACTTTTGGAAGAAAGTACATGAGTCCCTCGGAACAGTGTTGAATTTCAGCTCAGCCTATCACCCTCAGACAGATGGACAGATAGAAAGAACAAATCAAGTGCTAGAAGATATGTTAAGAGCTTGTGCTTTGCAGTATGGTACGAGTTGGGACAAGAGTTTGCCCTATGCTGAATTCTCATATAACAACAGTTATCAAGAAAGTCTTAAGATGGCGCCGTTTGAAGCTTTGTATGGACGGAAGTGTAGAACTCCATTGTTCTGGAACCAAACGGGAGAAACCCAAGTGTTTGGACCAGATGTTCTGAGAGATCCAGAAGAACAAGTCCGAGTAATCAGAAATAATCTGAAGATAGCACAGTCCCGACAGAAGAGTTATGTTGATAACCGAAGAAGAGATTTGTCTTTTGAAGTAGGTGATTATGTTTACCTGAAAGTGTCACCTATGAGAAGTGTGAAACGGTTCAATATGAAAGGAAAGTTAGCACCCAAATATATTGGTCCGTTCAAGATTCTTGAGAGACGTGGAAAAGTTGCTTATCGGTTAGAGTTACCAGAAAGTTTGTCAGGAGTCCACGATGTGTTTCACGTATCTCAGCTTAAGAAGTGTTTGCGAGTACCCGAAGAACAGTTACCGTTGGAAGAACTTATAGTTAAGGAAGATTTGACATATGAGGAATATCCGGTTAAGGTTTTGGAAATAGCTGAAAGGATTACAAGGAGTAAGGTCATCAAGATGTGCAAAGTGCAGTGGAATCGGTATACAGAGAAAGAGGCCACTTGGGAAAGAGAGGAAGATCTAAGAAAAACCTACCCTCAACTCTTTAAGTAAGTAAAATCTGGGAATCTCAGGGCGAGATTCTTTTAAAGGGGGTAAATTTGTAACACCCTAAAATTTGAAATAGAAATTAGATTTGAATTTAATTTAAATTTGATTGAATTCAAGCATTTTTGTGATCATAGAATTAAATACAAATAAAATAAATCTCATGATAGGTTTACCCTTTTTCTTGTGCATTTCATGCCTCTGCATTTTTCCTTTGTATTGTTTGAATTTGAAAAATTTAGAAAATATTTCAAAACTCTTTTGGAAAGGATTTGCAAAAAGAAAAGAAAAAGAAAAAGGGAAAAACCTTCTTCCTCCCTCTTTCGGCCTGTTGGCCCGAGAGGCCCGGCCCTGCTCTCCCCTCTCCCTCCTTTCTGAAGTGGCCGTGCCTGCCTCCCTCGGCCCAGCTGCCCGCGCCGCATCCCTCCTCTCTCTCTCCTCTCTCTGACGTGCGGTCCCTGCATGTCAGTCCCTCCTTCTTCCTCCGAGTCCGCCCCGGACTCTGCCGTGCCGCGCCGTCGCACGCAATGCACCGCCTGCGCGAGATCCTCGCTCGTAACCACGTCGGCCTCTCCCTTGCTCCCTTTAAATACCTAGGCCCTGCGCCGCCTCTCCCATCGCTCGCCTCGTCTCGCAGCAGCAGCACCGCGCCATTGCCGCCGCCCAGTTCTCGCCGTCGAGCCGCTGTTCCGCAAACCGCCGACCACCGTAAGCCTCACCAACCCTCGCATCACCTTCGTGTGTCCGTAGAACACCTTCCCTTCCCCTTTTCCCTCTCTTTTGCCCACCGGTTGCCTCTGTCGCCGTGCATGGGGAATCCGCCGCCGCGGTTCACCGTTCCCGGGACACACCCATCTTCGAGCCCTACCGTTGCCCTAGGTGGGTTCGGCTGGAGCTTCTCTTGCTCCCGGGCCTTTTTCCCGGTCGGATTGAGCACCCGAGCCCCTAACCACCTCGCGCCGCCGTGCGCAGAACCTCCGTCGCCGCTGCTCCGCGCCGTCGGTCCTTCCCGACCGTCATCGAGCCCCTCCGAGCTCCTAGGCGAGTTCACCTCCCTCTCCTCGTTCTCCCGGTGCCCTCGGAGTTGAAAACCGAGCCCTGTAGCCTCTGATCGACCCCCGCCGGCGAGCACCACCTCGGGCCGGCCATGGCTCCACCGCGGGCCGCCCTGCTCCGGTGGGAGCGCCGCCCCCTTCCCGTCTCTTCTAATCTGGGCCGATCAGAGCAGATCTGACGGTCTCAGATCAAAGGTACCCCTTCGAGGGTTTTCTTTCTAAAGAGACCCTCGGTTTTTGGGGAATAAACCCGTAGTCCTGAAAGCGCCTTTCATCTTTACGTTTTCCTCTCTGGAAGACGTATTCTCTTTTCAGATCTGTTTAATTCGAAATTAAAAGAAAAACCCTATTTACAGTTTTGCCACTGATTTTCAAATGCTTATATTTTGCTCGTTTTAAATCCAAATCGATTCGTTCAAGTTGCGTTAGATCCATAATTTTATGCTCTATCCAGTAGTATAGATTTCATCTATGTTAATTACTTTTGAAAATAGAGTAAATCAATTCTTTAAATCTTTAATCTTGTCCTTTTCAAAATCTTGTTTAATTTGTAGTTTATTCATTTTAGATCCGATTAGCATGGTTCTCGTATCTTTGTGATCGTAGTAAAGTATAGATCTGTTTTATAATCTTTTTAAAATCTCTTTATTGTTCATGGTGTAATGTTCTGATCATATCTTTATTGCTTCGTGTATGATTGTTTGGATGATTACGTGGTGATGTTGATCGAGTACAGCCGGTGAGATCTTCGGTGAGCAAGAGTTCTTTGCAGCAGATCAGGATCACCAAGAGCTTTGTGATCAAGGCAAGTTTAACATGGGATCATCCTTGTTACCTATTCACCCTAATTCATCTAGTCATGATTGCATGTGTCTAATCTGATTCCTATTAGATTTATCATAGCTTTGTTATCTTTTTACCTTGTCACCATGGGTTTCTATGCATATGGGTAGCTTTGCTATGCTTTACATGATGAATATTGAATTGAATATTGATTAATGATATGTGCAACAATGGATAAAATTGGCTTTTATAGCCACATGGAATAGGACCCCACTGTAGGGCAAAAGCTGGGACTTAAATGCAACCACGAGTGCTAAAATGGCTCTGGCTTTAGTTAAGTAAGAAGTTTGGACTAGCATACATGTGGTTCGTGAAAGGCACCTTTGCCGAGCTTGTTATGGGGTATAGCTTGTGTGGGGACCGCTGCGGGTGGTACCATCGGGGTGTCCCATATTCCCCTTTGCATTGGGTCCGTAGGGTCCGCTACATGTTAGAAAGGGCTTTTGAAAGACTTCATAGTGTTCCCTGCCCACTCACCTTGGCAGTGTTATGACAGTTATAAACCCGGGCATAAGGGCTACACGACTTGTGGGTAAAGTGTATGACCTCTGCAAAGTGTAAATCTATCATGATAGCCGTGCTCACAGTCACGAGTGGTCTGGAAAACTCACAGTGTAGATGATCATGTTGTTCAATGGTTAATGTTGTTTACTAATCTTATCATGTGGTTATTAATTGGGTATGCATAACTAAAGCTAACTGTTGGTAAAACTTGACCAAGTTAAAAGCAACCGCAGTTCAGACAGTGTCAGCCTTTTGAGCTTCATAACCCTATGTTAATCTTGCTGAGTACTTTAAGTGCTCACTCTTGCTTTCTCAACCCCTTCAGATGGCTTTGAAGACTATCGTGAGGAGTACTAGGCTAGTGGTCAACCAGTCGGCGTTCCCTGTGAAGTGGAGCTTCGTCGCGAGAGTTATCTTTATTTCTGCTGTTTTGTTTAAGAATATTATTCGTTATGTAATAAGCACTCAGTGATGGTACTATTTAAAGATTTGTCGGCTTATGTGTGTGATTGATCTCTGGGCACACATGAGTTATTCGCATTCAATTTTATTCTTAAAATTGGGTGTGTGACAGTTCATGAAGCTCAAATGGTTATGCATGGTTCATAGCGGTGAGCATTATAAGTAGATCAAATTCATATTAACATCAACAATTGCCAAGGTAATTTGCATAAGCTCAAATATCCATGATCATAAAGTAAATGACAATGATATAATAAATAAATAACACTTGCAGAAGCCACATAGAAATAAGAACCCAATAATTCTGTGAGTTTTCTGAGCCGCTCGTGTCCGTGAGCACGCCTATCATGATAGTTTTTAACTCTGATCAGAGGTGTACAACTTTACCCACGAGTCGTATTGCCCATTTGCCCGGGATCATGACTCCCAAAACACTACCGAGGTGAGTGGGCAGGGTACACTATGAAGCCTTCCAAGGGTTCGTCTAACAAGTCAGGGCCGCAAGGTTCGTGGTAGGGGCATGTAGAGCCAACCTGTCTACGGTCACACTCCTTCGCGGCTATGCCCATAGATTAGGAACCACACTATATCCGTCTTGGCATGGTCCTATTTGTGCCATAAAGGTAACCACTGAACAAGCTAGAAAAGGTGCCCATACTGAGCTAAATCCAGATCCATATAGCCCTCGTGGTTGTACTGTATATCCCAGCTTTTGCCGACAGATAAGCTCCTATAGTCAAATGTTGCTAAAAAGCAAGTTTTACCCTTATTGCATATAGTCATTAACAAATTAAGATCATGTACATCTGGTATGAGCGCTAGCAATGCTAATCATATATGGTGGATCAAAACATAGGTGACAAGGTATTCAAGATAACAATCACTAGGATCAATCTATGATAAAACAAGGAATCATGCATATGAGTTATATTAATCATGAATGGGACAACAAGGATAATCCCATGTTATACTTGCCTTCTTCGAAGTATTCTTGCTGGTCTTGCTGATCTTGATCAAGGAGAAACTCTAGTTCTTCAACGGGTTGCTCAACGTCTATACTGATCAACAATCAACACCATTCAATCAACGGACAATCATACACGAAGCAAACAAAGCTATGATTAGAACAGTACACCAACAGTAATTAAACAAGATGAAAAGTTTATAAAACTAATCTACGCATTGCTACGATCACATCGACGCTTCGAGCACAAAAAACGGAGCTAAAACGATGAAGTTATGAATTTAACAAGTTCTCCTATGTAAAGGTATTAAATTAAATCTAATCACGAAATTAAACTTTTTCAAATCTAACTAATAGTGGTACTAACATGTAGATAATTTTATTACGAATCTAACGCAATTCGAATGGGTCAAAACAGATTTAAAACAAAGAAGTTATAAGCATTTGAATTCGGATGGCAGTTCTGTAAATAAATATTTTTCTTTATTTTCGAATTACAACAAAACCGAAACATAATACGCTTTCCTAGTGGTGAAAACGTAAATAGAGAGGGCGCCATGGAGGGCGGGTTGAGGCTTAAAGAACTACAGGGGCTCTTATGCAAGATGGCCAGGACGAAGGGGTATCTAGCCCTCTGGATCGTCCGATCGGAGATGGATGTTGCAGATTAGAAGGGGGAGGAAAAAGGGAGGCGCTGGCCGGCCGGAAGCAGAGCTGGCGTGGCGGTCCTCCATGGCCGGAGCTGTGGAGCTCGGCGGCGCGAGGCGATCGGGCCATACAGGCCACCATTCGGCAAATCGAGGGCACCAGGAGGGAGAGAGGAGGATCGTGACCTCACCTAGGGCCTTGTCGCGGATCGGGGAACTCTGGAGGTGGCAGCTAGCACGACGGGGCGGCTCGGACGTCCCTGTTCGTGGTGACAAGAAGGTGAGGGCAACCCAAGGCAAAAACAAACGGCGGCGGAGGTTCGCGGGACCGATTACCTTGTCTCTACGGAAGGAGGGCTAGAAGTGACAGGGGAGCTTCACTGCCCGTCAATGGCGATGGTGGACGGAGCTTGGCTCGCGGCGGTGTTGTGGGTTCTAGGGTGAAGCGAGGGGGTAGCAGATGGAAAACCGGGGCGAGGAGGGGAGGTGCAGAACTACTTATACGGGTGCTGGGTTGGTTAAAGAAGCAAGAAATCCTGGAAGGAACGGGGTTGACAAGGATTTGGATGGAGGAGTTCGAGTTCTGTTCGAACTCGGCGAGAGGAAGGGGAGGAGGAGGATGACGCGCGGGCCAGCCTCGTCAGTGGCACAGGGAAACAAGTGCGCGGCTGGGCCGGTTGCTGGGCCGAGCAGGCTTGCGGCCGAATGGGCCAAGTGTGGAAGGAAACAAGAGAAGCCCAAGGAAGGAAGAAGGGGAAGGGAGGGAGCTGCCGTGCAGCTGGGCCGACGGGCCAAAAGGAGTGAAAGAGAGGGGAAGGGAAAAGAAAGCTTTTGGCATTTTCTAGAAATTGATAATTTTCCAAAAGACTTTTGAATACAAATTCGAACTAAGATTTGATTGGTTTTCGAAATCCACTCAGCACATAAACACATATGCTCCAGCATAAACTCTCAAACATGTTGCTACATGATAAATTTTAATTCTCCAAAATATATATAGCTCAATTATATTAAATGCATAGCAAGAGAAACATAATTAAATCAATTTAGCACTTTTCAAAACAATGCAAATTTTGGAGTGTTACAAGTCTCTGAACGACACCTTGCTTAGTTAGGATGCTTTGCTCAAGCGTGTTGCTTGTGAGAGGAACAATTTCAAGGCGAAGTACCTTAGCATGCTTCATGAGCTAGAGTTTGCTAAGGCACAAGTGGTGGTTACCGAGGAGGTAAAGTGCGATGCTTGTGCCATCCACATGTCTGATCGTGTCACTATCCAGGACAATTATGGCCCTCTACTGGAGGAGGTCAGTGAGCTGAAGGCTAGGCCTAGCTTACTTGGTGCATGCAAGTCTTGTGAAGGCCTGTGTTCTGAGCTGGCATAGAAGGAGAGTAGGATTGTTGTGCTAAAGAAGGTCAGCTTAGATAGCACTAGAGAGTCAGACCGTGTTGAGGCTTTGGAGCTTGAGATCGCGACGTGCCAACATGACAAGGCGCGTACCGAGGAGGATAACACGCACCTCTAGTCCGTCTTAGCTTGGGTGTCTGGCAGAGAGCCGCAGCTAGGGATGTTGTATAGCCAATTCAGGCAGGCTGGCAACACGGGAGTAGGCTTTGCTATAGGTGGGAAGGATGATAACAATTTTGGCAAGATCGGTGAGTGTAGTGGGTTGAGCGAGAGTGAGAAACCCACTACAATCCTCAAGTTCACCAAGTTCACTCCACCTAAGCCTACCGACACCTCTGAGTTACCTGTGAGAGATGGTGTGTTTGAAGAGCCACCCAAACCGAACCACCTTCGGAACCCACTTGACACCTTGCCCGACATCTCTAGTGATCCCCTTCCTAAGAAAGCGAGAGCAACCCAAACCAACAAGAGAGTGCCCACCAAGAGTGCGGTGAGGTACCACTGTGAGTATTGTGAGCGGGATGGGCACTTGGCTGAGTTTTGCTATAGGAGGAAGAGAGATGAGCGGAGGCAAGTTGAGATGAACAACCAGGACATGTACCACCCACCGGTTGGGGTGCGTGAATCGGAAGTTCGAAGGCGCACTACTAGGCCTAGCGGTGCAATGCCTCAAGGTGCTAGGCCTAAGGAGGCGAGACCACGCGGTGGTCGTGCCCGGCGGGGTACCGGTCGTGACCAATATGACTATGGGCCTCGTGGTGGTGGCTTTACTCCCCACACCTTTAGCGGACCACCTTTTTCCTATGGTGGTGATCGCTATTCTCCTATGGGAAGGGAGATGTTTGGTATGCCTCCTAACCCTTTCTTTGGGCAAATGGGACAACACTGGTATCCTTCACAGTTTACTAACCCCAGTGTTGCGCCGTTTGCTCACCCTATGTCTTTTTATTGATGTAGGAAGGAGGACTGGAGGAGACTTGGCTTGTGGATTCTGGATGTTCACGTCATATGATCGGAAGTGCCAAGTGGTTCTCCAGACTCGACCCCGTGCGCCACACCGAGTACATCACATTTGAGGATAAGAGTAAAGGTAAGGTTGTGTCCCAAGGGTCGATCCGAGTCAATTCGTCTTTTGTCCTCAAGGATGTTGCTTTGGTTGCGAATTTGCATTTTAACCTTCTCTCGGTTTCGCAACTCCTTGATGACAGTTTTGAGGTGAGCTTTAAGCCCAACCTCTCTCGGATTTTGGACTCTTGGGGTGAGCTTGTCTGTCGGATTTTGCCTTTCGGGAAGGTTTTTTGTGCGTATTTTTCGATCTCTTCCGGACCTTCTCGTTGTCTTCTTGCCGGTTCTTCTTCCGATCTTTGGAAGTGGCATAGGAGATTGGGACATTTGAGTTTTGACTTGCTTGCAAGGCTTAGCTCAATGGACCTTATCTAAGGATTGTCAAAGCTAAAGTTCGAGAAGGATTTGGTTTGCCATCCTTGCAGGCATGGCAAGATGGTTGTCGCTTCCATTCTCCGGTGATGGAGATTATGACCAAACAACCCAGCGAGCTCTTACACATGGACACAGTTGGTCCAGCTCGGGTTAGGTCAGAGGGAGGGAAGTGGTATGTTGTTGTAGTCATTGATGACTACTCGAGATACTCTTGGGTGTTCTTTTTGGAGAGTAAGGATGAGGCTTTTTCGCATGATCGAGATCTGATTTTGAGATTGCAAAATGAGCTACCTAAGCATGCCATGAGAGCGATACGCAGTGACAATGGCACAAAATTCAAGAATGCTCAATTTGCATCTCTTTGTTCTTCTTTGGGTCTCAACCACCAGTTTTCCTCTCCTTACACTCCCCAGCAGAATGGTGTTGTTGAGCGCAAGAATCGGACCCTTGTTGAGATGGCCAGGACGATGCTCGATGAGCATAGGACTCCTAGGCGGTATTGGGCCGAGGCGATCAATTCTGCTTGCTATGTTTCCAATCGCATTTTTCTCCGAGCATTCAAGAAAAAGACCTCTTATGAGTTGCGATTTGGGAGACCACCCAAGGTAAGTCACCTACGTGTGTTTGGGTGCAAGTGTTTCATCCTCGAGAAGGGCGGTAAGTTGGACAAATTTGAGTCTCGGTCTTCTGACGGTATCTTTCTTGGTTATTCTACTAACTCTCGTGCTTATCGTACTCTTAACCTTGAGACTAACCGAGTGATGGAGACTTGTGAGATTACCTTCGATGAGACTATGCCTTGTAGTTCCACTGCTTTTGAGCTTGCAGGTGATGATGAGGTGAACACTAGCATCTTTGTGGAGGAGGAGCAGGACGACGCCGATTGGGGTGATCCCGAGCCGACTCCACCGGCTGCCCTAGTCGACCCTGTGACGTCCACTTCGGCTCACGGTCCCGACCCGACTACTTCTTCTACTTGGGGGTCGTTCAAGCAGCTTCCTGAATCGGTGCTCGGTGCACTTGAGGGAGCACCAGCTGCTATTGAGGGGGAGGCTACTTCATCTAGGCAAGCTCCCCGCTACATCCAGAAGAGCACCCACCGGAGAACATCATCGGCGACATCGACCGTCGAGTCACATGGTCTAGGTCCTATCTCTCTCACTTTGCTCATTCGGCTTTTGTCACTTCTTTTGAGCCCCAAGATGTTGGACACGCATTGATGGATCCGGATTGGGTTAATGCCATGCATGAGGAGCTTGAAAACTTTGAGCAAAACTGTGTTTGGGTCTTAGTGCCACCACCACAAAATTGACATCCCATAGGAACCAAGTGGGTTTTCAAAAACAAACAAAGTGAGGACGGGGTGGTAGTGCGAAACAAGGCTAGGTTGGTAGCACAGGGATTTTGTCAAAAGGAGGGAATAGATTATGAGGAAACCTTTGCTCCCGTAGCTCGTTTAGAAGCCATTAGAATCCTTCTAGCTTTTGCGGCATCTAAGGGTTTTAAGCTTTTTCAAATGGATGTTAAAAGTGCCTTCTTAAACGGCTACATAGAGGAGGAAGTGTATGTTAGACAACCTCCTGGTTTCAAAAATCCTAAGTTTCCAAACCATGTTTTTAAACTTCACAAAACTTTGTATGGTTTGAAACAAGCCTCTAGAGCATGTTATGATAGGTTGAAAACGTTTTTGCTTGCTAAGGGTTTTAAAATGGGATCGGTAGATAAGACGCTTTTTCTCCTCAAGCAAGGCAAAGACACTCTCCTAGTCTAGATTTACGTGAATGATATCATCTTTGGTGGTTCTTCTCATGCTCTTGTTGCCAAGTTTGTAAATCAAGCAAACCCGGGAAGGGATGTTTGTGCACCAAGGCAAGTACACAAAGGATATTCTGAAGAAGTTTGACATGGGTGAGGCAAAGCCTCTTTCGACGCCCATGTCAACTATGACTGCCTTGGATGCAGACGAGGAAGGAGAGGCGGTGGATCAGACGGAGTACCCAAGCATGATCGGGTCGCTCTTGTACCTGACAGCGACTCGGCTGGACATTTAGTTCGCCGTCTGCTTGTGTGCGCGCTTTCAGGCGTCGCCGCGCACTTCGCACAATCAGGCGGTGAAACGCATCATGAGGTATTTGCGCTTCACTCCCGAGTTTGGCTTGTGGTTTTCCACCTCCTCCTCTCTTGGTCTTTGCGGCTATTCCGATGCCGATTTTGACGGTTGTTGTCTTGATCGGAAGTCCACGTCGGGGACTTGTCAGTTTTTCAGATCCTCTCTTGTGTCTTGGTCTTCCCACAAACAGTCTAGCGTTGTTCAGTCTACCACGGAGGCTGAGTATGTGGCTACCGCTAGCTGTTGCTCGCAGTTGATTTGGATGATTGCGACTTTGAAGGATTTTGGTCTTGAGCTTACTAAAGTGCCTCTGCTTTGTGATAGCACGAGTGCCATTAGTGTGGCCAAAAACCCTGTGCTTCACTCTAAGACCAAGCACATTGATGTTCGTTTTCACTTCTTGAGAGATCACTATGAGAAGGGCGACATTGACCTCCGGCATGTCGATACCAAAAACCAGCTCGCAGACATTCTCACAAAACCTCTCGATCAAGCTGCGTTTTCTCGCCTTCGGGGCGAGTTGGGGGTTTGCTTTCCTTTTTAGAGGAGGAAAGTTTTGTGTATCATAGTTCTTTTTGGTTCTTATTTGTCTTTTCTTTTACCTTCTTTCTTTTGGTGTCCTTTTAGTTTTCAATTGGTGTTAGTCTGCATTTTTGCATCTCATATGCATTTGTGACATAGTTCTTTTTGAGCTTCATACCTATAGCCGATATAATGAAACTATGCTCTATTTGAGGTGCTTTATGTGTTTATGGTGTTGCTTAACTTAGACTCTCTTTGATCTTTTGATATGCGATAGAGCTAAGTTAGAAAATCTTTAAAACTGAATTTAATTCTAATACATCACCTCTGAAATGACACTAGCATGTGTAGGCTTTTTGATGATCCCTCTTAGCTGTCTTGTATATAGCTTGTAACTATGGCTCTTCATTATTTCATTCACTTCCATTGAGCACCATGTTTAAACTTGATCTAAAATGAAGTAGCTCTCTGAATAGTGAATTTAAAAGATCGAGTTGTGTTTGCATTTGTGAGCACTTCACCGTGTGTTCGAGACTGCTTCCCATAAGGGTTGAACTTGAGCGGTGTCGTGTATGACCAAAACCGGTGTGTTAAGCTCTTTGGCTTCACCTGGTTGGTAAGTGGCATCACTTTGCTTACAACCACTCGCATACACTTACATTGTGCCTAAAACTGAATTTTGGCTGCAAAACTCTGAAAATGAAAATTTTGATTCAGTTTGGGTCATTGGCTTGTTGTATGAACTTTGCTAGGGATAGTTTTACTTGCTATACATGAGATAGTTTTGAGGTTGATCTTATCTTGTATGCCATGATTAGTTGTCTTTAGGAGGTGATACCCTTTCTCTGCTCACACATGTAATCCTCTCTAAATTGGCTTCTAGAGTGATCATTAGCTCAACCTGAGTCTTTGTTGGGCATGTAGAGCTTTTCCTATTCTCACAGGATCACATCACTTAGAGCATCCTTTCATTGTCTTAGCTCTATGTATGAAGATTTTGCACTCATTTTGCACTTCATGGCATTTGTAGCTAAATCTTGGGTTTTGAGCTTTGATGAGCTGCATGTGTCAACAAGGGGAGAAATGTGCATTTCACTATCTTTCAGCCATCCACATCCAAGGGGGGATAAAATGTGCATTTTGTGAAAATCTTGCATCTCTGACTCTTTTCATCCTTCTTGGTATATCTTGAGTGTGCTTTTGCCCAGGGGGAGCTCTTGCTAGATGTGTTGAGCCTTTGCCTCTTCTGGAGGGTCTAGCTTGTGTTTTGGCTCCGACAGGTTTCGATTGGTATTCTATGCCTTTTTGTGCTTCTTTTGGTATCTCTTCAATTGGTATCTTGGAGAGCTTCTTGCAGTAAGGAGTTTGGTATCTTTGGCTTGCTAGTGGTTTTGAGCCCGTTTTCTGCCTCTTCTTGAGGGCTAGCTTTGTTTTGCTTGGTTGCGTCGAGTCGTTGCCCATGTCTTTGGGAACCAAGTTTTGGATGCGTTTTTCTTCTCACAAGTGACCCCGTTTTGGCTTTCTTAGCTTTTGGTCATTTGGAGAGCTTTATCTTGTGGCTCAAATCTGAAATGCACTTGTATTGGCAATGCACTCATCAAGGGGGAGATTGCGAACACATGGTTGATATGTGCCCATGATGTTCAGCTTTGTGATGAGTGATTGCCCAACACTTGAGCGTTTTAGTTTGAGTGGCTTTACACTGACCCTTGCGAAAGCATGTGTGTGCCTGTCTATCGGCTTGTGGTGTGTAGGTGCTATGCTCGGAGACAGTAGTCAATGGCATGGAGAAGGTCGAGTAGAGGCTTGTCGTGTCGATGGACTGAGAGCGGTGAAGGGTGGAAGCGGGGCTCGGACTGAAGGACCATGGGCGCCGAAGGACTAGCTGTGGTGGCTAGTACTTGGCACCGGTGAGCGCGAGAAGACATGGAGGTAGACCGATTTGACCGAGTCAAGACGGCGGACGAGCGGGTCGAGCGGAGGCTCATGGGACTCGGAGTCCGACTGGGCAAGGACAAGGTGGCTCAAGTCGAGCGGTTTGGTGGTTTGGGCCTCAAAACCATCGGAGGATGGTTTCTGAGTTTGGGCCTCAAAACTCGGGGTTCGGTAGTTGAGCCCAAAGCTACCGGTGGTGGGTTTCCTGGGTTTGGGCCTCAAAACCTAGGCGGAGCTTCCGAGGAAGCGGGGATGGCACGTGGCGGAATCCTGGAGGTTGTTTCGAGGCGACGACAACTCTTGGCAAGAAGCGGGGCCGTCCATTCAAAATGCGGGAGATATTTTTCGGAGCTTGGACTGCAATGCTTAGGCTAGGTAGTTCACTCAATGTATCTAGGGGGTCTTTGGGAAATAGCCAAAGCCCGATAAGTAGGGGGTGAAGGGGTATCCCTCATCCCACCTCTTGAACCCTAATCATTTGCACCACCTCTCTCTCTCTCTACCCTCTCTCTAGTTCATGAGGTCCCTAGGTTGATTTCTCCAACCTTTGTAAGGATTTGCACTTTGTTTTCGGTGGGAATCGGAGGCCTTACCCTCCGTAGGCCATGGTGCCTTTGATTTCTTGATCGTGTCCCCGTTTTGCTTGTGTTCTTCGTGTTTTTATTTTGCCCCTACTTTGTTCCCGAGATGAGATTTCTTTGTAGGTAGTAGTTCTTGCAAATCCGTTTGAACCAAGTTCTTCATACTCGTGAGGAACAACTTTGCACCGGAGGAATTTCCCTAAAACCTCACGAGAACGTAGATTGGGCTATTTCTTTGAGGAGTTCTTCGTTCTTGAGCTTTTCCCCAAATCTCTTCTCCCCCCGTTGTTCTAAGACAAATTGAGCGATAATTTCTTTGGGATAGCTCCCCAACTGTACAAGGATCATGCCTACCAAGTTTGGTTGCAGTTGGTGTTCATTTGGTTGAGTTTTGGGAAGATTTGGCGGAGTGGAATCAGTTTTTGCGGGTTTCTACGCTCTGTTCGGGAGCTCCGGACCACCTTGAATAGGCTCCGGACTATTGGCCATTAGTCCGATGGTCTTGCCAAGGAGCCAGCAGAACAGCCCCTAGCTCCAGACCAAGCTCCGGACTAGTCCTGTGGTAGCGTCGGACCACGTGTCTGGAGGTTGGGTGCGTACTGCGTTGGCTGTTTTGGAGAAGGAAATTCATCGGACCACCCTCCGGACCATAGATCCGGACCACTTCCATTGGTCCTGAGCTCCGGACCAGGTTCTAGAGCATAGCTCCGGACCACTTCCAATGGTCATGTGGTCCTGTCAGAAGTAGTCCTAAGCTCGTTTCTCCCTCGTCCGGACTCCGAATTGAGTTCTGTTTGTTGCGTTGGTTTCATAATCACGTAGGGAACTTGATGAAGCACTTGTGAGACCAGTTCTCATAAGTATTTTTTGGTGAGCCCTCTTCTCTTCTCTCTAGGGTTTGGGAGCCTCACTTTCGGTGTCTCGGTTTTGAGTTTTTGGTTTCCGGAAGATCCGCTGTACCTCTTGGTCATCACCAAAGGTATCCACCCTCTCTAGGGTCGTGATCTTGCTGGTGAAGTAAGCTTGTTTTCTGGGGTTATTTTTGGGAAGAGTGGCCCGAATATTTCGAGAGAAATTTGAGACTCCCATTCACCCCCCCCTCTGGTCACCGTTCTCGGTCCTTCACATCTTCAAAGGGAGTTAAAGGCTCACCATTTGAAATTGAGCCAAGGTTGGAATCCATTAAGGCTTCTTCCTTGTCCATCCATTCTACACATTCCAACCATTGTCGTAGCATCTCTTGGTCATCCCCGTGGTCTTCATGACTCCTATGCTCCGATTGTCTTGGTGAATTTCTAGGATCATCATAAGACTGGGAAGGAAGGGGATAGGAGGAATCTACGAGGCCAAGGATAGGTTTAGAGATGGGTTTATGATTTGTGGACATAGTAGGGAAGAAGATAGAATTTTCTATATGGCTTAGCTCTCCTTCTACTGCATCACTTGACATGCCATCCTTGACTTCTTCGTAGTAGGAAGTAGGACACTCTTTAAGAGAACCCTTCTTGCAAGAATTTGAATTATCTCTGCTTGAAGGTCTCTTATGAAACTAGAAGTCTAAACCATCAGCATTTGGAAGATCCAAGGTTGGAATTTCTTCTTCCCTTGGAGAATTTTGGGGTATTGATGGTTTAAGATCGATAGCTAAATCTTGGGATTGGAATGGTTGTGATTTGGCTATCGAAACCTTCTCTTCTTGTCTAGGAACTGATTCCTTTTCTTTCTCAGGGATTGGCTTCTGAATGCTAGGGCAAAGAGTCTTTCCACTCATTATATCAATCAAATTCCTTGCTTTACTAGCAGACAGACAAAGGAAATATCCTCCAGAGGCTGTATTAAGGGATTCCTTATCTTTCCTACTAAGGCCCATAAAAAAGTGTTGTAGAAGAATAGGTTCCGGAATACGAAGATTTGGGCCAGTGAGAGTAAGGTCAATAAAGCGATCCCATGATTCGTCGAGAGATTCTTCTTCTAGTTGTCTAAAAGTAATAATCTCATTCCAAAGATCAACCTCTTTTGTGATTGGAAAATATTTTCTAAGGAAATTATTGGATAGCACCTTCCAATCTCCTTGAACACTTCCTATGTTGAGTTTGTACCAATGTTTAGCTCTTCCCGTTAAGGAGTACGGAAAGATCTTCCATTGAATGGTCTCATCGGACATACCTTCTATGCGAAGGATGTCACAGACTCGTCCAAACTCTTCTAGGTGTGTGTATGGGTTTTCTTCATCTCCTCCGGAGAAAGGTTGTTTTTGAATAAATTCTATGTATTTCGGGCTTATCTCAAAACTAGATGTCATGATAGGATTTGAAGATTCTGGTGGTTTGAGGTATGTGCCCGTGAGTCTACCATATTGATAGATAGGAATGTTATTTTCCTTGATAGACAAGAGATCAAGAAATAGGTAAGAAGAAAGAATAGCAGAGATGAGGTGACGAATAAAAGTAAAGGATAGAGGAAAAGGATAAAGATAAGGAAGGATAAAGATATATATATATTTTTATTTTTAGAAAATAAATGATTAAGCTAGTTCGTAGTTAACTCAGCAACCGTTTCCCCGGAAACAGCGCCAGAATGCTTGTTGGGAATTTTAGACGCACACAGATAAATCCGCAAGCGCACGGATACCGTTGTAGCTTTCACCCGGAAGGGTTTTAAATATCGAATCCATAGGGAAACGAGAGAATCAACTATGCTCTAACTTAACCAGAAAAGATAAGTGGGTGAAAATAAAGTATATGGTAAGAACAAGATAAGGTTAAAACAAAGTTAAAGGTACGGGAGATTAATCTAGTGTAGGGGCAATAATAAGAAGAATAGAGAGGATAACTAGGGCTTCTCTACTTCTAATCTCAAGTAGATATATCTATATCTGGGGACTTACCACATGGAAAGAGACACCACAGAGGATGCTGAAAGCCCAAGTTTGGTTTTGGTTAATTGATGAAACCTATGGACTAACCCTAGTGCTAAGTGCATAATCTAGCTAGGGTAATCCACCCTGACAAATGGAGCTAGATGAAGGACCATGATGGATCAAGTGCTCCAAGACTAAGGAAAAGAAGAAAGAGAAAAACAAAAATGGGCTCAAGGCAAAGGTATATCATAGGGCCATTTTTTGGTTTAGTGATCAAGACACTATAGAGAGTGTGATCACATTTAGGATAGATAGTCGTACTATCAAGAAGGGAAAACTCGTTTCGATTACGGTTATCATGTGCCACTAGGTTTGCATTGCATACATATAAATTGAACCTAAGTGACACTAAAATTGTGAAACAACTCCAAGATAATTCTTTGCAAAGGCTAACATAGGTGAACAAGTGTTGGATCACAAGGTGTTAGCATATGAAAGCTTGGACAAGAGAAGGCAACTCACTTGGACTCGAGACTGAGCTCCGGACAGAGGTATGGACGCTAGACAGGGAGGGTCCGAACAAATGGCTATGCGTCCGGTGGCATACCCTAGCTCTTGATGTTCTCTGGACAGGAGGTCCGGACGATGACTAGTGTCCGGACAGGGCACTCCAGACAATCGTCCGAAGCTCAGGAGCTCTCTTGAACCTCTCTGCGTAGGTCCGAACACGGGCAGCGATGGTCCGGACACGCACTGTGCGCATCGTCCGAAAGCGACGTGGCAACGGCAGGTGAAGGCGCGAACAGGCGATTTCAAATGGCAGAGGATCTGGACGCATGCGCGATGGTCCGGACCCCCTCTCTGTGTGCGTCCGGAGTCATGCAGAATTCAACGGAAAGGGGAGAAAACGGCTAGCTCGGTTTGAGAAGCTATATAAGTGTTTTGGCCGGCTCCTATGGCTCTCTCTTGCACCCCCATTCATTCTCACTCTTTGTGCTTGCTTGAGAAGGCTCTCCACTCATCTCTCTTTGCTTTGCTTGCTAATTCACGAGAGTTTGAGTGAAGCAAGTGCTTGATCATTGCATTGCATCTTAGTGGCACTTGTTCATCGTCATCGCCGCGGTATTTCTTGTTATTCTTGGTGTTTGCCAACATCTAGACAGCTTGGCGATTGTGGAGAAGCTTCGGCACGTGTTGGTGATTGTTCATGGCCGGCTTCATCGACTTGTGAGAGGGTTTGTACCCACCTCGGCGGAGTGCCAAAGGGTAACTCTAGTGGATTGCTTGTGTCATTGAGTTACTCTCATTTGGGTGGATTCTTGTGGCGCCCGGGTAGTGGGCTAGGTTTGTGATAGACTATTAGCCACCGAATCACCATTTGAGTAGTCGACACAACGGGGACTAGCTTGGTGGCAACCAAGTGAACCTCGGGAGAAAAATCATTGTGTTCATCTTGTCTCCCGGCTACTCTTGGTGATCGTATTCTGATTGGTCTTCATATTGGTATTCTTCCATCACAAGGCAAACGGTACAACAATCACCCTCATCCTAGCATTTACATTCATTCTTATCTTGCTTCGTTAGCTTGCTAGTTAGTTTCTCTTTTTAGTTGTTCTTGCTAGCTTGAGCTAAGTGCCTTAGGTTTTTGCTATTGTGTGATAGGCACTTAGTTATCTAGAATTGCTTGAATAGGTGGCTTTGCATCCCTAAGTAGAGCTAGAGCAAAAGCTTCGCTTAAGTGTTATTCTAACCTTTTCTCTAGTGCTTTGTAGATTTTTTATTAGGCTATTCACCCCCCCCCTCTAGCCATCTAGGACCTTTCAAGTGGTATCAGAGCCTTGGTCACCGCTTTTGTCAAGGCTTAACAACCTTCGGTGTTAGTGATGGCTCAAATACAATTCAACCATGTTGAAAGCAAACCACCAATGTTTGATGGCACATCCTTTGATTATTGGAAGAGTAAGATGAAGATGCATCTAGGCTCAGTACATGAGAAGGTGTGGAGTGTGACCGAACATGACTTTGTCATTCTTGATAAAGCCGCTCCCACACCTACAGAGCAAGAGAACCGGCGATGCAACACCATGGCACTCAATGTGATCTACAATAGCATTGACTCCAAGGTGGTTGAGCAAATCAAAGATCTTGAGAAGGCAAGTGAAGTGTGGAAGAGACTTGAGGATACATATGAAGGCACCACAACCGTGAAGAATGCAGAGTTGTACATGCTCAAGGACAAGCTATCTCACTTCAAGATAGAGGATGATGAGTCTATCCCGGAGATGTTCCATAGGCTCCAAGTGATCATCAATGATCTCAAGAGCTTGGGTGAGAAGGTCAAGGATGAGGACTTCTCAAACCGGTTTCTTGGTTGTTTGCCCAAGAAATACAAAACTTTGAGCCAAATAATTAGGAGAGATGGTTTGGACAAGATCACTCCCAATGAAGTGCTTGAAGAAATCATGACTGAAGAGCAATACAATGAGGAAAGTGAAGAAGAAGAGGTCAAGGAATAAAATAAGGAAAAGAGGAGCTTAGCATTTAAGGAATCATCATCCAAGAACAAGGGCAAAGCAAAGAAGCAAGAATCAAGTGATGATGAAGAGGCTAGTGACATTGATGATGAGATGATGGCCCTCTTTGTGCGCAAGTTTGGCAAGTTCATGAAGAAGAAGGGCTATGGTGCTAGAAAGAGAAGAGACAACATCAAGAGCAAAGAATATGTAAGAAGATGCTACAAGTGCAAGAACACCGATCACATGATTGCGGATTGTCCCAATCATAGTGATGATGATGAGAAGAAGAAGATCAAGCGTGACAAGAAGGAGAAGAAGCTATCATTCACCAAGAAGAAGAAAGGTGAATCCTATATGGTGACTTGGGATAGTGATGATTCTTCCGATGATGACTCTAGTGATGATGAGAAGAAGAAGTCCAAGAAGAAGGCATTGGCTAGCATTGCTATCAACAACAAGCCATCCATCTTTGACACTCCATCATGCTTCATGGCTAAGCCATCTAAGGTACAATCTCATGATGATAGTGATAGTGATGATGAGGAGGAGTACTCCAAGGAAGAACTTATGGACATGATGAAGCAAACTTATGCTTGCTTTGAGACAAAGAGGAAGGAGTGCAAAGAATTGAACAAGAAGATTAAGGCTCTTGAATAATCCTTTGATGAGCTCAATGGCTCTCATGAGAGGCTAATGTAAGCCCATGAGAAGCTTGAGAGGACTCACTACAAGCTTGAAAAGGCTCACTCCTCCCTCCTTGAGCAAAACAAGGATAAGGTTGTTGCATCATGTGATATTGGAGTCACTTGTGATATTCTAGATTAATCATTTTTCACTCCTATCATTGTCACCCCAACCGAAACACAATGTAGCACTTCCACATGCACATCCACTAGTGAGAGCTCAATGGTTGATGCTACACTAGTGAGAGAAAATGAAAAATTGAAACATGATGTTAATGAACTCACTCCTGCTTTGGGTAAGGCATATGGTGGAGATGCCGGCTTGCTAAAGTGCTTGGGTAGCCAAAGATTCTCCCTTTGCAAAGAGGGATTGGACTATACCCCCAAGAAGGGCAAGTCGGCCTTTGTGACTCCAAAACCTAGATTTGTGAGAAGCAATGGTCGGTATTGCAATAGTTGCAAGCAAGTGGGGCATGTTGACCAATATTGCAAACTTAACATGAGCCAAACCAAGTTTACTAAATCCACCTCCATGCATTTTGATTCATGTTATATGCTTACCAAAGGGAGAGATGGTGTAATGGCTAAGTATGTTGGCACACCCATTATTGGCCCAAAGAAGAAGGCAATTTGGGTGCCAAAATCCTTGGTCACTAACTTTGGAGGACCCAAACAAGTGTAGGTACCTAAGAAGAACTAATTTGTTTTGTAGGTCAATTACAAAGCCGGAGGAAGGCATTGGGTGCTTGATAGTGGGTGCACTCAACACATGATCGGGGTTTCTAGAATGTTCAAATCAATCAACTCCAACACCAATGATGGCATTGATAGTATTACTTTTGGAGATAATGGCAAGGGCAAGGGCAATGGTCTTGGAAAGATTGCTATATCCAATGATTTGAGTATATCAAATGTCTTGCTAGTTGAGAGCTTGAACTTCAATTTCCTATACGTAGCTCAATTGTGTGATCTTGGATTCAAATGCATATTTGGGGTAGATGATGTAGAGATCATTAGTGTGGATGGTTCAAACTTGATCTTCAAAGGCTTTAGATGTGAGAACCTCTACCTAGTTGATTTCAATGCTAGTGAATCTCAATTGTCAACTTGCTTGCTCACTAAATCAAGTATGGGTTGGTTATGGCATAGAAGGCTTGGTCATGTTGGAATGAAGCAATTGAATAGATTGATCAAGCATGACTTAGTAAGAGGCTTGAAAGATGTTGTGTTTGAGAAGGACAAACTTTGTAGCTCTTGTCAAGCCGGCAAACAAGTTGGTAACACCCATCCTAAGAAGAGCATGATGAGCACTAGTAGAGCATTTGAGTTATTGCACATGAACTTGTTTGGACCAACAACATACACAAGTATTGGAGGCAACAAGTATGGTTTTGTGATAGTGGATGATCTCACAAGATACACTTGGGTATTCTTTCTCAATGACAAGAGTGATACATTTGCCACATTCAAGTCATTTGTCAAGAGATGTCACAATGAGTTTGAAACTACCATCAAGAAAGTGAGAAGTGACAATGGGAGTGAATTCAAGAATACAAAAGTTGAAGAGCTATGTGATGAGCTTGGAATCAAACATCAATTCTCGGCCAAGTATACTCCACAATCAAATGGCCTTGTTGAGAGGAAGAATAGAACATTGATTGACATGGCAAGGTCTATGCTTAGTGAGTACAATGTGAGTCACTCCTTTTGGGCCGAAGCTATCAACACCGCTTGCTACTCTAGCAACCGGCTATATTGTCACCCATTGATGGAGAAGACACCATATGAGCTATTGAATGGAAGAAAGCCCAACATTGCATACTTTAGAGTGTTTGGTTGAAAATGCTATATCTTGAAGAAAGGCACAAGACTTGGAAAGTTTGATAAGAAATGTGATGAAGGGTTCTTAGTTACTCAACCATAAGCAAAATCTATAGAGTTTGGAATTCGGCTAATGGTGTGCTTGAGGAGGTTCATGATGTTGAATTTGATGAAACCAATGGCTCTCAAGTTGAAAATGAGAATCTAGAAGATGTGAGTGGACCGCAATTGGCTAATGCTATGAAGAACATGGATATTGGTGACATTAGGCCAAAGCAAGTGATTGACATAGAAGATGACAAAGATCAAGTGCTCAACTCACCTCATATGCAAGCTAGTAGTTCTAAATTGCAAGATCAACTAGTTGCTAGTTCATCTCAACCAAGCTCAAGCAATCAAGTCCCTATCCTCCAACCGACCAACATTGCAAGAGATCACCCCATTGATCAAATAGTTGGTGATATTTTAAGTGGTGTTCAAACAAGATCAAGATTGGCATCCTTTTGTGAACACTATTCATTTGTGTCATCCATAGAGCCCACAAAGATTGAAGAGGCCTTACAAGATGTTGATTGGGTCCATTCAATGCATGAAGAGCTCAACAATTTCACAAGAAATCAAGTTTGTGAGCTAGTTGAAAGACCCAAGAACTACAATGTAATTAGTACAAGATGGGTATTTAGAAACAACAAGATAAAGATGATATAGTTGTGAGAAACAAAGCAAGATTGGTAGCTCAAGGTTACACACAAGTTGAAGGTCTTGACTTTGGAGAAACTTATGCACAGGCAATAAGAATCCTATTGGCATATGCATGTGCACACAACATCAAGCTATACCAAATGGATATGAAGAGTGCTTTCTTGAATGGCTACATCAATGAGCTAGTATATGTTGAGCAACCACCCGGTTTTGAAGATGACAAGAAGCCCAACCATGTGTACAAGTTGAGGAAGGCTTTATATGGATTGAAGCAAGCACCTAGAGCATGGTATGAAAGATTGAGGGATTTCTTCTTATCCAAAGGGTTCATCATGGGGAAGGTGGATACTACTCTCTTCACCAAGAAGCTTGGCAAAGATATATTTGTGCTACAAATCTATGTGGATAACATCATATTCGGTTCAACCAATTAAGATTTTTGTGAAGAGTTTGGCAAGATGATGGCAAAAGAGTTTGAAATGTCAATGATTGGTGAACTTAGCTACTTCCTCGGATTTCAAATCAAGCAATTGAAGAATGGCACCTTTGTGAGTCAAGGCAAGTATATCAAGGACATGATGAAGAAGTTTGGCCTAGAAGAGTCAAAAGGCATTAGCACTCCTATGGGCACTAATGGACACTTGGATAGTGATGCTAGTGGCAATATGGTGGATCAAAAGTTGTATCGGTCTATGATTGGAAGCTTACTCTATGTGACCGCTTCAAGGCCGGATGTTATGTTTAGTGTATGCATGTGTGCAAGATTCCAAGCCTCACCAAAAGAGTCACTTGAAGGCTACAAAGAGGATATTGAGGTATTTGAAGCATACACAAGATGTTAGATTGTGGTATCCCAAGGGGTCTAACTTTGAGTTGATTGGATATTCAGACTCCGACTATGCAGGATGCAAGGTTGATAGAAAGAGCACATCGAGCACTTGTCAAATGCTAGGCATGTCACTTGTATCTTGGTCATCAAAGAAGCAAAATAGTGTTGCACTCTCTACCGCCGAAGCCGAATACATAAGTGGGGGTAGTTGTTGTGCTCAATTGCTTTAGTTGAAGGCAACTTTGAATGACTATGGGATCAATTTCAAGCAAGTGACATTGCTATGTGACAAATGAAAGTGCGGTGAAGCTAACCAACAATCCGGTCCAACATTCAAGAACCAAGCACATTGACATAAGGCATCACTTCATAAGGGATCATCAACAAAAGGGTGATATTACAATCACAAGTGTTGGCACCGATGATCAACTTGCCGATATATTCACCAAGCCACTTGATGAGAAGAGATTTTGCAAGCTAAGGAATGAATTGAACATTCTTGATTTCTCAAACATGTGTTGATGCACCCCCATATATGACATGCCTCTCCTTCGAGCAAAGAAAGGTAAAAGTTGGTTGACATGTCATTCATCCAATATTAGGACTTGTTAGTGCATCTAGACATCAATTCATTAGGCTCATTCATGAAAATCTAATGTTTTGATGCTTATATGGTACCACTATTGCTTCTATGCTTGATATGACCTAGTGGTAGCATATGACATGTTCGTAGGCTTGCAATCCTAGCATTTGATCTAGACTATGAACTCCAAATTTTTAGCTCAACATGGGCAAGATAAGCATTCTAGGATGTGTGAACAAGCTTGTCCATGGTTTAAACCAAGTTAAATATTTGGGGCAAGTAATCTAGATTGCACCACAACTAACCTTCTCTCCAATAATCAAATCCTTTTATGATAATAGATGACAAAGGGGGAGAAGTAAGTAGACAAAGAAATATTGAAAACATTTGGAAAATATAGGAAAATATAAGCACACAAGTAGGGGAGCAAGCCTATGAATAAAGTTATTGCATATCTTTGTGCATTCATAAGTTCTTGCTTGCATATGTATTTATGATTCATGACATGCTTGTGTGGTGAATGCTAGAAACTTAAATGTCTTGTGTAGGTCTTAGTCTAACTCTTCTTGTGAGCTTAAGCTTTTCAAATGGTATTTCAAGTTTGCTCTCAGGTGGTTTCTAGGCATTCATGGTGCTAAGGATGGTATAATATGGCACTCCGATTGGTATCATGCTTCAAAGGTCCATCTTTTATACATTAGCATCATTTGGTAGCATTCACTCTCCCACAATTCCTATTCATGCATATGTGATCAAAATGAACTAAACTCATATATCACATATGTAGGGGGAGCTAATACTACCAAAGTGAAAATTTTCATCATTTATATATATATATTCCTTTGTGAAAGGTTGTCATCAATTACCAAAAAGGGGGAGATTGAAAGCCCAAGTTTGGTTTTGGTTAATTGATGAAACCTATGGACTAACCCTAGTGCTAAGTGCATGATCTAGCTAAGGTAATCCACCTTGACAAATGGAGCTAGATGAAGGACCATGATGGATCAAGTGCTCCATGACTAAGGAAAAGAAGAAATAGAAAAACAAAAATGTGCTCAAGGCAAAGGTATATCATAGGGCCATTTTTTGGTTTAGTGATCAAGACACTATAGAGAGTGTGATCACATTTAGGATAGATAGTCGTACTATCAAGAAGGGAAAAGTTGTTTCGATTACGGTTATCATGTGCCACTAGGTTTGCATTGCATACATATAAATTGAACCTAAGTGACACTAAAATTGTGAAACAACTCCAAGATAATTCTTTGCAAAGGCTAACACAGGAGAACAAGTGTTGGATCATAAGGTGTTAGCATATGAAAGCTTGGACAAGAGAAGGCAACTCACTTGGACTCGAGACTGAGCTCCGGACAGAGGTCCGGACGCTAGGCAGGCAAGGTCCGGACAAATGGCTATGCGTCCGGTGGCATACCCTAGCTCTTGATGTTCTCTGTATAGGAGGTCCGGACGCAGGCTCTGGACAACCGTCCAGAGTGGTGGAGCTCTCTGGACTCCTCTATTGGATCAACCGGACGTTGACTAGTGTCCGGACAGGGCACTCCGGACAATCGTCCGGAGCTCAGGAGCTCTCTGGAATCTCTCTGTGTAGGTCCGGACACGGGCAGCGATGGTCCGGACGTGCACTGTGAGCATCGTCCGGAGGCGACGTGGCAACGGCAGGTGAAGGCACGAACGGGCAATTTCAAATGGTAGAGGGTCCGGACGCATGCGCGATGGTCCGAACCCCCTCTCTATGTGCGTCCGGAGTCACGCAGAATTCAGTGGAAAGGGGAGAAAATGGCTAGCTCGGTTTGGGAAGCTATATAAGTGCTTTGGCCAGCTCCTAGGGCTCTCTCTTGCACCTCCCATTCATTCTCACTCTTTGTGCTTGCTTGAGAAGGCTCTCCACTCATCTCTCTTTGCTTTGCTTGTTAATTCATGAGAGTTTGAGTGAACCAAGTGCTTGATCATTGCATTGCATCTTAGTGGCACTTGGTCATCATCATCGCCGCGGGATTTCTTGTTATTCTTGGTGTTTGCCAACACCTAGATGGCTTGGCGATTGTGGAGAAACTTCGGCACGTGTTGGTGATTGTTCGTGGTCGGCTTCATCGACTTGTGAGAGGGCTTGTTCCCACCTCGGCGGAGTGCCAAAGGGTAACTCTAGTGGATTGCTTGTGTCATTGAGTTACTCTCATTTGGGTGGATTCTTGTGGCGCCCAAGTTAGTGGGCTAGACTTGTCATTGCCTATTAGCTACCGAATCACCACTTGAGTAGTCGACACAACGGGGACTAGCTTGGTAGCAACCAAGTGAACCTCGGGAGAAAATCATTGTGTTCATCTTGTCTCCCGGCTACTCTTGGTGATCGTATTCTGATTGGTCTTCATATTGGTATTCTTCCATCACAAGGCATCGATACAACAATCACCCTCATCCTAGCATTTGCATTCCTTCTTATCTTGCTTAGTTAGCTTGCTAGTTAGTTTCTCTTTTTAGTTGTTCTTGCTAGCTTGAGCTAAGTGCCTTAGGTTTTTGCTATTGTGTGATAGGCACTTAGTTATCTGAATTGCTTAAATAGGTGGCTTTGCATCCCTAAGTAGAGCTAGAGCAAAAGCTTCGCTTAAGTGTTATTCTAACCTTTTCTCTAGTGCTTTGTAGATTTTTTATTAGGCTATTCACCCCCCCCCTCTAGCCATCTAGGACCTTTCAGATGCTTAACCATAGGTATCCAGCCCTGCAAGTCAAACAAACGGGATGTGGAATACAAAGGTAACGACGGAACTGTCACTTTCCGCGCTACTACCATGGGTCCGGAATGTAGGAGACATTCACAAGTAATCTAGGTCTAAGCACCGCGCTTACACCTATACTACTCTAACCTATAGCATCCTATAGATTAAAGTACTCGGAAGAGTTGCAAACTAGAAATAGTAATTGCTCAATGAAATAAGAAGTAGATTACCAGAGTGATCTCAGGAGCAAGCTTGATTAGAGCTTGATCATGTCGAAGTACAACCGGAGGAGGCACTGACAGGCCGGCATCTCCTCTAATCTTCCCTCGCTCTCCATCTCTCTACTATCTAGATCTATTCTAGTTTAGAGAAGAGAGGATATCCATTGGAGGGACACCTCTCATCTCCAAACCCTAACTTTTGCTCTCTCTATGAATTATGATAATGGGGTCTCTCCCTCAGGGGTTAGGAGCCTTGCTTATATAGCCTTCTCAAATGAACGTCGACCATCGAATCAAGCTGACCTTAGGTGAAGGGTTTAGATTGATCCTCAAAGGCGGTGGAGCACGATCCGCGAAGTTGAACCTGATTGGTTGTTGGCATAGGGCGGGCGCCCTAGGGGTTAGGGCGGGCGCCCTGACTCCGGGCCCGATCCGCCTCCCGTTCGTTCTCGTGTCTTCTGGTACCTTCTAGAGTATAGAAAATTGTGCGGTTGATAATTATCTCTATGCAAACATGACATGTGGGTCTTTCCTTGGTATTTCCTGATAACCCCCTGCAGAAACAGGTATTCACCAAAACTTGTGGAATTTCATTAGTAAACCCTCCTATATCTAGATGGGAATTGCATATGGATCCTTTTTATGTTTAGTTGACGGATAAAATTGGTACTTAAGGACCGTCAACAGTGTCAGACCCCCCACGCAGAGCAGTTGGAGGCACCACTCCAGAGTCCCAGTGCTTGTCAGATCCCCGCTGAGTTGCACTCCCACAATCATCTCATAAACGACGTGTTGAGGCGCACACTACTTCCATGCACCGACTACCGTGATGGGCTAACGAACCTCTAGTAGTGCCTCCTGGATATTGGTACCCAATGTACCTTCTGTTCGGTGGATTTTAGTAGGGGTCGGGGTTACCTGAGACTGACTTCGCCTTGCGGAGGGCTATAACACCCTAGGTGTTAAGCTTGTATTTGCATATCATTTCATGAGCATGAGCACAGGCATCATTGCATCTATGCATTCACATGATCACATGAAATGATAAGCTTGGTGTTTATCTTGTTCTTTATGTGTGTATGTGTTAACCTACAACTAGCTTTGAGTGAGTTATGCTTGTATAACCATGTGCTTGATGTTTTGATCACTAATAAACACCTAGACATACTTAGGGGTTCTAATGGAATCATGTTTATACATGTGGTCTTGTCAAGTTAAGCTTGCTAGGGTTTAAGCTTATATGTTGACCCTAGGAATCCTTTTCTTTGACTTAACTAATCAACCTTTGTTAATGACCTTGCATGATAAAGTTGGCTTAAGCAAAGTTGTAGAGTTTTTCATACTGAACAAACTTTGTTTAACCACCTTAAGGTGATTTGGACCAAAACATACCCTAATTAGCCATTTAAGGCAGATTTGGGGGCTGTTTTGGTTTTCAAAAATTGCCTAAGTCTTAACTGACTTTCAGTTTGAAAGTTGCTCTCTTTGAGTGCTTGTAGTTTGAAATCTAAGCAATTTCAGCTAAAGCAAATTACACAAAAGATGGAGTTCAACTATAGCTTTATCAAAATGTGTAATTGGTTGAAGCTAAGATGAACAGATTAGGAAGTTAATCACGCTCCAAAACCGGCCGTCAGACACCCTGATCGGGGTTTTTGAACGGGGGAGGTAGAGCGCGCCGCTCGGTCATGGCCGACCGAGCCAGGCTTCGTGCGCTGCGTGGCAGCCGTACACCGGCGGGAGGCCCGCGCTGGCCGCGCCTTGGCCAGCTGAACACTCCATCTCACGACCGCACTCGCACCGCACCTCACTCTCTCCCTCTCTCTCCCGCTCCAGCGTCGTTGTCGAGCTCGCCTGCATAGCACACCGCTGCATTGGCTGCCAAAACACAGCCATAGCTTCGCCTTGCTCCGCTCCACCGTTTGCACCGCTTGGTTGAAGCGCAAGCCGCACAGGTGAGCCAGACCACGCAGCACAGCGGGTGCCATTGATGACTGAAGCTCTGCCAAGCTTTGTGCCACCGTGGCCAGCCCAATCCAGCGCCTCTCCCTCTCTTCTAGCACTTGTGCACCGTCGCCTAGGTCACGGAGAAGCTCACCAAGGGGTTGGTTGAAGCTGTTAGGGTTAGGGTTTGCTAGAATGGGTATCTCCGCCGCGCGTTAGCGCTCGGCACCCGCAACGCCGGCGAGGTTCACGCTGAGTAACTCAGCGCCTCTCGAGTTCGTCGGAGTAGCGTTAGGGTTAGCTGGTTAGTTCGTAGTTAAGTTGTCGGAGTCGGTTGAAGCGATTACGCATCATCGCCGTCGGAACAGAGAAGTTGTGCCGCCGTGATCTCGCCACCGTGCCGATGTGCATGTGGCTGAGCTCATCGGAGGGTTTCCATGGCCCCAATCCGGGCTAGATCGAACCGCTAGGGTTCAACGTAGGTGTAGCAGTCCCTGGCTGGGTCAGTAGATGCTTGCGCCGGCCAGAGTAAGCTCCGCAGCGCCGCCGTGCCACCATTGCCGCCGTCGAGCATGCTCCGGTGAGCTTTGGACACAACCAGCTATATGGTTCAATGCGGGTTGCGAAGGAGAACGTGTCTGCAGGGTTAGTTTGGCCGGAGACCTCACCGCTGGCGAGTGGCCGTCGGTCGAGCACCTCCCGTGCCTTCGGCTCTGTGGGGAAGAAGCTGACTCGTGGGTCCCACATGTTATAGACTCTAGGTTTTGTTTTCTGTTTTGTTTTTCTAGTTTTGTTTGCTAACTTTGAAAATGTATAACTAATTCTGGAAAAATGCAAATAATGTGAAATAAGTTCTGTTAGTCTTGTTATGTTTTTCTTTATGCATAAAAATATAAAATGACTTGTTGTTACTGTTTTTATTTATTGTTTAATTAAAAATGGACAGCAAGTTTTATATGCTTATTTTAACTTATTTAAATTTTAACTAAAGTTTGGTATGTGCTAAAATCATGGTTCTTGTTGTGTTGAGCTTGCCTCAGCATGCACTTTCCATAAAAAATATTAAAGTGCTAGTAACCTCTTTTTCAATTGCATGATGTAGCTCTTTTGTTAAAATGCTTAGTTATTTAAATGCAACCTTGTTTTAATTACTTTCTAAGTTTTATGTGTTTCCTGTGCTTGGTAATTTTTGTGCATGTGTTACTTTCTTAGTGTGAGCTAAGAAAAATATGAAATCTATTGTTTTACACTTTTCAAATTGTTTAAGTAATAGCAAATGCACGTGCGTTGCTACGGGAGTCTCAAAAATTTCTAACACAATAAGAATGAAAAAAAATTATGGGTCAAAATCAATTGATAGATAAATAGTGTTCAGCCATACATTGCAACAAAATACAAAAAAAATGGAACAAAATATGCATACAAAACAAATTTGCGAGTTATATTTAAAGAAAGTCTAAATTAGAATGGTCAAGTGTAATTGCTGGAAAGTTCAAATAAAGAGAGACCAACTTCTTGAGGTGTGATCCCCAGAATTCAAGTTTACTGCAAGGAAGTTAAGAATGTGCTCCAGAATTCAAAGTTACAACTTCTTGAGGCATTGATATGTTTCTTTCCTGAGTCCACAAAGATTATAAAAATACAGTATCAGTTTTCGTCCTTCAGGCTAGTAACAAAAGCCAACGTCACACCTCTATTCTCTCCGAGAAAACCATTCCCAATAGAGCTTGTTACTTCTTCAGGTGTAGTTGTTGAATTTCTTTAGATGAAAATGATCTGCTGGTTTTATATAGACTATTGATGAAAAACTCCAATCTAGAAAAAATTATGCATAACCTAAAAAACTAATCAATTTCTACTATGCTGATTCTTTTAAACAAAAAAAAAATGCAACAATGGCATCAGTAGGAAATTGCAAATTAAAAAGGTTGTATGGATTATTTGCAGAATTAAAATCTTCAGGTTTTATTTTCAAAATCATACTGAATATGCATAATGATCTATAATCTTATAAGTATGTTTACGGTAGAGTACGGAACCCTATCATGAATCATAGAAGCATACATTGGCCTATCAATGAGCAATTTCATCCATTTTTCTGCAGGAGTGATGAATTTGAAATTTCAAAGTGCATGGCATCATAGGGCTTAACTTACTTATGCACTACCTGTTTTGCAAGCAATGTAATTCATTGGACAGAGTATAGGGAATGGTCACGTACAACTATTGATGGACAGATTGTTTATTTACCTGCTAAGCAAAATCACAATGCCTCTGTTTGTTGCCCACATGGCCTCTTCGTGAAGTGGTGTCCTGCCAACACAAATCTCCCTCCTCTGTGGTAATGGCCTACAGCAAGCCACCAATAAGCAAATATTGTGAGCACCAACCAAAGCATAGCCGAACTCCTTCCTCTTTGCTATCTGCAATGAATGCTAACTTTGTCAATTATTACAATAGTAAGAAGAGCATATTTGCCAAGCATCTAATGGTTGGAAAAGGAAACACATCATTTAGTCAGCGTGATGACTGGTTTCAGCAAAACCATCAGGAAGCACCTGCACTGCACAAAGCGCAAAAGAAACACTATACCTTTTAGTAAATCTACATGACTATGTTTTTAGAAAACATGCGCAGAAAGACTTCCAGCAAACTTTGAGGTGTGGTTCTTTTGACTAATGTATGTTTCTCGACTCAGATATCATGTTGAACCCCCCAAAAAAGACTCAGATATCATGCTAACTAACCAGCAAACTTTGAGGTGTGCTTCTTTTAACTAATGTATGTTGCTTGGCTAACTGTGAGGAGATATGGAGTTCCAAAGGTTTGGAGGTGCAGCTGGCTAAATGATAGCAGAGGTTGCAAAGCTCCCATCTGATTAGCCAGCCGAAATTGGGGATGGTATTAGTACAAAGGATGTGTCTACCAAATGGTCAGTAGGAGACCAACTCAAATGTTGTTGTGCTGAATTTTACTTTTGATATGTAGCACCCTGTGTTTATGTAATTACAATTTATGAAAATTGTAAGACAGTATAAAGTAAATTTTGTTACTAATATTATTATTAAAAAAACATATTTAGGCCTTTTGTCTCCTCATTATGATCTACCAGTATAGCACCTATACCATTTTTTGACTCAGTTTCTAAGAAAGCTCACAACCCTATAGTCTCATATGAACAACAAAAGGACACTTGAAAGATAATAGTTCAATCATCATACATAATACATTAAAAATTGAGATCACAGAGTTATACCCTCTCCAATCCTCAAAAAGTATCCACCATTATACCCAAGAACAAAATGTTTGGTTATTCTACAACTCAATTAATTCGTGTGTCTCTTGCGCACTTCACTCTAGCAAAGCATGACACAAATGATGAAAACAGCTAAAGCAAGAGACATATGGTGTATGCAGGTAGAGATGCCTGGTAACAGAGACATACTTCGAAGTACCCATTATAACATATGCCTCTTTTTTTTATCCGAGAAAAGATATTTATCAGTACTGATTCATTTTTAGAAATGCTAAAATGTTTTAGGCCACCATGATGAAGATTGAGAATACAGTTAGTACATGATAACTGAACCTGCAAGTAGGAACACTTTTTTTGTGCAGTTGCGTATTAACCATCACTACTTTATGACCCGACACTGATTCAGGAATTAATATAAATTCAGTCCAACCATTTTACAGTAAACCATAACCAGATTTCTGACATGTATGGGGTATCGACACCAATTAATTTTGAAGATAATAAGCTACAGAAACTATGTGCCACAAAGAATATGTGGTTTCTTCTCATGCCAATGATTAATCAATATCACACAGTTTTCAAAGTTTAGCCGAAACCAAAGACCAAATATAAATTTTGTGAAGTGTTACCATCTCCAACCCTACCTGAGACGCATCAAATCCTAACATTCTCCATGACTGCAGTTCATTGTTCAAACTGGATAAGACCTGTTGCATATAATCCAACAGTAATCAAGTTCATCCTACCTAATTTAATTGAACAATAAAAACAATCTTAGTTCACAGATTTTTCTCAAAACAAATCAAGGAAATTTGGGGGACTGAATGTACTCGGTGCTAGATTGGAGTCGACTTGCGTCATGCACAGTAGCCGGACGCAAGAGTCACACAGGAATCAAGTCGCTCCTGGCCATTCGTCTGACGTTGGCTTCCCACTGCTATTGCATAGCAATGCGCAACTGGGCAAGTGCCCCATCCGCACCACAAGCAAAAGGGTACGTGCCCAAATCAAATGCTGGGCAACACAGAGATAGCACCTAAAGCAGAAATACCAAGTGAAACATGAGTGAAATAAAAAAAAGAAAAAGAAAATAAAGCACCAGGTGTTGGAGCCCTCAATGCCTCATTGATGGGGCCGAAGCCACCGTCCCCGTAGCCCGTGGTAGACGCGGAGGGAGCCGCAGATGTTGCCACGGAATCGAGGTGCGGCTTGAAGAACAAAGGTCTGGTGACGACATAAAGGGCGAGGGGAGGAGATGATGAACCAGCAGAGAGGGAATTCTTCATCTCCAGACCCGCCGCTATTTACACCGGATCCGCTTCGCACTAGTTGGATTGGGACACTGTCGTTGATGGAGGCCGTCGCGTGGAGATGAAAGGGTGGAAGGTGAGGAGGATGAAGTCATGGGGGGCGATGAAGCAGTGGATGTATCCGCTTCACCCCGGCCGGATTGGGACGCTGTCGTTAATGGAGGTCAGCGGGGGAGATGAAAGGGTGGAGGGTGAGGACGATGAAGCAGTGGATGGCCGCCGACACCGGGAGAGGAAGGGCGGCGGCAACACGGGAGAGGAAGGGCGGCGGTGGCGGCCGGCACCGGGAGAGGAAGGGCGGCGGTGACGACACGGATTGGTTGAGTCCGTGAGAGATGCTCGGCTTCTGGTCCCACCTGTCGGCGCCGGGAGAATGCAGTCGAGGGGCACGCCGAAACCGAGGGGCACGCCGAAGCCTGGGGACGATTCCTGTTCTTTCTTTTTAAGGAGTAGAGATTAATGCTTAAAGTATACTTGTTTCCTCATCACCAGTAAAGTAATAATTTTAACTTTTTTTTAAGTATGTTTTCTGTTGATGATGTGAATACCAGAGTGGTAGCTAATTGTGTAAACTAGCTTGTCTAATTTTATGATAATTTTTGGAATGATAGTTAAAGCTATACAACTGTTCTAAGTGCTACCTGAAATCTATCAATCAGTTGAAACCTGTTTACATACATGAATTGTTTGGGCTATTTTGAATTGGTTTCAACAGTAGCTACAATTGACTTTGTTATAGATAACTTGTTAATCTACCTGGTGTTAAATTTTCACAGTTATAACCTGTTTAGTTTAACCTGAGTGTATTTTATAAGTTAAGTGTTAAATCTATGTTTTCCTGTTTTCTTCTAAACAACTTTGCTTGAAATGTCTGTTAGGATATTTTAAAGTGGGATATAGCTGGGGAGTGTTTGGAATGTTTTGTACTAAATTTCATAAGCTTTCCAGAAAGTCTAAGTTTGTAATTTTTGGCTGTGTATAGCCTCTGCTACACTGTTTTCTTTCAGCTACTGTTTTGGAGTGTTTATGTGTCTTGTGAATGTTTCTAAGAGATGAATGCCTTGTGCATAGTTAAGCAAATACCCTAAAGTATAAACATGTTTAAGTTGCAGGTGTAAGAGAGCTTACCTCAGAGGAGAAGCTTTATTACAGATTGCTAAAGAAGGGTAAGTGTTAGCTTCTCTACAGGAGAAGAGATTTGCACCTACTCGGTCAACGAGTGTAATTGTTGCATAATACATCCATCATGAGCATTCATCCATATGCATTAGACATATTTCATTTCCTAGTATATGACTTGTCATATATATGTGGGATCATCATACATGTATACATGCATCCAGGATCGCCGGAGGGAGTGACACTGCTAGAGTTCGGGAGCTGGAAGGAGTGCCACCAGATATTCAAGTTCCCAGAGTTCCCGAAGGAGAAGAACATGGCCCTGACCTTCCTGAGTGCCTGAACCACCAGCCCTCCACCTTTGTGAAAGGCAAGCCCCGAAGCATATATATACCTATCTTACTCTATTGCAAGTATTTTAACAATATCACTATCACTTGTTTGTGCATTAAGTTATTAGGCGTTGAATGAAACCCTTGTTGCATTATACCTTCCTTGTCCAACAAAAGAAACATGTAGGCCCAGGATCGAAACCTATGCTTAGCCTTGCTTAGACCGGTAGAGTGGGTGGTCTACCATCCCTACGATGATAGGTGGTACTGGTCACGGTTGGCTATATTTGCTATCGTGGAAAATAACCATGTGGAAGTAATAAATCGAAATGGGGCGGATAAGGTGTATGTGAGCCCCTTGACTTGGAGGTCTTGTGAGTGGGTTCTCTCCACCTGTGTTGTTAGGCACTGGATCGTGGTTGGACATCTGTCGAGATTAAACGCATGCCTCCTTCATAGCTGGCTGAATAACTCGTTTTGACCGCGAAGTCTAACTCTGTATGTTCGGGCATTAATCCCCTCCTAGTTGGGTGAAAGGTCCTAGATGGCTAGAGGGGGGTGAATAGCCTAATTAAAATTCTACAAATACACTAGAGCAAATTGTTAGTAAATAACAAAGCGATAATGCGGTTTGCTCTAGCTCTAAAGGTTATGCAAGCCACCTATTCACAAGTCTAATTTGCAAGGAATTAAAGGAAAACCACACACAAGCTAACACCCTAGCAAGAAGATAGAACAAGATGAGCTTCAAAGGCTGCAGGAAATACCTAACCGGTACTACCGGTACCTCACGGGATTCATCAATAAACCAAGGGATTCAACTTGGATTTCAGATCCGAGCTTTTCCCCACACTCCTTGAAGTTGAGGGTGATGATGTTGAACTTTGCTTGGGTTGCTTCCTCACCAATTTGTAGATCGGGCGTTCCCAACCTATGAACTTTGAGGAGAGAGGAAGAACACGAAGAACACAAAAGCAAAGGATAGTCGAAGCTATCTCCACAACAACAGGCACACGAGACTCACGATTTATACCGAGGTTTGGCAACTCTACACAAGAGTTCCTACTCCTCGTTGTTGAGGTGACCGCGAAGGTCGGAGTCTCTTTCACCCCCTTGCCTCTTCCTTGAGGCCCACACAAAGAGTGCCCAAGGTTCTCGCTAAGATCGAATGAGGATTACAAACACTTTGTGTGCCCTTACAAAGAATCAACACAAGAAACAACAAGGGCAACACAAAGAGCGCCTAGCCGGCTAGGGTTCCAAGAACCCAAGAGTAACAAATGCAAATCCAAACCAACTAGATGAGGAACCAAGTGCTCAAGTCTTGAATCGATGTTCCTCACTCTCTAATCTCACTTCTCTAGCTCAAGAAATGCAAGGGATTGAAGCCTAGAGCCTAGAGCCTAGAGGGAGAGAGAGGGGGAGTGCCTTGTGCTTGGGAGCCTTTTTCTCAAAGTTGGGGCGAGTTAGAATGAGTGGCTCCCGGCCAAAAGATAAGGGGCGCGCTCTTTATACTCGCTGCACCAGATGCACTACCGGTACTACCTGTCCAACAAATATGACTGTTGGAGCCTTCAGATACTTGCGCAGAGTTAGACTACCGGTACTACCGGTAGTTCAAAAAGGTGATGCCTTCGCATGCGAGAAAGTCTTACCGGTAGCTGACCGGTACTACCGGTCCTCCACCGGTACTACCGGTGGGAGACTAGTACTACCGGTGGCTCAGCAGAGAGCCACTGAAGCGCTCTTCTAAGTGTCCGTGAGTGCTTGGTGTCTCTCAAACGCATAATTTAAAGACATGAACACTTTTATCCCATCTAACTAGATTGAAATGCACCCCTCTTGATAGTGTGGCATTTCCTATGACTCAAGTAAAGTTAAAAACTATTTAACCAAAGTGTCGAGCCGCTATCCATCAACCGAAGCTTTGGAGTGCTATAATCACCGAATATCATCATTGTATCTTCCAATGGACTAACACCTTGCAAATTCAATTTTGTCTACACACTTAGGCAAAAGGCTAGTCCAATAGGTTTCATCAATTAACCAAAACCATACAAGGACTTTCATTGGGTCATGAAGGACCACGAGCGGATGACTAGACCGTGGGCAAGCATCCTGATTGTCCTAGCCCGGCACCAAGGGCAGGCACTACTTGATCGACCTGGCTACCGTGAATCGTTATTCATGCCGGTACCGGGGGATCCGCGGCTACCCAAGCTATATTGAAAGTGACCCGAATAAGTCAACCCGGCGGGGTACACTTGGGTGTGATTGAGGAATAAACCTCCAGCTGGATAGGAATTCGATTCGAATCGCGGTCTCTCCCCGTCAGTGAGAAACTTGAAAGATCTTCCTCCCACTGTAGAAACCTAAACTCTAATAAGTAACAAAAAGATGGTTATATGGTTTACATGCCAAATATGATATGGTTATTATTGTGATGATATCGTAGTGATTGCTCTAGATCAGGTGCTAGTCTAGAATTGGTTAATGCTATTAATCCTGATGCTAAAACCATGTTTTAAACTTGAAAGAGTAGCGTAAGTGATAAATGCTCTTTTATGCAAAAGTCATGCTATCTCATGAGCTCCACCTGATAAAGCCTTGCATAATCCTTGAAGTGTCTATGTTATTTATCTATCTCTCTGTCGGGTAAGTCTAGCTGAGTACAATTGAGTACTCAGGGTTTCTTTACCCTTGTTGCAGATGGTATGGTCTATTCTAGCTATTGTCAGGCATGCCTCTATCCTACATGTGATGATGAATGAAGGCCATGGGCAATGTTGTATCCTTATGTCTCTCCTTGTTGCTTTTGATGGGACTGTACTGAGCACAACACTGTATTTGTTTTAAAACAGTTTGCAACGAGGTGTTTCCGAACAAAGACTTCTGCTACTTTGATTTGAACTTGGTGTTGTAATAACACTTCTTTTAAACTCTATTGTAATATTATTTCGTTTCGAACTTATCACTGTGGATGTTTGGTTACTGAATCAAGTACGATCTTGGGTTGTTACTTCTTGTGGTTTGAGATCCTTCGAGATTTCAAGGACTACCGGGCTTATGTGGGCTCTAGTGTGTCAGTGTCGTCAGAAATGGTGACCATTACACTAGTGCTCTTATAGGTTGGGTGGTTCCGTGATAGGCATGATTTCCTTTTGTCCAAGAATCTTGCCCTAGTCCGCCCTTCGATTGGGAACGCGATCTATCCCAATTGGGTAGGGATCAGAACGTTATCCTGTGTCCTAGATTATTTGGAGTGTACGATCCATCGTGGCTTCGGGGCCTTGTTCTTCTCTTTTAAGGAGCGTGACGTCATCGGCCGAGGGCCGGCAACCTCGTCTCCATGAACCTTCCTCTAGATAGGGATAAAAGGGTCACTCTCCGGTCGCCCTGGTAGGTTTTGACATTGGTCGTGTCTATTCCTAGGACATCCTAATGTTGGCACAAGTTATGATTAACTTTTCTATACTTAAAATTGTGCTACCAACCTCTGGATCAGGGATAAAACAAACACATCATGAGCATAGTTTATCAAATAACTAGTTCCACATGTACATGAGTGTTTGAGTGTAGGGATGAAGAAATGAAGCAAGTGAGAGCCAGTGGGACCCACATAGGGGGTCGGCCGACCACCCTATGGGCTCACCTAGCTCTCCCCCTCGGCCATGATCCAAGAGAGGCACTCTAGAGTGAAATCCATCCATTGGATCACTCTGTACTTTCTCTCAACGGCTCACAAGCAAAGCACAAGGATCCATGGGCCCACACCAAGGAGATAAACGTGACAACCACCTCAGAACCAGCAAATAACCTCAATGATAGGTGGGACCAGCACCAGGGAGCAGGAGGTGGGCCAGTGACCCCTAGCTGGGTCGGCCGACCATCCAAAGGGCCCACCTGACCTTCAAGCAGTCCCTGACCAGTGGGGCCACACCCTAGAGGGTAGAGGGGTGCCCACTGGCCATAGGGGGGGGTCGGCCGACCACCCCCCTAGGTCGGTTGGCTCCTCCCAACCGCCATACTCCTTCCCCACGTGTTGGATCACCACCATTCATCCAATGACGGTTGCAAAGGCGGTTTGATCCAATGGTGGAGGATGGGAGGCCATGGATCGCTGACGTGGCGATGGACTAGCCCCTACTCCACTCCTCTACTATAAATAGAGGGCCATAGCCCCCTCTCTACACATGGTGAACAGGCCTATAAGCTCCATTCCTTAGAATTGTTCTAGTAGTTAGTCTAGAGTGGGAGTTAGAGTTGAGTCGAGCTTGCTCGAGATTTCCGGAGTTGTCTTCTGGGAAGTATGGTATAGCTCTTGTATCTTTTCTTCTTTGTAAAACTTTATCTTTATCAATATATTATCCTTTCCCTTTACTTTACTTAGTATTTACTTTGAGCATTACTATACTAGATATAGTATTGTTATATGCTTTTGCTCTTTAATAGCCTTTACATTTATAGTCTGTGATCCTTGTGACCTTTCCTGTATGCGATCATTGCCTGTCATAGGGTGCTTTGATTATTGACCGTAGTCAAAGTAATAAGTTGTGTGTAAGCGTGGTGCTTATATATTGGCTTATCCTTGATTACCGCTTATTGCGTGGATTATTCGTGGATGCTAGTAGAAGGTGACAGCTCTATCTAGCCTTAGTATTCCACCACGCGTGTCAGATAAGTTATTAAAAGGTAGGGCTTCAAGACAACAAGAGGGCGTGGTCCGGTAGGAGTTTTGTCCTCCTACTGATCTATCCCTCGCCTAGCATACTTGTATTGAGGAGGCAAACTATAGTGTTTAGTCTAGTTAATTAGCTAAGTATATTAAAGTAGAGTGAATTGCTTAGGAGTCCAGTGTACTCTCTCGTTGTCCTCTCACCTAGCTAATTTATCTAGTCCGTTCTAAGTATCATTTACCTAGGCTCTTTCATTCATCAATCCCCTTCCTATCACATTTATCATTTACCCCCTTATACTAGTCGATACTAAGTTGAGGTACTCTCTAGGATCTCTCTCTAATTATCATTTCTAGCTCAGCTTTCCCTTGGGATAAAATAAATTACGATACCTTGGAATACTCCTAGGTGAAGTGCTACAGCGGTATAATCTGTGCGCTTGTGGATTTATCCAATAGTCATAAGAAATACCCATAAGCATTTTTGGCGTCGTACTGAGGATAGGGATTTATCTCTATTTGTGGTGCGACGCTAAGAAGTGTCAACAAGCATTTCTGGCGCCATGGCCGGGGAAAGCATAGCCTAGAAATTTTAATTAGATTGAATCCAGAGCTTATCATTAAATTAGTCATCAATTAGTCATAGGGGCTTACCCCCTGTCTGTGTCTTCTCTTCTTGTAAAGCCAGACAGTTTATGAGCGGTTTCCAACTGTCGGGAAACTACCTAGAGGATCCTGAGCAGCTGTTGAGGAGGTCTAGACGTCGTCAAGTCCCACCTCAGAGGTTCATCTCGAACCTGAATCCATTCGAGGAAGGAGGCTCTACACCACCACTCAAGGAAGCTATGGCCCAGAAGGCAATCTCTGACTTCTCGACCCCGTCAGCTACCCACGTAGCTCAGGGTCCCGAGATCAACTTCGGGATGCCACCTTCGAGCTGAAGCCCGCCTTGATCCACATGGTGCAGACCAATCTGTTTTGTGGAAAGCCCCATGAGGATGTCAATGCTCATCTTTAGCACTTCATGGAGTTATGTGGCACATTCACTATCAAGGGAGTGGCGTCTGACGCCATTCGTCTTCACCTTTTCCCATTCTCACTATTGGGGAAGGCGAAGCAATGGTTCTACACCCATAAGGAAGAGGCCACTACATGGGAGAGGTGTGCTAATGCATTCCTCAAGAAGTTCTTCCCGATGGGCAAAACCAATGCCCTTCGTGGAAAGATCTTGAGCTTTCAGCAACAATCCGACGAGACGATTCCCGAAGCATGGGAGCGTCTCCAGGAGTATGTTCGTGCCTGTCTTCATCATGGGATAGACGACTGGCTCCTGATTCAAGGGTTCTACCATGGGCTGACTAGCATGGCCTGTAGTCACCTTGATGCTGCCGCTGGAGGGGCATTTCTCCAACACACGGTAAGAAGCGCCAAGGACCTCATCGAGAAGATGGTAACCAACCAAGGTGGGGGTGAGGAACGTCTCCAGCCAAAGAAGAGAGGTATGCACATCGTCAGTGAGGTGGACATGCTCTCTGCCAAGATGGACCTCTTGATGAAGAAGATATAAGAAGGTTCCAAGAAGGAACGAGAGGCCATCTACCCCGTCGCCGCCACACAAGCCATTGAAGTTGACCTATGGTGTGAAGTGTGCGGCGGAAATGATCACTCGGGCAACAGTTGCCCCGAGACACCGAAGGAGGACGTGAACTTCATCAGCAACAACAACAACAACGGGTATCGACCCCAACAACAAGGAAGCTAGAATTCACGCCCCTTCTACCAAGGTAATGGAGGTAATGGCAATTATAACAATTACAATAATAATCAACCTTCATTGAAAGATCTTGTTCTAGGGCAATCTAGAATTAATGATGGTATAAATAAGAAAATGATTGCCACTGATAAAGTTCTTGAAAGCTTTGGTGAGAAAATGGATAGCTTTACAACTGCTATGAAAAATCAATTGAGCTTTAATAAAATGCTAGAAACCCAATTAATCCAGTTAGCAGCAGCTATGCCATCCTTAGAACAGGGTAAGATCCCTGGGAAACCAGAGGATTCCATTGAGCATGTTAACATGGTCACAACCAAGTTCGGTAAGCCTCCACTATGCTCCTATTGGGGCTATCTTCTCGATCCTCCCTTCATCATGAAGAAGGAAGACCCAGGCCTTCCGACGATCAAGTGCTCAATTGGACAACAGACATTCCATACCGCCTTCTGCGATCTCGGATCAGGCGTCAACATCATGTCAAAGGTAACGTATGATAATCTCTTAGGAGGACCTTTGGTCCCCACATGTGTTCGCCTACAGATGGCCGATCAAACCATATGGTTTCCCGAGGGACTCACGAGGGATATCTTGGTGAACATCCAAGATGAGTACGTCCCCACCAACTTCATCATGCTCGACATAGGAGCTAACGTGGAAGTCCCCGTCATCTTGGGATGGCCCTTCCTCAACACCACCAACGCAGTCATCTACGTTGGATCGGGCCAGATACACTTCCAGTTCCCAAGTCATAAGGTAAAGTGTGCTTTCAATGGTTATAAACTTAACAAGCAGGTTAAAGCACAACCACCGAGAGGAAGAGTTCGAGCCCCGCGCCCAAAGAAGCAATACCCGGAGGCCAAGATCAACGAACTCGAGGAAGATGAACCTACCAATCCAAGGCCGGTATGGAAAGCAAAGGAGGTGCATGCCCTGCGGTCTCTGTCTCCAGAGCCATTAGGTGCACCCGAAGAATGAACAAGAAGGAGAGTCCTACTCCAAGGACTTAAAATCAAGGAGCCTTCGCCGAAAGGTAAATCGGTAGTTATCCTTTATTTCCTTTCTTTCATTTAGTTAAAACCTTTACTTTCATACTTAAAATTTAGAAATAATAAAGTTAGTTTAAATAAAACTTGAGTTAGTTTAACATTGAAAGTTGACAAAAGATGGGGTCATAAGGGTGGTGAGCCGAGCACCCATATGCACCCTACCTTGGCTTAGTTAATCACATAATAATTAGGGACCTTTATAAAAGAAAAAGAAAAAAAATGGAGGACTAGGGTGGTCGGCCGACCACCCTATGATCCACTTGATCATCTCTCTTTATTCCCCACCATCCTTTGTCTAAGAATTTCATGATTTGAGTAGTCTTTCTTTCAAAAATCAGATTTATCTTTAGGAGACATCTCTTTTGCTTTGTCATGCTTTACTTCAATCACTTTTGGTTAAAGCATGTCACACCTTTGTCTCCCACTACTCCTTGTCCAAAGTGGGGAATCATGACACCTTCCACTTTCACTTTGTCATGCTTTGAAAAAGAAAACACATCAATCACCTTTGAGCAAAGCATGACATACCTTTGTCCCCCACTACTCTTTGTTTAAAGAGGAGAATCTTGACCACTTTAACTCAGCCTTTGATCACATCACATAGCACCTTTCACCTTTTACCAAGCACTAGAAAAATCATGAGTGGGTTCCCACCATGGGGTGGTCGGCTGACTACCCTATGGTCACCTCCTCTCTCTCTTTTGGTTTATGAAAGACATCCACTAAGGCTTGTGATCATGGCACCCAAGGGGCATGCCCATGGGTGGTCGGCCGACCACCCCATGGCACCCCCTTGGTGCCATCTCCTCTCCCGTATAAAACCCCATGCAAGGAGAGATCTTTCCCTCACACCTCAACCAGAATTCAGTTCTATCTCAAGCCTCTCCTTGCCTTGCTCTCTTCTTTCAAGAGAAGTAGTGATACTCTCCCTAGTCTTGCCTGTGTTCTTGTCCTCTCCAAAGATGAAGAACCCATTGACATCCACATTCAAGTCAACAAAGCAAGCTATGAGTCAGAGCTCATCTCGACGCTCTCGCCAATCCGATGATATTTCCCAAGGAAGGAGAAGGGGAGGTTCTGCCTGATACACTTGGGAGGGCCTCCAAACCGAAGAACTCCCTCCGGAGGAAGAGGAAGTACCGACGGAGGTACCACACATCGGGGCAATCATGGTACCCCCGATGAGGACCTATGATCAACAGAGCGGTCTCTGGTTTGACCAACCAGGGTATCAAAGGTATCTCTCTCTCCAGGATCGATCTTTCGAGCATAGGAGGATATTGGATCCGAATCTTCTCTTCAACGCAGGTATGACCAACGAATTTAATACTATCTTTTCCACGATTGGTTGGTCTAGCTTTTGGCAAATAGAAGAGTTTGGAATTGAATTGCTCACCATAGAGTTTCCATGCTCTCTCCAAACCCCTAATGTTGGAATATCCTTTCACATGTTTAATCAAAGCTTTAGTTTAACATGGGGTCATCTAAGTGCTGCTCTTGGTTTTGATGATTCATGCGTGATAGATGTAGACTTTGCCATGCGTAAGTTTAACAAGAGAAAGTTTTGGTTCTCTATCTCTGCTCTTAATAATTGTTCAAATCCTAAACCTGAGGTGGTTCATAATCCAACTCTTCGTTTCATGCATCTTTGGATGAAAATGACTTTGTTTCCTGGAAGTAATGCTAGCGTGATAAATGACATGGAATTAAAATTGCTATACGCCATGGTCAACAAAATTCAAATCTCTCCTGTTAAATGCTTAGTGGAATTTTGGCAAAGTTCGCTTGAGAGTAATAAATCTATTCAATTCACATCTTTAATTACTCGTCTTGCTGAATCCATGAACTTGCTAAATGGCACATACCCCTTTGTTTACATCTCCTCTCCTTTAGCTATGATCTCAGAAGAATATCTTACAATTGCTCAAATGCTAAAAAGAGATGCCAATGGTAATCTTAAAATGATCTACAGTGGCCATACAATTGAGGTGCCTCTTCCAAATAGACAACTTCAATTGTATAGGACCTGTAAGCTAACCCTTGATCTAGATCAAGGCATTGGACAAAGAGGTTTTACAGGTGCAGACAGGAGAGCTCAGGAGGGGCTATACTTTGTTCATCTTGAGCAAGGTGGTTCCTCCCGAGAAACTATGGACGAGGAGGAAGACAATACATGTTCCAATCCCATGCACACTTCATGCGGCATGCCTCCTCGATCCTCACGTCCGCAAAGAGCACGAACATCCTTCTCGTCCACACAAGAAAGGGAGCATCGTGAATTGCGGCAACAGTTCGATCATCTCACCAACACCTTTGGTGAGCTGCGTGTTGAGCACGACGAGACAACACACATCGTCCAACAAACTGCCGAAGATATCCAAGCTATGCAAGTAGAACAACATCGGCAGTGGGACATGTGGCGGCAATTCCATCCACAACTGCCGCACCACTGAGCAAAGAACAAGCTTGGGGGAGGTTCCCTCCCCCACTAAGGTAAGTTTTTAATTTCAGCATTTATATTTATGCATTTCCTGCTTATCTTTGCTTTGCATCTAAAAAAAATCTGCATATGATGAAAATAATAAAAATACTTTCTCTACTCCACTCTCACATGCTTTATGAAAAATCTATATCTCCTATGGAAATGATGTATAGTTGCTCTGCTAAACGTCTCTCTAGTACTTAGTTTATAACTTGATATTTCTCTAAGTATGGATTACTTGGCTTAAAAAGAATTCATCATGAACCTCAAACTTTTGTGGGTTGCAAATGTTGTAACTAAGTCTAAGTTGTTGTGAGACATGATATGACAAGATAAGAGCTGCTATGATTTTGTTCTAAGCAAGAATGACTATCAGAGTTTTATTTCTTAAAATGACAAAACACTTTGTTGTTCCTCAATAGTGATAAGTCCTACCAAAGCCAATATGATCTTTCATGATATGAGCTTTCTACATAAGCTGCTTACTTTGTGTTGAGTTTGGTCAAGTTTTGTGACCCTTGTTGAGAGACTTATCATGCTCCCAAGATCAAGATCACATACACGCACTTGGTCCTCTGCAGCAGTCTTATCGGCAACATCGGCTCAGAATTTTCCCGATGCCGATGGAGAACGACCATTGACCAGTCAAACCTCAGCCCACTTGACACGTGTCGAAAAACGGTGTCAACACATGCCCCCCAGTTTCGGAGCGTATAACTTTACGTGCCGAAATTCTCTCCACTGTAGCCGTTGCTGTAGCCATTACCTCCGAGATAGATGTACGGTTTCCTCGATCCCCACGTGTGGAACTGCAATTTAATAATAAAATCCCTCGATTGTAGCACAAATAGTTGTAGACCACCTCGATCACCGTGTGTATCTACCGCAGGCCTCTCCACATTCTTGCACAGTGTGAAACAGAACCCCAAAATGCCCCTGAGTAGGCTTATAAAAGTTACCGGGGTTCACACCACTTTTCACCCTGAGTCCACTTTCACTTTCACCTCCTTGCCTTCGTCTTCAACCTCTAGCCGCCCCGAAGAACACAAACTCGAGCAACAGTATTCTTCCGCAATCCGAGATGAACTGCAAGCACTCCCTCAATTCCGATGGCAATCCAAGTTGACAACCCCAAGGTGCGACCTATTCTCTTCCCAATCCAACTTTCTGCTGGTACTTTTCTTGCACAAATCTGGATTTATCCCCGTTCCTTTTCTGATCTTTTCCTCTTCTTTCCTTCGAACCCTAGGAACTGTACAACAAAGTAGTGATCCCACTTACTGGTTCCACCTTTAGCTGTTTAGGCCCCATGGGCAATCCGGATCCCAGCCACATAATCAACGCAGAAACCAACCGAATCCCCTTCAGATCTGAATGCTTCGGTTTAGGACTGTGGAAGGATGCTTTCCGATCGTGGCCCAAGCCCACTAAGGGGTGGAAAAACTGGTACGTCAGAGTTGCTAGGGCGTAGCAAATCTATTGGCAAGAACGCAATCTGGACCAATGCATCCGGCTTTCCATTGCCGATATAGAGAGAAACGAGAACATGCTAATAGCCGCCTCCTATTTCTGGTCGGACACCATGAACGCCTTCTTATTCCGACATGGACCAGCCACCCCCACTCTCGCCGATGTCCACATGTTGACTGGTCTGGACGTATCATCTGCCGATACCTTCACCTTGTTCAACAGGAAAGCCGAGCATAAGGTAAACACCCGGAACATCGGCGGCTAGACAGGTTATATTCAGGAATACCAGAAGACAGGATCGGTAAATCAAAGGGAGCATGCCACCTTCCGGAATATGTGGCTAGACAAGTTCATTTTCTGCGGCAGGGCAGTCGGGCCAACTACCATGTATCTTCCAGCAGCCGAGCTGCTTGCCGATGGGACAAAACTCCCCCTGGGCAGATATCTTCTAGGATCGGTATATCGCCTCCTCCATCAAGTATCCCAGAAATTACTATTAGGCGAGCACATCGGCAACCTTGGAGGGCCCTGGTGGTTCATCAACATGTGGCTGAACTCTCAGATGCATAAAGCACTTCAATTCGACCTGTTTGCCCAATGGTTCCCGAGAGATATACCGGAAGATCATCAGTGCAAGGACGACGAATCGGCAACTCGCCCTCCACTCAACTTTGGAGAGACCATTATAGTGTTGCCCGGGACCGATGCCGATGCGGAACAGTCGGTCTATTCTTCCAGAAGTTCTATAATGGAATTCCTGCCACAGAACGGCTCTGGTGGCCATATGCCGATGAAGAAAACCGGTTCCCACTGCTGTTCAATCTTACCGATGGGAACGTGCCTGAAAATCAGATAATTATGAAGGCCAGCATCACCCCCCGAGCTATTCTAGTGAACATCTTTGGATCGGGAAAGAACGCCCCCAATCGTTTGAGTTCTACTACCCATCGGTAGCGGCAAGACAGCTGGCGTTTGGTCAACTGCCGATCAAGCTTTGCTATTCAAAGGTAGTGAAGCCCAAGCAGACATTTTCCAGTGCTATGGACTGGAACAAGGTTGTCAACCTTCCTGCCGATGCCGATGTATCAGATCTTGACTTGTCCTCCTGGTCACCAACCTCCTTTATTACAAATGAGTACAAGTCTTGGTGGCAAGAATGGAGATGCCAACTGTTTGCCAAATCGTCGCACTACTATCGGCACATGATCGATGCCGATCACATCATCCCTGACGACGCAGTAAGTCCTCATTCCAATGCATTCCTTACTTTTGCCTTCACCATCGGTATTTAACCTTCTTGTGTTTGACAGGCTGATGACCCGATTCCTCCGATGAGTAAGAGTGGCAAGCCCTTCAAGCTTCGAATGATGAGTCCCGTATCACTCATCGGCGACAAAGCTCCCTCATTAGCTGCCTTCATTCCTCGACAGGTACCCACACCGACACCTGCAAAAGGCAAGGCTACATCGGCCGCTGCTGCTGCCCTGACGCGGGTGTTTGCAGTAAACTCATCTTCACTCATACCGATTATATACTGTTTAATCGGCAACATTTACTTTGTATAACTTGCATCGAATATTTTCAGGCTATGAGGTCATCGGCAACTGCTCCAAGCAAACAAGCACCTCCAAGTTCAGCTGCCGATGCCCCCCCAGTCCTCGTCGAAACGGCTGGATCTTCTTCTGCTGCCCAGCGCCAAGGAAGAGGAGGCGTTTGAGGCTGGCTAGCCCATCTTCGTCATCGGCACAAGTCGCACCACCAACTGTCGGCGCGTCATCGGTAGAAATTCCATCGGCCCCTATCCCAGATCAGCCGATGGACGACGTCCTTGGTCAGGAGGCAGTTCCATCCGCTGCAGAGGCGGAGGCGGTATCGGCGTTGGCATCATCAGCCGAAGCCCCCAATGAAGAAACACCCGCAATGGCAGCAGAAGTAACATCAGCATCGGCACCATCAGCCGAGGTCCTCGATGAAGAAACACCCATTACGGCGGCGGAGGCGGCATCGGCATCAGTGCCATCAGCCGATATCCTTGATGAGGCAACTGCACCCACTGCAGCAGCTGAAGCAACATCAGCATCGGTGCCGTCAGTCGAAGTTGCTGATGGGACAGCTTCGCCCGTCGTAGCGGCAACGGTAACATCGGCATCGGTACCAACCGAAAATCCCGATGACAGAGCAGCATCACTGCCACAACCAAGTATCACGCCAGAAGCAACGCCAGCGACAACATCACCAACGGCGTCAACTGCTCTTCTGGCAGAAGCTCATTCATCGGCAACCGCTGCCGATATCCAAGACGAGGCTGGGCCATCCAGAATGCCAAGTCCTGGGCAAGAAATCCGCTTCAAGATGGTAAGTTAATTACTTGAAAATTCTAGTATAATCCTTCGATCGGCATACTATAACCCTTCTGTTTTCAGGCCCAAGATTCCCTAGATAGTCTTTTCTCCTTCAGCCTCAACCCACAGGATGAAGATAGACGCCAAGGCCCCCTCCAAGCAGACAACCTGTTTTCTTTCTCAGTCGACATACCCGATGACGATGAGGAGGAAGAGAGTTCTGTCCCAGCTCTGTCGGCAGAGATCAAGACCAAGCTCGAGGCACTGCTTTCCTTGCTGCTATAAGACACCTCCCAACTTGTTCAGGATTCATCGGCGTCAAGGACTGCTCTCAAAGACATCCAAAGCTATCTCCCTGCCGATATGGCAGAAATCCTTCTCTAGGCAACCTTCCTCGACATCAAGCAAATTCAATACCAGCGGCTTTCCCGTCGGATTGCCGATAGGGCTGCCCAATCCAAGGGCGAGGAAGAGAAGCTTAGGTTCAAGAATATTGCCGATGAAAAGCACAAAGGCATCGGCCAAGCAGAAGCCTCCATCAACGGCCTCGATCAATAAATCACTCGGCTATCGGCCAAAAAAGAAGAGCTGTTGGCCGAATTACAAAAGGTTGAAGAGGACCTGACCGCAGCCAACCAGCAGAGAACCCAATTATCCGATGCCATCAGGGTTCTGCAGCAAGAGAGGGACCAGAACGCCCGGCAAGCCATCTTATGGAAGAAGAAAATCAAGCCGGTCGAGGGCTCTGCCGATGCCGACGCCAAGGAGATGGACGAAATAGAACAGATTCGCCTACGTGCAATATCAACCATTCATTCCTTTCTGTAATCCATTTGTCGTATCAGCAACGATGTAATTCTGATACTTAACTCTAGGCCTTGTAATATAATGTTTACACGTTTTTACCGATGGATTATAATTTCTTTTCATCGGCATCCAAACGAGCACGTCATATGTCAACTCCTTGGAGAGTTTCTAGAATGTATGCTTTGCTGGAGGTAGACTGTCTTATTCGATAAGAACTTGATTAGGAAACCACTCCCAGGCCTAGAATTCAATCCTGATCGGTAAAATCAACCTCCATACAAGAGTACCATCGGCAAACTCGTTCACACCTGTCATCGGCAATCATTACCGATACCATAACTCATCAAGTCGGCTAAAATCCTGAGTAATCCCAACTTATTAACAGACCCTGGTATTTAACCCGACCGTAACAATAATCGGCAACGAGGCTTCATACTTCCATCAGATCAGAATTAGGACAATGCCGATAGGCCTACCAAAAGCGCGAGTAACTCCCAGAACGCACGCACCACGCACTTAGTCATCATACGCAAGCGCAGCAGAATCATTCCTACAACCATCTTCTGGTAGCTAACGAATTTATCGGCAGTACGGAACCCCATACACAAACCATCGGCAAGTACCCCCAAGTATTGAAATCGCCAATTTGCCGAGTACGGCCTTCAAGCCAACAGATCCAAGATTGACCTCGATTAGACCATCCTTGCGTTTTGGCCTCCACTGCTTCTCCCTTGAGAGTTCTGCATCATCGTACAGGTCATTGCGGCGTTGGCGCTAAATTCTTCTTTTCTGGGTCTTTGTTAAACCCTTAGGGCACCACTGAGGGAGTTTAGTTTTCCAGACAGGCTGGTGCTGCCTTTCATTACTTACATCGGTATTTCTTCCGATGTTTGAATTTCTGGAGAGCACTTCTTCATCTGGTGTTTTTGTCTTGGTCTGCTCCTTGCTCTCCCCTTGCTCAATCTGCCCGCCAAGCCTGCTATGGGCATTAAGCTTGCCCCCCAGTTGGTCACGTACCGATCTCCTCTCTCTGAGCGGCTTGGCGCACCTAGATGCCCGATCATCCAAACAAGGCTTACCTGACTGATCGGCAGTGTGATACCCGTTGCATTCAGGACAGTCATCGGCAGTGGGTAGCTTAATGCCTTCTTCCCAACAGTGAATGAAGAAGGGACATCTCCAATGATTTTTCCGACGAAGCCACTCCCGATGTTCTTTTTCTTCCTGCCGATATCGTTCATCTCGTGATTGCCGATAGTTCAGCCTTGGTAGCTTGTGCGTGATTACAATACCAGGAGCCCTGCTGACACAAGCACCTTTATCGGCAATTCTCTTGCCTTTCCTGTCATCGGCAAACTTTCTGACATCACGCTCAGCCACTTGATGATCAGGATCTACCGATGCACTCTTTCTAGCAGCGTCCGATGTCAGCACCTTAGTCCTTCCACCGGCTTCCACCATATTATTTGGAAACGGGCGCTGATCAATTTCCATTGGTTTTTGGACTTTAGGACTTTCAAATTGGATCCGTCCAGAGTTAATTTCTGACTGCAACTGCTGCCTGAACACTTCGCAGTCGTCGGTACTGTGAGAAGTTGTATTGTGCCACTTGCAGTACCTGGTCTCCCTGAGTTCCTCGGCCGATGGAATTACCTGATTAGGGGCTAGCTTAATTCGCCCTTCCCGAAGCAATAAGTCAAATATCCCATCAGCCTTCGTGACATCGAAGGTGAACTTTCCAGTCCTTTCCTGGTCGAGCACACAAGGCACCGACTCCCCATCGTTTACCCATCCAACAGAGCCGACATTCATCTCGTCATCTGATTTAGAGCCTCCTTGTCCAACGAAGAGCACCTTTGCGCCCCAAATCTCCCTGGGCTCAAATGATTCAACATCCTGATCGGCTTTGATGATATCAAAGGCGAATTTCTCCAATTCGGCAGCATCAAGGCTTGGCTCTCCGTTCAGCTCTGAATGTTCTATCTTCTCGGTCGAAAACACCTTTGTGTCTGGACTTTGCTGATGCGTAGATTCGCTCTCTAGCTGAGCAGATGGATGCATCCCTTCAAATTTTTGCATTAAGTAGGCCGGAGTGATCGGCTCATTAATAGCTCCAACCTGTTGAATATTGTGTATCGGTTGATTGACCGATGGGCCCCTCTGGATGTCCACTGGTTGATGTACTTCATATCCCTGTGGCGGGCAAATCGGGGCAACCGATACATCAGTAACACCACTTTGCTGAATATTGTGCATCGGCTGATTAACCGATGAGCAATTCTGGATGCCTGCCGGTTGAGTATGCTGATCTATCTCTCCAGATCTTGACGTCCAAGCACTTGGGATGATTGGCGCGTGCACAGCACCAGTCATGATAACACCATGCATCGGCTATAGTGCCGATGAGTAATTTTGCACCGTTGCTAGCTTGTGCTGTGGCGTTATATTTATCGCATTCATCGGTTGTTGTACCGATACCTCATTGTACGCTCTTTCTTGTGAGTATTGCAATGTAGTACCTATCGGTTGATGTACCGATACTTCGCTCGGAAGATTCGCTGGGCGACGCTGTGGAACTTCTGCCACTTGGTGTTCAGGCTGCACATATTGCCTCTGAACCGGCAATTGACCGATCCAACCTGCATTAGGCATCATCGGCTCATGACTTACCGATGGCTGATAACTAGCTGACTCCCGCAGCCCTTGTACACTCGGATGATAGCCTCGACTTGCGGGTGTCATAGGCTGAGCAGCTATTGCCAATGCAAACTGATCGACACTCGGCATGTGTTGTTGCATCGACCAAAGATTTGCCGATGGCTGACAGCCAACTGACTCTTGCAACCCTTGTACTCTTGGATGATAGCTTTGATTTGTAGGTACCAAGGGCTAAGCAGCTACGGCCGATGCGGGCTGACTGACACTCGACATACCTTGTTGCATCAGCCAAGAATTTACCGATATAGGCTGATTAATTGTTGGCACGTCTTGTCGCACCGGCCAAGCATTTGCCGATAGCTGATAACCGGCTGACGCTTGTTCTTGTTGTACCCTTGAATGGTTGCTTGGACTCACGGGTACCACAACTTGAGCAGTGATTGCCGATACAGGTTGATTGGCAATCGGCACACCTTGCTGCACCGACCAAGCAGCTACCGGTGACGGATAGCCAGCTGAGGCTTGTTCTTGTGGCGCTGGGTGATTCATTGCCACCATGGGCTGACTGGCAGCAGCTGGGCTTTGTTGTATCGGCAAGCGACTCGCCGATGGTTGGGCGCACGGCACTCTGGGTATTGCTGTTTGCGGATTCCCTGTCGGGAACTGCACCGTTGGAGAAGATGTACCATAACGCATCATTGGCTGTACAGATGTCGCCGATGCCACAGGAACCTTCCACCCTGCATGGTCATCTTGGACCAATCTGGAATCAGCAGGTAGACTTGGAGACATACCGTATCCCCAGCAGTTGGCTGACATTGGCTGATTCTGGATCACAGGTCCAGACATTGTTGAAGCCACCAGACTTGTATTCACCTGAGTAGTGCTTGTTGGACTTAATCTTGGTGGCGCGATCTCATCGGCAGATCGGCTCATGATTGGTGTAAACACCTTTGGAACCGCTGATGAAGTCGTAACAGATGCCAATCCGAGCTGACGATACTCTGGACCAACATAATACGGTGCTTGTCCCTTGAAAGCTTGCTTGACAGCATTGCATACGGTGTCGGACAGCACATTGGATTGGCTAACTAATGTATTATTCAATGCATAATTAACTGTTTCTTGTACTTTACCAGGATCGGCGTAGAAAATAGACTGTTGTGGTGACGGTGGATCTTGCTTCTGTACTGCTTCGCCGATCCCGTTTAGGCTGAAGGATCTAAGATATAAACGCTTGTACTCCTCCATTGCCTGCTCCAGAGCCTGTTTTTGATGACCTGTCAGATCCGCTGTAGAGACTTTAATAGCACTCCTTGGATTAGCCATGATAGATATAAAATTTATACAATCGGGTCCCACCGAGCGTGCCAAAAGAGGTGTTGACACAAAAAGCGTCAGATTGCGAACACCTCGGGCTATTACCCAAAGCTCGGTATTCCGGAGGCGTGCCAGTCGATTTGACCAATCAATCGACAAGGATGATAACTAGAACAAACTGAACGAGACGACAGCGATGCGCCCGGACGTCAAGGCTCAGATTGATCAAGGATAACTAGAGCAGAGCTGAACGAGGCAAACAACGATGCGCCCGGATTGCCAAAGCTCAGGAGTACTCCCACGCGGAACTAACAAGGATTTGACGGAGATCAGAGTGATGCAGCCCGTCGAAAGCTTGAAGAACTCGTTGAAAAAACTACAGCTAATGCAGTAAAAGAGTAAATTGCGATAAAAGGTAGAATAAGATAAAATTGGTTTGGTTTGAATTGGATTGATTTTTATTCCATAGCCCTCGGACACATATTTATACTCCCGCATGGAGAGTTGTACAAAGACACGACACATATCCTTCCTAAAACAAACTCCTACTTTAAAGGAAACTGACTCGCGTAGGAGCCGGATAACAATATTTATTTCCTAAACAAACACATCTATTTTAAAGGAAAATAAACGATTCATGCAAGAGTCGGACTCAAACTACTATAATAATACTGGCACAAAACACCAGTTTCCTTATACTTTTCCTCGATGGAAGCTTTCCATCGACAGATCCCTTTAATTCGCGCCTTCCTTCTTTTGACCACCGGTAGCCTTCTGCTGCCACCAAGCGCTAAGTTACGCCCATCAGCATCGGCAATACTTTCCCGATCGGCAATCGGCAACATTTCCGATTAGCGACCTCATGCGGGTAAGTGTCTCCACCAATCATCCCCTATCGGCAATCGGCAACCACCCTTCATCGGCAATCGGCAATAATTCCTCATCGGTAATCGGCAATGATCTCATCGGCAATCGGCAATGACTCTTCATCAGCCATCGGCAATGACTCTTCACCGGGAATCGGCAATGACTTCATTGGCAACCAACTTCAGCAAGACTTCACCAATTAACCTTGTTGGCAAAGATCATCTAGCCTCCATCGGCAACGCACTTGGTCCTCTGCAGCAGTCTTATCGGCAACATCGGCTCAGAATTTTCCCGATGCCGATGGAGAACGGCCATTGACCAGTCAAGCCTCAGCCCACTTGACACGTGTCGAAAAACGGTGTCAACTGTTGGCTCCTCCCAACCGCCATACTCCTTCCCCACGTGTTGGATCACCATCATTCATCTAATGACGGTTGCAAAGGTGGTTTGATCCAATGGTGGAGGATGGGAGGCTCTGGATTGCTGATGTGGTGAGTAGCCCCTACTCCACTCCTTTACTATAAATAGAGGCTCATACCCCCCTATTCATACATGGTGAAGAAGCCTACAAGCTCTATTCCTTAGATTGTTCTAGTAGTTAGTCTAGAGTGGGAGTTAGAGTTGAGTCGAGCTTGCTCGGGATTTCTGGAGTTATCTTCTAGGAAGTCTGGTATAGCTCTTATATCTTTTCTTCTTTATAAGACTTCATCTTTATCAATATATTATCCTTTCCCTTTACTTTACTTAGTATTTACTTTGAGCATTACTATACTAGATATAGTATTGTTATATGCTTTTGCTCTTTAATAGCCTTTACATTTATTGTCTGTGATCCTTGTGACCTTTCCTGTATGCGTTCATTGCCTGTCATAGGGTGCTTTGATTATTGATCGTAGTCAAAGTAATAAGTTGTGTGTAGGCGTGGTGCTTATATATTGGCTTATCCTTGATTACCGCTTATTGCGTGGATTGTTCGTGGATGCTAGTAGAAGGTGGCAACTCTATCTAGCCTTAGTATTCCACCACGCGTGTCAGATAAGTTATTAAAAGGTAGGGCTTCAAGACAACAGGAGGGCGCGGTCCGGTAGGAGTTTTGTCCTCCTACTGATCTATCTCCTCACCTAGCATACTTGTATTGAGGAGGCAAACTATAGTGTTTAGTCTAGTTAATTAGCTAAGTATATTAAAGTAGAGTGAATTGCTTAGGAGTCCCTTCTACTCTCTCGTTGTCCTCCCACCTAGCTAATCTATCTAGTCCGTTCTAAGTATCATTTACCTAGGCTCTTTCATTCATCAATCCCCTTCCTATCACATTTATCATTTAGCCCCCTATACTAGTCGATACTAAGTTGAGGTACTCTCTAGGATCTCTCTCTAATTATCATTTCTAGCTCAACTTTCCCTTGGGATAAAATAAATTACAATACCTTGGAATACTCTTAGGTGAAGTGCTACAACGGTATAATCTGTGCGCTTGCGGATTTATCCAATAGTCATAAGAAATACCCATAAGCATTTTTGGCGCCGTACCGAGGATAGGCATTTATCTCTATTTGTGGTGTGACGCTAAGAAGTGTCAACACCTCCCTTACCCCTCGAAACCTATCTGCTTGCTGTCCGATACGGTAGCTGGCCGATTCATATCTTGTGATGATGAGGGTGTAAGAGAGAGAGAGAGAGAGAGAGAGAGAGGGAGAAACAGGTGTCGACGTGTGCTAGAAGGAGAGGAGTGTGCCCTCGAGGATGAAGATCCTTGTTTACACGGGGTGGTAGTACATCGGTACGGGTTGAGGCGCAAGCGTGTCTTCTGGGTCGTGGGGTTGTCCCCGCTTCTCACGTCGGACGAGGCGGAGCCACGTCTTCCCGAGCGTGGGGGCACGTCTGCCTCCCTGGGTCGGTCGAGTCGTATCCTTCGCACCTCTTCCGTAGTGGGACGAGGCATGGAATCCCTCTTCATTGGGGGCTTGTCTCCTTATTTGGGCCTTCTGTTGTGGGTTGCGGCTTTAATTGTAGTGGACATCCTACCTCTCTCGGGAGATGATCACTGGGCTTTAGCCGTCCATTTCTTTTAAAAGTTTATCGTTAAATTAGGTATCCGACAGTAGCCCCCCAGCCTTAGGAAGGGTTTTAGTTCCCTTGCTAAGGCTTTATACTTCGCTTTGTCGTTGCTGTTTTATTATTTTTCGAGAGGGTGCGCGCGAGTGCACCCGCCGAGTGTAGCCCCTAAGCCTAGGTGAGAACGTAGTTCTTGCGTAGGCTTTGTCGTGTAGTTTAGTTGTTTTCGCCTCAGCGCTCTGATCTTTTTAGCGGTGGGTATGCTTTGACTTCATGAGCTGCCACCTTTCGATTGCGTGCATGGGAGCGCATCTGGTTTTCGTCCTAACAGTCTTGCTTCCGGCCTTGACACTGTTTAGTCATGATGCCGCACGCCACTTGCCGCACCTGCTGTTCCTAGGACTTTTAGCCTAGTCGCCTCACATTGTTCGCCACGTATCGAGCTCCTCCTCAGCCGACGCCTCGGACGGTCCATCGTGATGGTCGTCGCGTCCTCCCACGCACCCCATTAACACTCTCTTTTCCTCTAGGGAAGCTTAGAGATTTTCTGTGGCGTACAACCCCCGAGCGTATGCAGATATGTGATTCTTTCATTGCCCTTTAGCATCGCATTCTTCGAGTACAACCTTGTGTCGCCTGGTCGGACCGCGCGAACCAATTTGTGTCTGTATTTTATTCGTAGTGGATTGAGAGCGAGGCCGCGGTCGTGCGCTGTCAGCGACCGGGGTACGACCCCCTGTTCACGATGGGCCTATAGGTCAGGGTGGCTCACGCCGCACCCTATTTCTTTGGCACTAGCTGGCGCTCCGCGTGTCACACCTGTTGGTATTTATTATGACTATTGGATAAATCCGCAAGCGCACAGATTATACCGTTGTAGCACTTCACCAAGGAGTATTCCAAGGTATCGTAATTTATATTTTCCCAAGGGAAAGCTAGGCTAGAAATAATAATCAGAGAAAGAGATCCTAGAGAGCACCTCAACTTAGTACCAACTAGTATAGGGGGGTAAACGATATATGTGATAGGAAGGGTGATGAAAGAATAAGCCAAGGTAAAAGATAACTTAGAGATAACTAGATAGTATAGCTAGGTGAGAGGACAACGAGAGAGTATAGGGACTCCTATGTAATTCACTCTACTTCAATATACTTAGCCAATTAATTAGTCTAAACACTTTAGTATGTCTCCTCAATACAAGTATGCTAGGCGAGGGGATAGATCAGTAGGAGGAAAAAACTCCTACCGGACCGCACCCTCTTTTTATGGGGGCCTTACCCTTTAAGAACTTACCCTTTAAGGCTGTCACTCTCTTGCCAGCTACCACAAACAATCCATGCAACAAGTGGTAACCAAGGATAAGATGATATATAAGCACCACGCTTACACACAACTTACTACTTTGACTATGATCTATAACCAAAGCACCCTATAACAGGCAATGATCGCATACAGGAAAGGCCACAAGGATCACAGACTATTGATGTAAAGGCTAGTAATAAGCACAAGTATATACCAAGACTATAACTAGTATAGTACTGCTCAAAGTAAAGATTAAGTAAAGTAGAGGAAAAGTAATATATTGAATAAAGTAAAGTCTTACAAAGAAGGAAAGATACAAGAGCTATACCAGACTTTCCAGAAGACGAACAATCCACGCAATAAGCGGTAATCAAGGATAAGCCAATATATAAGCACCACGCTTACACACAACTTATTACTTTGACTACGATCAATAATCAAAGCACCCTATGACAGGCAATGATCGCATACAGGAAAGGTCACAAGGATCACAGACTATAAATGTAAAGGCTATTAAAGAGCAAAAACATATAACAATACTATATCTAGTATAGTAATGCTCAAAGTAAATACTAAGTAAAGTAAAGGGAAAGGATAATATATTGATAAAGATAAAGTCTTACAAAGAAGAAAAGATATAAGAGCTATACCAGACTTCCCAGAAGACAACTCCGGAAATCCCGAGCAAGCTTGACTCAACTCTAACTCCCACTCTAGACTAACTACTAGAACAATCTAAGGAATAGAGCTTGTAGGCTTCTTCACCATGTATGAATAGGGGGGTATGAGCCTCTATTTATAGTGGGAGGTGGAGTAGGGGCTACTCCATCACCACGTCATCGATCCAGGAGGCTTCAATTCTCCACCCTTGGATCCAACTGCCTCTAAACCGACTTAGAGTGGATGGTATTGATCTTCAACATGTGCTAAATGATTGTGGTGGTTACCAGGAGCTGCACCGACCTAGGGGGAGGTCGGCCGACCCCCCCTATGGCATGTGGGCCCTACCTTCATCTTCTAGAACCAGCCCCACTGTTCAAGGACCAAGTGAGGGGCTGGTGGGCCATGTGGGAGGTTGGCCGACCCCCCTTGGGGTCTCTGGCCCACCTCGGCCTTATAGATGCTGACCCCACTTGTCATGTGGCTAAGTTGGTTCTTCTAAGTTATTTTGTCACGTTGATCTCCTTGATGTAGGCCCATGGATCCATGTGAGTTGTATGTGAACCGTTGGGAGAAAGCACAGAGTGATCCAAGGGTTGAGATCCACTCAGAGGTGCTTCTCCTGGATCATGGCCAGGGGGCAGAGCTGGTGAGCCCTATAGGAGGTTGGCCGACCCCCTATGTGGGTCCCACTGGCTCTCCTTTGCTCCATTTCTATAATCCTGTAATCAAATACTTCATGGACATGTGGAACTTGTTATTTTATAAAAATGCTCATGATGTGATTGTTTTATCCTTGATCCTAAGGTTGTTGGCAGAATTTAGATGTATCAAAGTGTGTCATTCTTGGTGCCAATAGCACCCCTAGTGTGGGCGATGCTTCGGCCGACTCATCGGGACAAGACATGACATGGTGTCGCTTACGCTTCTCTGATCGCTTCGTAAGTTAGAACGGTAGTGGTGGGTCCTCTGGATACGGAGTGATGTTGCCTTGTTGGCTCCGCTCCTTACCCGGCCTACTTAAAGTGGTGCGGCGGTTGGGCTAACACGCTTCACTTTGATTCCTTGCTTTCACTTCCTAGCTTAACCCTCCTATTCCTTAGTTCTTCACTCATCGAGCAATGGACCGTGGCAAGCATCCCATGGAGGGTGGTTCCACCGGGGAGCGCCCAACCGACCCTTGAGTCTCCGTTGCCGGATGATCAAAGAGGGGTGGTATCTACGTCATCGCCACTGATCTCTTTTTCTTATTCCGCTTGCGTGCTTATTTTGTTTGTCCATTGGATAGGGTGATCTCATCGACATGCAATCCTACCCTTCCGCCCGGTTTCCAGACGTGGGTGGCGCCATCCCGGGTGCAGGCGTCGGCCCGCCCAGGGCCTGCCGCCGGTTCTGGGGCCATCCACCGTCCGGTCACGGCGCCAGCCCCGCTGATGCTCGCATCGGTGCCTCCTGCGCGCGGGTATCATAGCGTGATGGAGGAGCTGTTTAGCCGACCGGTGCTAAACCTCCACGAGATTCGGGACCCGGGCATGCTATGGCAGATGCTTGATAGCTTCCGCGAGGGTCTGTCCGAGTCCATGCAGGGGGCACCCGCCTTCGGGACCAGCTCACTAAGGCCGACGAGCGCGTTGTGGGTAAGTAACGTCATTCTTTTGGGTTGTGCTTCATTATGATTAGTCTATGATGCATCGTGCCATTTCCTCTTTATTTAGTGTTGGAGGAGGAGCTGCAGGCTCTCCGTTCCGCCGCGGATGACATCGCTAGCCTCCTCCGTGCGCCCGGGGACTCCATGGTCGAACGTCTCTAGGCTGCCCCCTATTGACGCTAAGAATGACATACTTTTACATATCCAAAATACCATCAACAACCTCTGGATCAAGGGTAGAATAACATTACATGAACATTTTACCGCTAATAAGTTCCACATGTACTTTGAAGGCTTTGTTTTGCAGGAAACAACATTTTAGGGCAGATCATCAATGCTGGAAGCTCCTTTTGCACATCTTCCGATGTGTGATTTGAGCCAAACTCCAGAATGCACATACCATGAGACTCCTGACATGTCTAGGAGCTCCCACAAGAAATCCTCGCTCCAAAGGAGTCTAAACATGATCGGTCGATGCTCATTTGGACCCTTCTTGCTAGCCAAGCCAGCAGGATCCATGTCAAAGTCATTCCAACCCTTAGATTCAACCTGTGCTTTAATTCAATGCTTTAGATCAAATGCACAAGGATCCATGGGCCCACATCAAGAGAATTAGCGTGACAAATACTTCAGGAAGATCAACCAAGCTTCATGACAAGTGGGACCAGAGTCTGGAAGGCAGAGGTGGGGCCAGGACCCCTAGGGGGGGGTCGGCCGACATCCTAAGGAGGGCAACCTTCTCCCACTTGGTCCCTGACCAGTGGGGACACCTTCTAGAAGCCTAGGGCAGGGCCCACCTGCCATAGGAGGGGTCGACCGACACCCCTTAGGCTCCCTGCCGCGCCTGGTGACTCCCCCACGCATTTAACACATGATGGAAATCCTAACCCTCCATCCTATGTCGGTTTGGAGGCAGTGGATCCAAGGGACCAGAAGTGAAGCCTCCTGGATTGATGACGTGGCGATGGAGTAGCCCCTACTCCACCTCCCACTATACATAGAGGCTCACTCCCCCCTCTTCACTCATGGTGGACAAGCCTACAAGCTCAAGCACTTAGAATTATCTTAGTAGTTAGTCTAGAGTGGGAGTTAGAGTTGAGTCGAGCTGTGCTCGGGATTTCTTGAGTCGTCTTCTAGAGAGTCTGGTATAGCTCTTGTATCTTTCCTTCTTTGTAAGACTTTACTTTATTCAATACATTACTTTTCCTCTACTTTACTTAGTATTTACTTTGAGCATTACTATACTAGTTATAGTATTGTTGTGTGCTTTTGCTTATTACTAGCCTTTACATTAATAGTCTGTGATCCTTGTGGCCTTTCCGGTATGCGATCATTGCCGGTCATAGGGTGCTTTGGTTATAGATCATAATTAAAGTAGTATGTTGTGTGTAAGCGTGGTGCTTATACATCATCTTACCCTTGGTTACCGCTTGCTGCACGGATTGTTTGTGGTAGCTAGCAAGAGAGTGACAGCCTTGTCTAGTCTTTGTATTCCACCACGTGTTCTTAGGCAAGTTCTTAAAAGGTGAGGCCCCCATAAAAAGAGAGCACGGTCTGGTAGGAGTTTTGCCCTCCTACTAATCGATCCTCTCGCCTAGCATACTTGTATTGAGGAGGCATACTATTATGTTTAGACTAATTAATTGGCTAAGTACACTAAATTAGAAGTGAATTACATAGGAGTCCCTATCTCTCTCGTTGTCCTCCCACCTAGCTATACTTACTAGTTATTCTAAGTTATCATTTACCTTGGCTTGTTCATTCATCACCCTTCCTATCACATATATCGTTTACCACCCTATACTAGTTGGTACTAAGTTGAGGTACCCTCTAGGATCTCTATCTAATTATCATTTCTAGCTCAGCTTTCCCTTGGGAAAATATAAATTACGATACCTTGGAATACTCCTAGGTGAAGTGCTACAACGGTATAATCTGTGCGCTTGCGGATTTATCCAATAGTCATAAGAAATACCAACACCCCCATTTTCCAATAGTTTCACGTGCCGTTTTCCGTGGAGCCGGGGTGGCGTTCGCTATGGCCGAGGTCCGTTCCGGGACGAACATGGTGGATGCTACCGGGTTCCCTCATGGGCGGAGTGTTGGCCAGTACCCCGGCCTCATCAGACGTCTTTCTGGTGCTACAGAGGCTGTTGTTGACGTCGTTCCCGCGGAGGGGCCGAAGGCGGGGGCCCCATGATCTTTTTTTGATTTCTTCTTAAGTTGGATGCATCATGCCAGGAGGCGCTTTATTTTGCTGTATGAACTGCGTCTGCTGAGCCCCCTTTTAAGTTTCTTAAGTATCGTTGTTTATTTATTTCTTTCATTTTTCATTTGTTGTTTTCGTTTTTCATTTGTCGTATTAATAGTTTGATCATGCATTGGGGCCGTCTTCGTGTGGCATCCATATTTCTTTCTCACATTCCCCATGATTCGGGATGTGGAAGTGAGCGGCCTCGTATCTTTCCTCATTGGACGAGATCGAGTGTTCGGCGAGCTACAACCGAGTGGTTTAGGGGAGATCTCGGGTTCTCGTCCGTGGAGGCTCGCACCGACATAGGTCCGCTGGGGGCCGATCTCTGTTCTCAATAGTCGATGTGTATAAACCCGGATCCGTTCGTTGGGAGCCGAGGGCTCAATGCCGCCCCTTGAGGGGTTTACCACGCATTCTGTTATCTATTGAAGACTAAACATGTTTCCTAAGCACGTTGAACATGAAGACGGCTACGTTCCAGCCGCTGGGGCCCGCTTAGCAACGCCCCTCACTCTTCGGCTTTTGGCCGGGGAGCCTGTCAAACCCAAAAGGTTGGGCCGCCCAAGGTCCCGCGGCTCCTGTTGACTCATCCGGATTCTCCCGCTGTGTCCATGGTACCGTGGGTGGGGGGATCCGTGGCCCACTAGGTTTTGGGTATATAAGCGCGGCGAGCAGAGCGATTTCTTCACTACTGTGAGAGTTTGCTGCCGCCGCCATCGTCCCTGCACTCCGAACATAGAGAATATAGAGAATTTATTTTTTTCAGGCAAGCGTGCTTACCGGCTGTTCTCACCTCCTTCGTCGACTATGGTGGGCTGGAAGCGCTCTTGTTGTGTTTGGCTTATTTGTTTTTGGGAAGCCGGTGCCTGTTGTTTGCAACCTGGAGACACACACTGTTGTAATCGTCGCTTGGTTTGGGTGCGAGGGGGCGAGCGGCCCACGTGTTGGTGGCAGTTGCGCATGCGGCGCACGCGCAAAATGTGAAGAGTCGCGCATTTTCGCGACCCAAAGAGCACGCGAAAAATGTGAAGAGTCGCATTTTTGTGACCCAAAGAGCGCGCGTAGAGTGTGAAGCGATGGTGATTCTAAATTATATATATCGGCAAACTGAGGCGACTTTCAGTTGCTCTCCCTGTCTGTTCTCATTCATCAAACACAAAGAACAAACGAGAGCAAGAGGGCCTCGTCGTCACTAGGAAGGACCCCGGGGAGTGCGCCAACTTTGCTAAAGAGATGGACGTTGATCGTGCATGCCTTGCTGCGGCGTTCGGCGCCCTGCTGATGCTGCCGGAGGATTTCATCTTCCAAATCTTCCTCCACATCATTGACAATGGTGGCAACATTTTTGATTATCTGAACCTTCGTCAAGTTTGTCGTGAATTCCAAAGGATCTGCGACGATGACACGATGATCCAACTTCTGTCCCTTCGACGGATTCAACATTACTGCCGACCCTATCGTCCTCAACTGGAGTCCAACTTCGAGCGACGCTTTCTCAGGGCTAATCACCAAGAGGCCTTATGCTTCCACGACATGGAAAGGTTGATGTTATGGGGAAGGGATCCCATCGTCTAGGCGCTTATCAACCAAGCGTTGCGACTGGAGACGACGGCGCAGGGTACTTTAGGGCTATGGTGCGGTATCATGCGAACCCGCCGGACCCTAAAGCACTCGCCATCATCAACCGAATCAGTGGCGGTGCTCTACAAGACGGCCAGTGGGGCAACCACGGGCTAGGTCGGCTTCGCCACTGCACCCGTGGGGATCTTCACGTCATTGGGCGACGAAGAAGGATTCGTTATCCAGAAGACACACCGGAGTTGGTTGTCGACGACCCTCACGTCTGCATTTGGGAAGAATGTAGGTGCTATGGGCCGCCGGATGACAACTTGCCCAGGATCATCAGATACTGCAGCCCGGAGTGCCGTATTTGCCACAAAATTGAGCTCTAGACTAGGGATATTAGCGAGAGGGTTGCCTACTGCATCAACAGGATGAGGCTGTAATGTGTCAAAATATGTAATAATTTATCTTGATTGTGACCCTTTGGCTTTTGTGGCTTGTACTCGTATTGAAATGGTTGTCGTGAACTTCGGACGTATATATTTTTTTTGTATGGGACGCCCTTTATTTCCTACGTATTATGTAGCCCTCAGGTAAGGGTTTTCTTTGCTCGGTGCTCATGAAAGAAAGCTCTTATCCAGAATTGGCCGTAGCTCTTTTTCGGGGAAAAGTAGGGCGCTACGTTTACACAATACATAGAAAACTTCTAACTGAAATGCCATAGCGAGAAATTTTAAGGGTAGAAGCGACATAGCTGCTGTATGTTCTAGGCGTTGGTGAAGATTTTGCCGGCGAAGGTCTTGAGTCGATACGCCCATGGCCTTATTACTTCGTGGATGATGTAGGGTCCTTCCCAAGGCAATGTGAGCTTTCGTTGCTCCTTGTTGCTCTAGATTCTTCGGAGCACCAGGTCCCCTGGCTGAAAACCCCTTGGTCGAACACGCTAGTCGTGGTATCGTCATAATGCTTGTTGGTACTTGGCCCAATGTAGGAGGGCGGCATCCCGGGATTTGTCGACCTAATCTATGGCGTCTTCCAGTAAGGTCTTTGCTTTCCCCGGGTCATAAGCCTCCACCCTTGGGGACCCGTACTTGAGATCGGTGGGCAGGACGGCCCCCGAGCCGTAGACTAGGAAAAATAGGGAGAAGCTGGTGGCCCTGCTCCGCGTTGTTCTGAGGCTCCATGGGATGGAGGGGAGTTCCTAAAGCCAGTTTCGGCCATATTTCTACAGTTGGTCCCAAATCCTTGATTTTATCTGTCATGGAACCGCCCAACATATAAGAGCACTAGTATAATGATCACCATTTCTGGTCACACTGTCACACTAGAGCCCATATAAGCCCGGTAGTCCTTGAAATCTTGAAGGATTTCAAACCACAAATAGTAACAACCCGAGATCATACTCGATTCAGTAACCACACATTCACAGTGATAAGTTCGAAAGGAAATAATATTACATTAGTGTTAACTAAGTGTTATTACAACACCGAGTTCAAATAAAAGTAGCGGAAGTCTTTGTTTCGAAACAACCCATTGCAATCTGTTTTAAACCACATATAGTGCCATGCTTAGTACAGTCCCATCAAAAGCAACGAGAAGAGACATCAGAAGCCACCATTATTTCCCATGGTCTTCACTCATCATCACATGCAAGATAGAGGCATGCCTGACAATAGCCAGAATAGAGTATACCATCTGCAACAAGGGTAAACAAACCCTAAGTACTCAATTGTACTCAGCTAGACTTACCCGACAGAGAGATAGATGTATAACCATATGATACTTCAATGGATTATGCAAGGCTTTTCAGGTGGGTGTCATGAGATAGCATAACTTTTGCATAAAAGAATATTACTAAGTTACTCAAGTCTTCGATTCAAAAACATCTTTTAGCATCAAGATTAGGTAGCATTAACCAAGTCTAGATTAGCACCTGATCTAGAGAAATCACTGTGTTATCATCACAATAGTAACCATATCATGTCTGGCATGTAAACCATATAACCATCTTTTGGTTACTTATTAGTGTTCAAGTTTCTACAGTGGGAGAAAGATCTTTCAAGTTTCTCACTGACAGGGAGAGACCGCGATTCGAATTGAATTCCTATCTAGCTAGACGTTTATTCCTTAATCACACCCAAGCCTCCCCCGTTGGGTTGACTTTGTCGGGTCACCTTCAGTATAACTCGGGTTTATGTCGCGGGTTCCTAGGTACAGGCATGAATATCGATTCATGATAGCCAGGTCGATTAAGCAATGCCTGCCCTTAGTGCTAGGCTAGGACGATCAGGATACTTGCCCACGGTCTAGTCATCCGCTCGCGGTCCTCCATGACCCAAGTAGGGGGGATTCCGGCCCGAATTACAGAGTTAGGCTTCTCGGTCGAAACGAGTTATTCGGCCAGCTATGAAGGAGACATGCGTTCAATTTTGGTAGATGTCCAACCACGGCCAGTGCCTAATGACATAGGCGGAGAGAACCCTCTCACAAGATCTCCATGTCAAGTGGCTCACACACACCTTGTCCGCCCAGTCTTGATTTATTACTTCCACATGGTTGTTTCCACGATAGCAAATATAGCCAACCGTGACCAGTATCAACCTATCATCGTGGGTGATAGCAGACCACCCACTCTACCGGTCTAAGCAGGGCTAAACATATGTTTCAATCCTAGGCCTACAAGGTTCTTTTGTTGAGAAAGGAAGATATAATGCAGCAAGGCTTTCATTCAATTCCTACTAACTTAATGCACAAGCAAGTGGTAGTATTGTAAGTAAAATACTTGAAATAGAGTAAGGTAGGTGCATAATGCTCTAGGGCTTACCTTTCACAAAGGTGGAAGGCTGGTGGTTCGGGCACTCGGGAAGCTTAGGACCCTGTTCTCCTCCTTCGGGAACTTCGGGAGCCTAGATCTCTTGTGGGACTCCTTCTTCCAACTCACTGAACTCCAAGAGTGTCACTCCCTCTGGCGATCCTGTATGCATGTATACATGTATGACCATCCAAGGTATATGATATATCATACCCGAGAAAATGAGACATGCCTAATGCATGATGAATGCTCATGATGAATATGTTATGCAACACTTTTATTTTGTTGACCGAGTAGGTACAAATCTCCTCTCGTGTAGAGAAGCTACACTTACCCTTCTTTAACAACCTTAGGTAGAGATTTTTATCTTCAGTTAGCTCTCTAACACCTGCAACTAACCAAATTTACACCTTAGGTTATTTGCTTAAGCAACATTAAGCTTTTATCAACAGAACTTATGCTACACATGGTATACAAAACACTCCAAACAACAGCTGAAAGAAAACACTACAGTAGGAGCTACACGAAACCAAAAATTACAAACTTAGACTTTCTAGAAAGCTTATGAAATTTGTTACAAACCATTCCAGATACTCTCTAGCTAGTTCCAACTTTAAATTAGTCTAACAGTTACTTCAAGCAAAGCTGTTTGGTAAAAACAGGAAAAAACAGGAAAAACACTAAACTTGTAAAATACACACAAGCTAAACTAAACAAGTTATGGCAATGAAAATTTAACACAAGATAGATTAATAAGTGATCTACAACATTGCCAATTGTATCAACTGTTGAAAATATTTAAATGTAGCCCAAACAATTCAAGCAAAGAAATAGGTTTCAGCTGAGCAACAGATTCACACAATCATTTAGAACAGTTGTATAGCTTCAACCATCACTCCAAAAATTATGATAAAATTAGACAAGCCAGTTTACATAATTAGCTATCCCTTTGATATTCACAGTATCAACAGAAAGCATATTTTTAAAGTGGTTAAGGCCACTACTTTGCTAGTGATGAGAAAACAAGCATGTTTTATACATAAATTACTTAAACAATTTGAAATATGTGAAACAACAGATTTCATATTTTTCTTAGTTCAGAAAAAGCAAGTAGTACTGGTACAAAAATTACCGAGCCTAGCACATCCATATATCTCACTTAACAAATAAAACAAGATTGCATTCAATAAATAAGCATTGAACCAAATTAGTTACAACATGCCATTAAAAAGGAGCTTACTGGTACTTAAACATTTTTCATGGAAGTGCATGCTAAGAGAAACTTAACACAACAATAATCACAATTTTAGCATACACCAAACTCCAGTTATGAAATAAACAAGTCATTATAGACATAAAGAGCTTGTTGTCCATTTTTCATTAATCAACATATAATAACAGTAACAACATGTCATATTATATTTTTCATGTATAGATAAATTCATGAAAAAGCTAACATAATTTATTCCACGTTATTTGCATTTTTCTAAAATTAGTTATGCATTTTCAAATTTAGCCAACAAAACTAGAAAACACCACACACTGTCTATGACAGGTGGGACCCACTAGTCAGCCTTCTTTCCCACAGCCGCGAGCACATAAGGTGCTCAATAGACGGCCTCTCAACGGCAGTGAGGTTTCAGGTTCAAACGACTCCACAGTCTTGTTACCCTTCACCTGCCACATTGACTCATCTACTTGGTTGTACCCCACGACCACCGGAGCAAGCTCAACGGCGTCCATGGCGGCACGACGACACTACGATGCTTACGCCGGCCATCACAGGCCTTCATGACTCCATCTAGCGCAGGCATCACCTACACCGAACCTTAACGGATCAATTGAGCCCGAATCAAGGCTACGAGCAATCGCCGGTGAGCTCGGCCACATGCACAGCGGCACGACGGTGAGTTCACGGCGGTGCAACTCTTCTGTTCTGGCGCCGGCAAGGCGTAGTCGCTTCAACCGACTCCAGCAACAAGTGCATGTGTTCCTAGGCTAACCCAAACGCTACTCCGACGAGCCCGAGGGGCACTGGAAGACTCAGCGCGACCCTCGCTGGCGTTGCGGGTGCCGAATGCTTGCGCGCGGCGGAGATCCCCTTCTGGTGAACCCTAACCCTAACGGCTTTAACCAGCTCCACGGTGAGCTTCTACGACCTCTAAGCTACCGTGTACATGAGCTAGAAGAGAGGGAGAGGCGCTGGATATGGCTGGCCACGGCGGCGCTGTCTGCGGCGGAGGTCCCGCAGCCATGGCGCTTGCGGCAAAGCATGTTCTAGCTTACCTATGGCGTTAGCGCTTCAACCAACTCATGCAAAAGGTGTAGCTGAGCAAGGCGGTGATGTGGCTGTGTTTTGGCGAGCAATGCGGCGATGCTGTGGCTGTGTTTTGGCGAGCAATGCGGTAGTGTGTGGTGCGGTGAAGCTCAGCGACGGCAGCGTGAGCTCGGTGGTTGCCAATGGCGCTCGGCTCTGTTCGTGCGTGAAGCAAAGAGGAGAGGGAGAGAGTGAGCACTTGGGAGCGGCCAGTGGAGTGTGCAGGCGTCCAACTTGCGGCCGGTGCGGAGTGATCGCCGATGTATGACCACCACGTGATGCGCGGGGCCTGACCCGGTCGGCCATCACCGAAAGGCGCAGGCTCTGCCTCCTGCTGTGAAACTCGATCAAACGGCGACTGACAGCGTGTTTTGCCGAGTGATTAACTCTCTAACCACTGCATACTAGGTTCAACCAATTACACTACTAGTTAGAGCTATAGTTGAACTCCAACTATGATGTAACTTGCTTGAGCTAAAAGTGCCTATATTTCAAACTACAAGCATTCAAACAGGGCAACTTTGAAATTGAAAGTCAGCTTATGACTTAGGCAAAATTTGAATCCAAAAACAACCCCTAATTCTGCCTTAATTGGCCAATTAGAGCATGTTAGGGTCCAAATCAAATTTTGGTGGTTAAACAAAGTTTGTTCCTTATAAAATTCTCTACAACTTTGCTTGAGCCCCCACTGTCGTGCACAGTCATTAGCAAGGTTGATTTGTTGTCAAAGAAAAGGGTTCCTAGGGTCAACATATAAGCTTAAACCCTAGCAAGCCTAACTTGACATGATCATACACATGAACATGATTTCATTTGCATTCCTAAGTATGCCTAGGTGTTTATTAGTGATCAAAACATCAAGCACTTGGTTATACATGCATAACTCACTCAAAGCTAGATGTAGGTTAACACATACATATGCAAAGAACAAGGTGATTACAAGGGTTATCATTTAATGTGATATTATGAATGCATAGATCCAATGATGCTTGTACTCATGCTCATGAAATGACATGCAATGCAAGCTTAACACCTAGGGTGTTACATTATCCCTTGTAGGATGAGCCCGTTAGCATGTTGCACCCGCACGTATTCTGGGTGCGCGACAGAGGCCCAGCTAACCCGTATGTAGTGCTCGTCACACCACTCCAGGAACTCATTCGTGGTGAAATTCGTTCCGTTATCGGTGATGATGGTGTTAGGGGCTCTGAACCGTTGGATGATGTTAGTGAAAAATTGACGGTTTCCTTAGCCCTAACGTTAGTGATGGGGCGCACCTTGATCCATTTAGTGAACTTGTCTATAGCGACCAGTAGCTGGGTGTAGCCCCCGGGTGCTTTCTCGAATTGTTCGACCATGTCGAGTCCCCAAACCGTGAACGACCACATAAGGGGGATGGTTTGGAGTGCCTGAGCATGCATGTGGATTTGCATAGCGAAGAACTGGCAGCCTTCACGGGCGCGGACTAATGCTTGCGCGTCGGCTATGGCCGTTGGCCAGTAGAAACCCTGTCGGAACGCATTTCCTACAAGGGTTTTGGCTCCGGCGTGATGCCCCCAAGCTCCCTAGTGGATATCCTATAACCTGCTCGGTTGGGATGCAACGTTGTAGGATGCCTGTTGCGCTTTGTTTATAGAGCCTGTCATCGACAAGAATGAATGTCTTGGCCCATCGGGCGAGTCGTCTAGCTTCCACCTGGTTAGAGGGGAGCTCGCCTTTCGCTAGACGGTCCATATATGGCTTTCTCCAGTCTCCCTCTTCTGACACTGTCTCCTCCCACTCTAAGTTCATCGCCTCCATCATTTCATTGGTATGGGTTGTAGAGGCTCCGGTGGCCCGGAGACCACTGAGGAGTTCGTGTCGGGAGAGCTGGAGGTCTCTGATTTTCCGACGCTGATGGATGGTTTCGGTTGATCATTCGCGAATACCCCAGGGGGAGCGGGTTCTCGCCCCGAGGCCCCCTCTGGCTAGCGTGTCAGTCTCTTTGTTCTGTTGTCATGGTACATGGTTGAGCTCGAGGCCATCGAATTTTGGCTCGAGTTTTCATACTTCTTGACAATAGGCTACCATGCGGGGTCGATGCAGTTGGGTTGTTTCATGACCTGGTTAACTAGTAGCTGAGAGTCACCATGGTCATGGAGCCGTCGAATGCCTAGGTCAATCGCAATCCACAACCCGTTGAGCAGGGATTCGTACTCTGCCTCATTCTTAGACGCCAGGAAATGCAAGCGTACCATGTAGTTCATCGTCACCCCACGGGGTGAAAGCAGGACAATCACTGCGCCTGCGCCAATCTTCATGAGATACCCGTCGAAGTATAGGACCTAGTACTCCTGCTCCACAGGTGGGGTGGTGAGTGTCGCATTCATCCATTCTGCGATGAAGTCAGATAGGACTTGCGATTTGATGGCGCTTCGTGGGGCGTAGGAAATGTTCTTGTTCATCAGCTCTAGCGCCCATTTGGCTATCCGGTGGGTGGCGTCTCTGTTCAGGATCACTTCGCCCAACGGGCATTGCTTACAACTGTTATTTCATGGGACCCAAAGTAGTGTAATAGCTTTATTTTGGTCATGACTACCGCATATACCAGTTCCTGCAAATGAGAGTACCGAGTTTTTGATTCGCTCAGCACTTTGCTTACGAAATAAACGGGCCTTTGCACTCTCAGTGTGTGCCCTTCCTTTTCTCTTTCTAAGACGAGGATGGTGCTTACCACTTGCTGTTGATATTTGTTAACGCGGACAGAAGAATCATTGGGAAATAATCCTCAAGCGCACGAATACCAGTGAGCACTTCACCAGGGAGATTATCCAGAGTATCGTAATTTGTTTTTCCACAGGGAGAAAGGGTTCATCTGACTAACCAAATCTATTGCTATTAACCTTTAGGCTACAAACAAGGTGATCTTGATATGAGCGATTAGAGAAGACCGTGACAGCACTCTCGTTCTAGTCTATATAAGATATGTGTTATTATTCTATTGGGGAGAACCGTCGAGATAAGAGACACCACAGAGGATGCTTAGCATGCAGCCTATAAAACCTACCAAATCCTTCTAACGGGATTGTGGAATCCAAAGGTATCTACGGAATTGTCATGTTTCGAGCTACTACCACAAGTCCGACTAGACAGGTGATATCTATGAGTATCTTAGCCCAAACACCATGTTTACGCTAGAGATGATTACCCTACTCTCTACGCGAAGAGAATAAAGTAAACTCGCAAACCAAAGAATAATAAAACAGAGAACTTACTAGAATTAGAAGTCGAAATACCAAAGAAATCCTAGGAGCAAGCCTCGGTTAGGAGACTTGATCCCATAGATACAAACTGGAGAGGAGACACCGACAGGCCGGGCTTCCTCCAATCCACACCTCCACTCTAACTCTCTCAATCTAGAAGAGTAAACTCTAATCTCACATAGAAACTATGGATAGTTTCTCTTGAATGCTAAGCCCTAGAGAATAGATCCATAAGGGATCCTCTCTGGAAAATATGAAAATGAATAATGGATTGCCTTTTGCCAGGGGGCAGGGGTCCTCCTTATATAGGCCCCTCAAATGAAGGTCAGCCGTCGGATCAAACCAACCTTAATGGAGGGGTTAGATTGATCCTCAAAGGCAGTGGAACCCTAATCCACGAGGCGGAGCCTCATTGGCCCTTGGCCTTAGGCGGCCGCCCTAGGGGGCAGGGTGCCCGCCCTACCTTGCTGACAGGTGGGCCCCTCCTTCCTGGGGGTTGGTTCTGGAGTCTTCTAGATTGCTCTTTTTCATACGAAGGTGTTATATGTCTATGTAATCCTTACCTGTGGGCATTTTTTGCTATTTTGCAGTTGTCTCCTTGCAGAAACAGATAAACACCAAAACTTGTGGAATTCTGTTAGTTAAAACCCTATAGCTAGGTAGTGTGTTGCAAATATATGCTTTCTTTTGCTTAGTTGACACTTGAAATTGATACTTAAGAGGTGTCAACAAGCTCCCCCATACTTAGGATTTTACTCATCCTCGAGAAAAGGATGGTTAAAACATAAGCTTAAGGTTTAGACATCAATAGCAGAAAGTTCCTTTTATACCTGTACTGTGGGAGTTTAGTTACCATATTGTTGACACCTCTTAAGTATCAATTCTAAGTGTCAACTAAGCAGAAGAAAGGATATATTTGCAACACCCCACCTAGACATAGGGTTTTAACTGATAGAATTCCACGAGTTTTGGTGTTTATCTGTTTCTACAGGGAGACAACTGCAAAATAGCAAAATAGGCCCACATGTAAGGATTACATAGACACATAACACCTCCGTACGAAAAAGAGTAATCTAGAAGACTCCAGAACCACCCCCGAGGAAGGAGAGGCGCACCTGTCACTAGGGTAGGGCGGGCGCCCTCCCCCTTAGGGCGGCCGCCCAAGGCCTGTGGCCAATCACAGCCTGCTTCGTGGATTAGGGTTCCACCGCCTTTGAGGTTTAATATAAACCCTCTATTAAGGTCGGTTTGATCCGACGGCTGACGATCATTTGAGGGGGCTATATAAGGAGGACCCCTGCCCCCTAGCTAAAGGCAATTCATTATTCATTTACATATTTTCCAGAGAGGATTCGCCAGAGAAGATCCCTCACGGGTCTATTCTCTAGGGCTTAGCATTCAAGAGAAACTATCCTTAATTTCTATGTGAGATTAGAGTTTACTCTTCTAGATTGAGAGAGTTAGAGTGGAGGTGTGGATTGGAGGAAGCCCGGCTTGTCGGTGTCTCCTCTCCAGTTTGTATCGACGGGATCAAGACTCCTAACCCGAGGCTTGCTCCTAGGATTTCTTCGGTAATTCGACTTCTAATTCTAGTAAGTTCCCTGTTTATTATTCTTTGGTTTGTGAGTTTACTTTATTCTCTTCGCGTAGAGAGTAGGGTAATCATCTCTAGCGTAAACATGGTGTTTAGGCTAAGATACTCATAGATATCCCCTATCTAGCCAGATCTGTGGTAGTAGCTTGGAAAGTGACAATTCCGTAGATACCTTTGGAACCCACAATCCCGTTAGAAGGACCGGTAGGGTTTCATAGGCCGTGTGTTAAGCATCCTCTGAGGTGTCTCTTATCACGACGGTTCTCCCCAATAGAATAATAGCTCATATCTTATATAGACTAGAACGAGACTACAATCGCAATCTTCTCTAATCGCTCATATCAAGATCACCTTGTTTGTAGCCTAAGGGTTAATAGCGTATATTTGGTTAGTCAGATGCACCCTTTCTCCCCGCGGAAAAACAAATAACGATACTCTGGACTATCTCCCAGGTGAAGTGCTCACCGGTATCCGTGCGCTTGCGGATTACTTCCTAGTGATTTCTCTGTCTGCGTTAACAAATATCAACAAGCATTTCTGGCGCCTTTTATCTTTTTCAATTTCATTATTTCTTACCTTTTCTATCCTTATGGAAAATCTAAATTCCACACCTATCTATCAATTTTCTGCACCCACGGAGACCGACCTATTACCATGGGAGTCATCACAGCCTATCCAAACTCCCCAGTTTAGGTTGAGTCCACGGTTGATTGCAATGATTCAAAGCCTATCCTTTTCAGGAAAGGAAGACGAAAATCCTTACCTTCATATTCGAGATTTTGAGCTAACATGTGATTGTCTTCGCATAGAAGGCCTATCTGATAAAACTTTACGTTGGAAGCTTTTTCCTTTTTCTTTAAAAGGAAGAACTAAACAATGGTATAATCAGAAGGTAAGCCAACAACAAGGAGATTGGGGAGTTTTGCGCTCCAACTTCTGTCTAGATTTCTATCCCATCACCCAAATTGTCGACCTTAGAGTCAAGGTTCTAACCTTCAATCAAGAAGAGAACGAATCTTTGGCTTACTCTAGGAAATGTTTTCTTGAGCTTTTAGAATCAGGTCCACACCTTAACATCAAAGGCCCCGTTCTTCTTCAACATTTTTACAAAGGTCTTCGTAAAAAAGGATAGAGAGTTGCTAAACACCACATCTGGAGGTTCTTTCTTTCACATGCCATCCATAAAAGAAAAATCAACCTTAGATAGAATCCTAGATGCTGAGTTGGATAATACCCTCCATGAAGAAACTCACGAAGCTAAATACAGTACCTTGCCAGATCCAACATCTACTTCAGCTATCCCAAGTTCTGAGCCTAAAATGGAAGAAATTCCACCACCTAATTTCATCTTAGATATAGATCCTGATCTTTTCACTGATTTCAGAAACATTTCAACTTACTTTTCTTTTTCAAAACCCCAAGATCATCACTCTAGCAACCATATACACCAAATGCCAAACAGAAGCATTTTTAGAGAGCTTGTATCAATCATAGTAGCAAATTGTTAGAGGAATTAGAACTTTCCTCTGATGTGATCTGTCTGGATTCACCTTCTATTCCAATATGTTGTACATTCAATTCAGATCATTTTGATGCTCTCTATAATCCTGTTGTGGGGATCAATATCATGTCTAAATCACTTGCGCATGAATTATTGGGCAATGTGACTTTAACCCCAACAACAAAGCTCATGAAGAATCTTGACGGACATATAGTCCCTAGTCTTGGTATTTTACATGTCTTACCCATTATGGTAGATGGTGCCATGGTTCGTTTGAACTTTTATATCTTTGATACATGGGACCACGACCTTTTGATAGGACAACCTTTTAGAAGACTTCTTTATGAAGGCCAAAATGGGAAACTAAACATTTCCTTTGGAAAGAGTTTTTAAATCCCAATGACAATCTCTCATTCTTTGAACAACAAAACTGAATCTTATCTTTTGCCTGATCCTATGGAGGAAGTAAAAACTACTTCTCTAGAGCTTTTCAATGAACCAGATTTGGAAGAAGATGCTCCTTTCTTCATAGAAGAAGAAGCTGATCCTTCTGAACCTGAACCCTTAGACGAGTTTGCAGAAACGCCTAGACCTCCTGTAGAGCTTAAACCTCTACCACCCGGTATTACGTATGCTTTCCTCCATAATGATCCAGAGTCTCCTATAATCATAAGTGATAAACTCACTCAGGAGCAAACTCTGCACTTGATGGCTATTCTAGAAAGACATCGTTCAGCCTTTGGTTACTCACTCCAAGATCTCACTGGAACCAATCCTTTAATATGCACTCATCGCATTCCTACAGATCCTTCTGTTTCACCTTCTCGAGAGCTCCAACGAAGACTTAACAACGCGATGAGAGAGGTAGTTAAAAAAGAAGTTTTAAAGTTGCTGCATGCAGGGATTATATCCCGTGCCGCATAGTGAGTGGGTAAGTCCAGTGCAAGTTGTGCCTAAGAAGGGAGGCATGACTATTGTCACAAATAAGAATGAGCTGATTCCTCAACGCACCATCATAGGATGGCAGAAGTGTATAGATTACAGAAAGCTGAACAAAGCTCCAAAAAAGGATCACTTTCCTTTACCTTTTATAGATGAGATGTTAGAGCGGTTAGCCAACCACTCTTTCTTCCGTTTCTTAGATGGATATTCAGGGTATCACCAAATCCCGATCCATCCTGATGACCAAAGCAAAACCACCTTTACATGCCCCTATGGAACTTATGCGTATCGTAGAATGTCTTTTGGGATATGTAATGCTCCAGCTTCTTTTCAAAGATGCATGATGTCTATATTTTCTGACATGATTGAAGATATTATGGAAGTTTTCATGGATGATTTCTCTGTTTATGGAAAAACTTTTGATAATTGTCTTGAAAATTTAGAAAAGGTTTTGCAAAGATGTGAAGAAAAACATTTAGTCCTTAATTGGGAGAAATGTCATTTTATGGTCAAAGAAGGAATAGTGCTAGGACATCTAACATCTGAAAGAGGCATTGAGGTAGACAAAGCTAAAATTGAAGTAATTGAACAGTTACATCCGCCTATAAATGTGAAAGGAATAAGAAGTTTTCTTGGTCATGCTGGTTTTTATAGAAGATTCATAAAAGATTTTTCCTTTATTTCTAGACCATTAACTCTTTTGCTAGCCAAAGATGCTCCTTTCGAATTTGATGATGCTTGTTTAAAAGCTTTTGAATTGTTAAAGACAACACTCATCTCTGCACCAATCATTCAACCCCCTGATTGGTCTTTACCTTTTGAAATTATGTGTGATGCTAGTGATTATGCTGTGGGGGCAGTTTTGGGACAAACTAAAGTTAAAAAGCATCATGCAATAGCTTATGCCAGTAAAACTTTGACAGGACCTCAACTTAATTATGCAACCACTGAAAAAGAGCTCCTGGCTGTTGTTTTCGCTATAAACAAATTTAGATCTTATTTAGTAGGAGCCAAAGTAATTGTTTATTCTGATCAAGCTGCTTTAAAGTATTTGCTCACTAAAAAGATGCTAAACCTCGCTTAATAAGATGGATGCTTCTGCTCCAAGAATTTGACTTAGAAATAAAAGATAGAAAAGGAGTAGACAATCTTGTTGCAAATCACTTGTCTAGAATGTATTTTAAGAATCCGCAGGAACTACCCATTGATGATTCACTCCGGGACGACATGCTCTACGGGATCAATAGATCTGACCCCTGGTATGCAGATATTGTTAATTTTATGGTTTCAGGATATGTACCACCAGGAGGGAACAAAAGAAAGCTTATTCAAGAGAGTCGTTCACACATATGGGATGAGTCATTCCTCTTCCGAGTATGCTCTGATGGCTTCCTCAGGAGATGTGTGACCATTGAAGAAGGAATGAAGATCATTGAAAGATGCCACTCATCACCATATGGAGGCCATTATGGAGCATTCCGCACACATGCAAAAATTTGGCAGTGTAGATTCTATTGGCCGGCAATGTATGAGGACACTAAAGAATTTATCAGGAGATGCGGGCCATGCCAAAGACACGGCAACATAAACTCAAGGGATGCCATGCCACTCACCAGCAATTTATAGATAGAACTCTTTGATGTTTGGGGAATCGACTATATGGGACCATTCCCCCCATCAAAGAAATGTGAGTATATCTTGGTGGCAGTTGACTACGTCTCCAAGTGGGTGGAAGCATTACCATGCAAACATGCTGACAACGTGAACTCAAAGAGGATGTTTGAAGAAACTATCTTTCCAAGATTTGGAGTCCCCAGAATAGTAATAAGTGATGGAGGATCACATTTCATCGACAAATGATTTGAACAGTATCTAGCGAGGCATGGGTATCTAGTGAGGCATGGGATCCGCCACAAACGTCGCTACACCTTATCATCCTCAGACAAGTGGCGAAGCAGAAACCTCAAACAAACAAATCAAGAATATTCTTCAGAAAACAGTGAATGAGATGGGAACAACATGGAAGGACAAGTTACCTGATGCACTCTGGGCCTACCGGACTGCATACAAAACCCCAATTGGAATGTGTTGACACAAAAAGCGTCAGTATTTGCGAACACCTTGGGCTATTACCCAAAGCTCGGTATTCCGGAGGCGTGCTAGTCGATTTGACCAATCAATCGACAAAGATGATAACTAGAACAAACTGAACGAGACGACAACGATGCGCCCGGACGTCAAGGCTCAGATTGATCAAAGATAACTAGAGCAGAGCTGAACGAGGCAAACAGCGATGCGCCCGGAATGCCAAAGCTCAGAGGTACTCCCACGTGGAACTTGCAAGGGTTTGACAGAGATCAAGATGATGCAGCCCGTCGAAGCTTGAAGAACTCGTTGATAAGCTAAAACTAATACAAAAAGGTAAATTTCGGTAAAAAGTAGAATAAGATAAAATTGGTTTGTTTTTGATTGGATTTATTTTATTCTATAGCCCTCGGGCACATATTTATACTCCCGCATGCAGAGTTGTACAAAGACATGACTCGTACCCTTCCTAAAACAAACTCCTAACCTAAAGGAAACTGACTCACACAGGAGTCGGATCTAAAACAATAATATTTATTTCCCTAAGCAAACACACCTATTTTAAAGGAAAATAAACGACTCATGCAAGAGCCGGACTCAAACTACCATAATAACAATACTGGTAAAACACCAGTTTCCTTATACTTTTCCTCGATGGAAGCTTTCCATCGGCAGATCCCTGCGACTTCCTTCTTTGGTCACCTGTAATCTTCTACTGCCACAAAGTGCTAAGTCACGCCCATCGGCATCGGCAATACTTTCCCGATCGGCAATCGGCAACATCTCCCGATTAGCGACCTTGTGTTGGTGACCGTCTTCACCGATCACTCCCCATCGGCAATTAGCAACTACCCCTCATCGGCATTTGGCAACGAACCCTCATCGGCAATCAGTAATGACTTTTCATCGACAATCGGCAATTAACTCGAGCTACTCAGCTTCACCAATCAACCTTCGTCGGCAAGGACCCAGCCTCCATCGGTAATAAACTTAGTCTTCCCGCAGTATACTCCCATCGACAATATTGGCTCAGGACTCCCTGATGCCGGTGGAGAACGACCGCTGACCAGTCAAGTCTTAGCTCATTTGACGTGTTGAAAAACGGTGTCAACACATGCCCCCCAGTTTCGGGACGTATAATACCTTACGTGCCAAAATTCTCTCCACTATAGCCGTTGTTGTAGTCGTTACCTCCGAGATAGATGCACAGTTTCCTCGATCTCTGTGTGTGGAACTGCAATTCAATAATAAAATCCCTCGATTGTAGCACAAACAGTTGCAGAACACCTCGATCACCGTGCGTATCTACCGCGGGCCTCTCCACATTCCTGCACAATGCGAAACGAAACCCCAAAATGCCCCGGGTAAGCTTATAAAAGTTACCGGGGTCCACACTACTTTTCACCCTGAGTCCACTTTCACTTTCACCTCCCTGTCTTCGTCTTCAACCTCCAGCCGCTCTGAAGAACACGAACTCAAGCAACAGTACTCTTCCGCAATCCAAGGACGAATTGCAAGCACTCCCTTGACTCCGACGGCAATCCAAGTTGACATCCCCAAAGTGAGACCTATTTTCTTTCCAATCCAACCTCCCGTTGGTCTTTTCTTCGCACAAATCTAAATTTGTTCCTGTTCCTTTTCTGATTTTTTCCCTTCTTTCCTTTGAACCCTAGGAACTGTATAACAAGGTAGTGATCCCACTTACTGGTTCCACCTTCAGCTGCCTAAGCCCCATGGGCAATCCTGATCCCAGCTTCTTAATCAATGCGGAAACCAATCGGATCCCATTCAGATCTGAATGCTTCAGTCTAGGGTTGTGGAAGGATGCCTTCCGATCATGGCCCAAGCCCACTAAGGGGTGGAAAAATTGGTACCTCAGGGTTGCTAGGGCGCAGCAAATTTATTGGCAAGAACGCAATTTGGACCAATGCATCCGACTTTCTATTGCCGATGTAGAGAGAAACGAGAACATGCTGATAGCCGCCTCCTATTTCTGGTCGAACACCATGAATGCCTTCCTGTTCCGACATGGACCAGCCACCCCAACGCTTGCCGATGTCCATATGCTGACTGGTCTGGACGTGTCTTTTGCCGATACCTTCACCTTGTTCAATAGGAAAGCCGAGTACAAAGTGAACACTCGGAACATCGACGATTGGATGGGTTACATTCAGGAATACCAGAAAACAAGATCGGTAAACCAGAGGGAGCATGCCACCTTCCTAAACATGTGGCTGGACAAGTTCATTTTCTGCGGCAGGGCAGTTGGACCCACTACCATGTACCTTCCAGCAGCTGAGCTGCTTGCCGATGGGACAAGACTTCCCCTGGGCAGATATCTTCTAGGATCGGTATATCGTCTTCTCCATCAAGTATCCCAGAAGTTACTGCTAGGTGAACACATCGGCAACCTTGGAGGTCCCTGGTGGTTTATCAATATGTGGCTGAACGCACAGATGCAGAAAGCGCTTCAGTTTGACTTGTTCGCTCAACGTTTTCCGAGAGACATATCAGAAGACCATCAATGTGGGGAGGATGAATCGGCAACTCGCCCTCCACTCAACTTTGGAGAGGCCATTATAGTACTGCCAGGGACCGATGACGATGCGGAGCAATTCGGTCTATTTTTTCAGAAGTTTTACAATGAAATTCTTGCCACAGAACGGCTCTGGTGGCCATATGCCGATGAAGACAACCAGTTCCCATTGCTATTTAACCTTACCGAAGGGAATGTGCCTGAGAACCAGATAATTATGAAGGCCAGCATCACTCCCCGAGCTATCGCAGTGAACATCTTCGGATCGGGAAAGAATGCCCCTCCATCATTTGAATTCTACTACCCATCGGTAGCGGCGAGACAGCTGGCGTTCGGTCAACTGCCAATCAAGTTTTGTTACTCCAAGGTAGTGAAGCCGAGGCAGACATTCTCCAGCGCTCTGGACTGGAACAAGGTGGTCAACCTTTCTCCCGATGCCGATGTATCAGATCTTGACTTGTCCTCCTGGTCACCAACTTCCTTTATTACCAATGAGTACAAGTCCTGGTGGCAAAAATGGAGGTTTCAACTATTTGCCAAATCGTCACACTACTACCGACACATGATCGATGCCGATCACATCATCCCCGACGATGCAGTAAGTCCTCATTCCGATGCATTCCTTACTTTTACCTCCGCCATCGGTATTTAACCTTCTTGCGTTTGACAGGTTGATGACCCGATTCCTCCGATGAGTAAGAGCGGCAAGCCCTTCAAGCTTCGAATGATGAGTCCCGTATCACTCATCGGCAACAAAGCTCCCACGTTAGCTGCCTTCATTCCTCGACAGGTACCCACACCGACACCTGCAAAAGCCAAGGTTACATCGGCCGCCGCTGCTGCCCTGACGCAGGTGTTTGCAGTAAACTGATCTTCACTCATACCGATTATATACTGTTTAATCGGCAACATTTACTTTGTATAACTTGCATTGAATATTTTCAGGCTATGAGGTCATCGGCAGCTGCTCCCAGTAGACAAGTACCTTCAAGCCCGGCTGCCGATGCCCCCCAGTCCTCATCTAAGCGGGCTGGATCTCCTGCTACTGCGCCAAGGAAGAAGAGGCGCTTGAGGCTGGCTAGCCCATCTTCATCATCGGCACAAGTAGCACCACCAATTGTCGGTGCGTCGTCGGCAGGAACCCCATCGACTCCCATCCCAGATCAGCCGATGGACGACGTCCCTGATCAAGGGACAGCTCCATCCACCGCAGTGGAAGTGGCATCGGTATCGGTACCACCAACTGAAATTCCTGATGAAGAAACACCCGCCAGGGCAGCGGAAGCGGCATTGGCATCGGCACCATCAGCCGAAGTCCCCGATGAAGAAACACCCACAACAGCAGTGGAGGTGGCATCAGCATCGGCATCGGCCGAAGCTCTTGACGAGAGAGCAACGTCGCCGCCACAAGAGCCAGGCACCACGTCGGAAGCGACGCCAACAACCACGTCACCAGCACCGACAGCGCCAAGTGCTTCCCCGATGGAAGTTCCCTTATCGGCAACTACCGCCACTCTTCAGGATGAAGCTGGACCATCCACCATGCCGAGCCCCAGGCAAGAGATTCACTTCAAGATGGTAAGTTAATCATTTAAAAATTCTAGTACAATCTTTCGGTCGGCATATTTTAACCCCTCTGTTTTCAGGCCCAAGATTCTCCAGATAGTCTTTTTTCCTTCAGCCTCAACCCGCAGGATGAAGATGGACGTCAAAGCCTCCTCCAAGCAGACAGCCTGTTTTCCTTCTCAGTCGACATACCCGATGACGATGGGGAGGAAGAGAGCTCTGTCCCAGCTCTATCGGCAGAGATTAAGGCCAAGCTTGAGGCACTGCTTTCCTTGCTGCTACAAGACACATCCCAGCTCATTCAAGACTCATCAGCAGCAAGGGTTGCTTTCAAGGATATCCAGGGTCATCTCCCTGCCGATATAGCAGAAATCCTCCTTCAGGCAACCTTCCTCGACATCAAACAAATCCAGTACCAGAGGCTCTCCCGTCGCCTTGCCGATAGGGCTGCCCAATCTAAGAGCGAGGAAGAGAAGCTTAAGTTCAAAAACATTGCCGATGAGAAGCACCAGAGTATTGGCCAAGCAGAAGTCTCCGTCAACGGTCTCGACCAAGAAATCACTCGGCTATCGGCCAAGAAAGAAGAGCTGTTGGCCGAGTTACAAAAGGTTGAAGAGGACTTGACTGCAGCCAACCAGCAGAGAATCCAATTATCCGATACCATCAGGGTTTTGCGGCAAGAGAGGGACCAGAACGCCCGGCAAGCCATCTTGTGGAAGCAGAAGATCAAGCCGGTCGAGGGCTCTGCCGATGCCGACGCCAAGGAGATGGACGAGATAGAACAGATTGGCCTGTGTGCGATATCAGCCATTCACTCCTTCCTGTAATCCATTTGTCATATCGGCAAAAATGTAACTCCGATACTTAATTCTGGGCCTTGTAATATAACGTTTACATGTTTTTACCGATGTATTATAATTTTTCTTTTCACCGGCATCCAAACGAGCACGCCATACGTCAACTCCTTCGAGAGTTTCTGGAATGTACGCATCGCTGGGGGCGGACTGTCTTACCCGATAAGGACTTGATTAGGAAACCACTTCCAGGCCTAGAATCCAATCCCGATCGGCAAAATCAATCTCCACACCAGAGTACCATCGGCAAACTCGTTCACCCAGTCATCGGCAACCGACACCATAACTTATCGAATCGGGCCAAACCCTGAGTAATCCTAACTTGCTAACAGACCCTGGTATTTAGCCTGATTGTAACAATAATCGGCAACGAGGCTTCGTACTTCCATCGGATCAGAATTAGGACAATGCCGATAGACCCACCAAAGATTACGAGGAGGAACTCCTAGAGCGCGTGCACCACACACTTAGTCATCGCACGCAAGCGCGGCAGAATCATTCTTACAACCATCTTCTAGCAGTTAACGAATTTATCGGCAGTACGACGTCTCATACACAAACCATCGGCAGGTACCCCCAAGTATAATAATTGAAGTCGCCAGTTTGCCGAGTGTGGCTCCCAAGCCAACAGGTCCAAGATTGATCCCGGTTAAACCATCGGCAAAATATTGTCGTCTGCCAATGGATCTCCATCCTTGCACTTTGGCCTCCACTGCTTTCCCCCGAAGGAACTTTAGTGTTATATAGATCGTTTCGTCGTTCACGCTGAGTTCTTCTTTTATGGGTTCTTGTCAGACCCTTAGGGCACCACCGAGGGAGTTTGGTTTTCCAGACAAGCTGGTGCTGCCTTTCATTACTTACATCGACACTTCTTCCGATGTTTGAATTTCTGGAAAGCATTTCCTCATTGGGTGTTCTTGTCTTGGTTTTCTCCATGTTCTCTTCTTGATCGACCTGCCCGCTAAGCCTGCTATGGGCACTAAGCTCGCCCCCCAGTCGGTCATGTACTGATCCCTTCTCTCTGAGTGGCTTGGCGTACCTGGATGTCCGATCATCAAAACAAGGTTTCTTACCTGACTGATCGGCAGTATGATACCCGTTGCATTCAGGACAGTCATCGGCAGTAGGTAGCTTAATGCCTTCTTCCCAATAGTGAACGAAGAAGGGACACCTCCAAGGATCTGATCATCGGCCTGTCAAGCGCAAAAAGGGTTAAAGTACCGATGACGGAATGTAACACCCCAAATTTTTGCTTTCTGGAAAAATAGTAATAAAATGATTTAATTGTGTTTTGGTGCTCATAAAAACATAGGAAAATAAAAAGGTTTTCGTTAAATTATTGCCCTTTATTTAGCAACGTGGTTGTGCACTCATGCCTTTGCATATGATTCCATGTTTGTGTGGTGTTGTTAAAACTAAAAAGAATTTAAAAAGTGGATTTCAAAAAGGTTTATGAAAATGCTTTGGAAAAAAAAGTTTTGGTTTAAGAAAATAAAACAGGTTTTTGGAAATGGATTTGAAATTGTGAAAAGAAAAACAAAATCCCTCTCTCCCTCCCAGCCCAACTCTCTCTCCCCCTCTCTCTCTTTCCTCCCCGCGGCCTGCCAGCCCCAGCGGCCCACCCGAGCCGGCCCACCTCCCCCTCCCCTCCTTCCCCCGCCTGGGCCTCTCCCACCAGGCGGCCCAGCGCCCCTTCTTTCCCCCCACCGGCCCAATCCGGTCCCCCCCCCCCGCAGAGCAGGCCGCTAGGCCGCCCCTTCCCCCGCAGCCCATTCCCCGCCAGGCCGCCCCATTCCCCCTCCCTCGCTTGGGCCGCGCAGCCTCAGACCGACCCAACCTCTTTTCCCGCCCGCGCACAGCAGCTAACAGGCCGGTTTTCCTCCCCGCCGGCCCAACCGAGGGCAGCTGCCCAAGCCTCAACCCTAGCCCCCTCCCCCTATAAATACAACCCCCTAGCCCCCTCTTTTCCCCACGCCGTGAGCAGCCGCCGCCGCCGAGCCGTCACTGCTCCACCCGCAACCGGGCAAACCTAAAGCGTCTGCTGGCCTTGCGCTTTTTGCCTCGGAAAGCGTGTTTCCACGCGGTAATTGTTTTTCTTCCAAAAATAAATTTCGGTTCTACCATCAGTTTTCTTTTGTTTATAAAATATTCGTTTTAACTCCGTTTTCATCCATTCAAATTGCGTTAGATTCATAGAGTTTTTATCTACATGTTAAAACCATAATCAATCTGTTTTGCAAACTTTGAAAATATTTATTTATTTAATGCCTTTAATTTCATAGTTTAATCTTTAAATTTTGTTTAAATCATATCTTCTTCGTTTTAGATCCGATTCGTTTCGTTCAAGTTGCGTTGGCTTCGTATCGGCATAACCTTTTCTTTAGTGATCTTTAATACCATGTTAATAGCTCTGTAATTTTATGTTTAACTCCTAACTTGATTAATAACTATGCAACTTGTTTTGTATATAAAATATGATTAGTTCTACTTTTGTTTTCAAGATCCAAATATAACTTTGACTTAATCTAACATGGGTGGTTCCCTGAAAATACCCTATACACTCTTTTATATAGTAAAACTAATAAAACTCATAGTTCTCTTTTGTAAATGCAAATCTTCCGTTAGTTGTATCTTTCTAATCGTAGATCCGTTTAGTGTGTTTTTCATGACTGTGTGTTCGTAGAGATGCGTAGTTTTCTTTTAAAATCTTTTTAATTGATTGGTGTATTGTTCTAATTTAGCCATGTTTGTATGCTTTGTATGATCAGATGCTTGTGTGGTGATTTGTTAATTATTGTCCAATTGGTGAGTTTGCGTTGGAGATCAAGGAGAAGAAGTTGGTTTACTAGAAGATCTTTGAAGACGTTGATCTTTGAAGAAAGGATCTGTTTTAAGGCAAGTATTCATGGGATCATCCTTGTTGTCCTAATCACTTAAATCATTAATTCATGATTGCATGTGTTTCCTTGATATCCTATTTAGTTTCACCATAGCTTTGTACCTTATACCTTGTTACCCTAGGATTTATGCATTGGGTAGATCAAGCTAGTGCTCTTGGAAAATAACCGTGATCATGTAAACCTAACTAATGATTTATGCAACAATGGTAAAATATGCTTTTTAGCAACATGGATTAGGGTGAACTAGGGCACAGTTTTTGAGATGCTCTAGAACCTCCGTAAGCGATCACCCGGGATTTACAGTACAACCATGAGGGCTATAATGGCTCTGGCTTTAGTTCAGTATGAGGGCAACTCTCTCACATGTGGCAGTTCGCGAAAGTTGCCATTGACGAGCGGTTGCGGAGCGGCTGGAGTGGGGACTGCTGCGTGTGTGTACCATCCCGGGGCTCCTATATACCCCTTGCCCGTGGATCCGTAGTGTCTGTTGTTTGTCAGCGAGCCCCTTTGAAAGACTTCATAGTGAACCCTGCCGGCCTTCCTTGGAAGTGGGTCAAGAGGCTGATCCCCTCTGGCGAAAGGGTAAATCACGACTCATGGGTAAAGATGTACAACCTCTGCAAAGTGTCTTAAAACTAATATATTAGCCGTGCTCACGGATACGAGCGGCCTGGAATTCTTATGGAACAGAATGACTTTAATCTATCCTTTACTAGTTTGCTATTCATTATTCATGTTTACTCGATCATATGGTTATTGGGCTATTGATAACATTGATGCTACTGTAATGCTAAAATTGAGACAACTTAAAAGCTAATGCAGTTTAACCAGTGTCATACCTTTTTGAGCCTCATGAACCCCATGAATATTTGTTGAGTACAAAAGTACTTACGCTTGTTTACTTTCTTTTCAATATTTGGATAAAAATCCCGGATGGGTACCAGTTTGCCAGAGTTTCGAGCAGTTAGGCTTGTGATCAACCAGTCAGTTGGTCCCTATGGAGTGGAGTCTTCGCCTGAAGTTTGGAGTGTCTTACCACTATTTGCTCTCTCAAGGTTATTTCTTTAACCATATATGTTATATACTTAAGTATTGTCTTTTGATATTACCTTGTTCTGTGACTATATGTGGGATTTGACTTCCTGGGCTCACATATAGGGTATATCTGGTTTTGTTCTTAAAACCGGGTGTGACACGGAAGTAAAGTAATAAGGAACGCATCGGGATAAAAGACTTACTGCGTCATCAGGGATGATGTGATCGGCGTCAATCATGTGCCGATAGTAGTGCGACGACTTGGCAAACAGCTGACACCTCCATTCTTGCCACCAAGACTTGTACTCATTTGTGATGAAGGAGGTTGGTGACCAGAAGGACAGGTCAATGTCTGACGTATCAGCATCGGAAGGGAGATGGATGACCTTATTCCAGTCTAGAGCACTGGAGATTATCTTCCTGGGCTTCACTACTTTGGAGTAGCAGAATTTGATCGGCAGTTGGTCAAATGCCAGTTGTCTCGCCGCTACCGATGGTTAGTAGAACTCGTAAGATGGAAGGGCATTCTTCCCAGATCCAAAGATGTTTACTGGAATGGCTCGGGGAGTGATGCTGGCCTTCATGATTGCTCGGTTCTTGGGCATGTTCCCATCGGTAAGGTTGAATAGCAGCAGGAACTGATTGTGTTCATCGATATATGGCCACCAGAGCCGTTCCGTGGAGGAAAGTCCATTATATAACTTCTGAAAAAATGCGTCGAACTGCTCTACATCGGCATCAGTCCCTGGCAGCACTATGATAGCCTCTCCAAAATTGAGTGGAGGGCGAGTTTCCGATTCATCGTTCCTATACTGATAATCTTCCGATATTTCCCTCGGAAACTGTTGGGCGAACAAGTCAAACTGAAGGGCCTTCTGCATATGGGCGTTCAACCACATGTTAATGAACCACCAGGGACCCCCAAGATTGCCGATGGGTTCACCTAGCAGTAACTTCTGAGATACTTGGTGTAAAAGGCGGTGTACTGCTCCAAGAAGGTATCTACCCAGGGGAAGTCTTGTCCCATCGGCAAGTAGCTCGGCTACAGGGAGGTGCATGGTGGTTGGTCCGACGGTTTTGCCGCAGAAGATGAACTTCTCCAACCACATGTTCAGGAAAGTGGCGTGCTCTCGTTGGTTTACCGATCCGGTTTTCTGGTACTCATTGATGTAACCCGTCCAACCGCCGATGTTCCGGGTGTTCACCTTGTACTCAGCTTTTCTGTTGAAAAGGGTGAAGGTATCGGCAGAGGTGACGTCCAAGCCGGTCAACATATGGACATCGGCAAGGGTAGGGGTGGCTGGTCCGTGTCGGAAAAGAAAAGCGTTCATGGTGTCCGACCAGAAGTAGGAGGCAGCCATCAGCATGTTTTCATTCTTCTCCATATCGGCAATGGAGAGCCTAATGCACTGGTCCAAGTTGCGCTCTTGCCAGTATATTTGCTACGCCCTGGCTACTCTAAGGTACCAGTTCTTCCACCCCTTGGTGGGTTTGGGCCATGACCGGAAAGCATCTTTCCATAATCCTAAGCCAAAGCACTCGGATCTGAAGGGCACCCGGTTGGTTTCTGTGTTGATTATGAAGGTGGGATCTGGATTGCCCATGGGGCCTAAGCAGCTGAAGTTGGAACCGGCAAGTGGGATGACTACCTTGTTGTACAACTCCTAGGGTTCGAAGGAAAGAAAGGGAAGAATTAAAAAAAAGGAGGAAAGGAACGGGGATAAATCCAGATTTATGCGAGAAAAGAACCAGCAGGAGGTTGGATTAGGAAGAGAATAAGTCTCACCTTGCGGATGTCGACTTGGATCACCATTAGAGTCAAGGAAGTGCTTGCGGTTTGTCCTTAGATTGCGGAGATGACTGTTGCTCGGGCTCGGACAGGTACTCTTCGAGGGCGTGGCTGGAGGTTGAAGACGAAGGCAGGGAGGTGAAAGTGAAAATGGACTCGGGGTAAAAAGTAGTGTGGATCCCGGTAACTTTTATAAGCTTACCCAGGGGCATTTTGGGGTTCCGTTTCACACTGTGCAGGAATGTGGAGAGACCCGCGGTAGATACGCGCGGTGATCGAGGTGATCTGCAACTGTTTGTGCTACAATCGAGGGATTTTATTATTAAATTGCGGTTCCACACGCAGAGATCGAGGAAACTGTGCGTTTATCTCGAAGGTAACGGCTACAGCAACGGCTACAGTGGAGAGAATTTCGGCACGTAAAGTACTATATGCTCCGAAACTGGGGGGCATGTGTTGACACCATTTTTCAGCACCTGTCAAATGAGCTAAGGTTTGACTGGTCAGCGGCCGTTCTCCATCGGCATCAGGAAATAATAAGCTAGTATTGCCGATGGGAATATGCTGCAGGAAGACTAAGTGTGTTGCCGATGGAGGCTGGATGGTTCTTGCCGACAAAGGTTAATTGATGAAGTCAAATAACTTAAGCTATGAAGTTGCTGATGCTGATTGCTGATAGATTACCGATTGCCGATGAGGAGGCATTGCCGATTGCCGATAAGGAGACATTGCCAATTGCCGATGAAGAATGGTTGCAGATTGCTGATAGGGATTGATTGGTGAAGACAGTTATCAGTACAAGGTTGCCGATCGGGAAGTGTTGCCGATGCCGATGGGCATAGGGTGCCGATGAGTACAAGGTGACTTAGTGCTTGGTGTCAGCAGAGGACTACAGGTGGCCAAAGAAGGAAGTCGCGGATTGGAGGGATCTGCCGATGGAAAGTTTCCATCGAGGAGAAGTATAAGGAAACTGGTGTTTTGTACCAGTATTATTATTATAGTAGTTTGAGTCCGACTCTTGCATGAGTCGTTTATTTTCCTTTAAAATAGGCGTGTTTGTTTAGGAAAATAAATATTATTGTTTTAGATCCGACTCCTACGTGAGTCAGTTTCTTAAAGTTAGGAGTTTGTTTTAGGAAGGATACGAGTCGTGTCTTTGTACAACTCTCCATGCGGGAGTATAAATATGTGCCCGAGGGCTACAAAGAGGACAATCAATCCAATATAAAACAAACCAATTTTACTCTTATTCTACTTTTTATCGCAATTTACCCTTTTTGCATTAGTTATAGCTTTTTAACGAGTTCTTCAAGCTTCGACGGGCTGCATCACCTTGATCTCCGTCAAATCCTTGCAAGTTCCATGTGGGAGTACCTCTGAGCCTTGGCATCCGGGCGCATCGCTGTTGCCTCGTTCAGCTCTGCTCTAGTTATCCTGATCAAGCCTCAATCCCAGCATCCGGGCGCATCGCCGTTGTCTGGATTGGATCTTGCTCTAGTTATCGTCCTTGTCGATTAACTGGTCAAATCGACTGGCATGCCTCCGGATATCGAATTTCGGATATAAGCCCGAGGTGTTCGCAGATCCTGACGCTTTTTGTGTCAACAGTAATAATCTCTGGTGAATGCGTATGTGGCATCGAAGGCTCGACCTATATCAAAATGAGGTTGGGTTCTGGACCCTGATGCCCCATATGGGTCAGTGGAATATCTTCTGGATTGGTATGGTCCATTTGCCCATTGTTGGTCTTGTCCTTCTGGCCATTCTTCCTGAACTGGTTCCTCTTGTCGAGTGTATTGCCCCCACGGATCCCTAAGGATGCGAGGGTTGTAATCATCATTATAACTGATGTGCGTCGGTTCCTCTGGGCCTGGATCAGCTCCGTGCCATGTACGTTCTTGATGATTGGCCATCCTTTCGGAGGCCACGCGTTGTGGCGCTCTCTTGTTTATTGGCTCTGCTTCAATTTCAATCAAATAACTTTGGACAGTGTAGAGCCCAAGGCCTGGGTTAGGTAACCAGACATTACCCTTATCATAAAGCATATACATAATATCATGTTCTTTCTTTAACATTTTTCCTTGTCTAAAAGAGTCATAGCCATAATAAGGTCGGAACTCATCAATGAAATCAAGTGACGAGCCTTCTAATAAATTCATGCTTGTGGCTAGACGGGTGATCAAAGATGTGCAACCAACAGGACCTAGTAGGTTTGGTGTGCTAAGCCAATGTGCAACTAATAAACTTACAGGTGAAACATGCACTTTATTAATAGCAGTGAAAAGAAGTTGCAGATCTCCTACTCTCACCTTCCTGATGTCATCTCTAGGGAACAGAACATGTCCTATCCATTTATGAAACATACAAACTGTGGTATGCTCTATGTCACTAGTTCGGGGTTGCAAAAAGTGTTGGTTGTTGATACTTATTAACGTCATTACCAAAAGTAGAATAATTTCTATTTCTGATAACGGCGCCAAAAAGGGTTAACCACCTCTCATGCCACTTAAGCCAGGTTGTCATCCCCAACATGACAGAGAGATGCAGTATTGAAATATGCAATTGCTCTAAGTGAATATGAATAGAAATGTGTTTCTGCAAGCGCACAGATAATACCAATGTAGCATTTTAACCAAGAGTATTCCAGGTATCGTTATTTATATTTTTACCACTGGGAAGGGATACTAAGGAATAAATGAGGAATGAGTAATGAGTATTAATGAGTATCAGTGCATGTGTAATGGAGAGTTTTCATCTATCTCACTCAGTATGAGATAAGTGTCACAAAAGATATAGATAATTAATGAATAGTGACAAAAGATAAATACTAATAAGCATATATGTAGCCTCATAAGATAATGATAAGCACCTCAATAGATATTCTAGCAAGTCATTAGCATGGAATTATGACGAACTACAAAGATATTTCCTAAGTCATTCTTAACTATACAGTCTAATATACTATGATTAGTGCAATTACACTTGGCAATCATGGCAAGAAAAGAGATATTCATGTGTAGTGAGTATTACTAAGGAAGATGAAGAACATAGCAATCACTTCCCCGTAATAGAACTGCTCTGCCTGCCCTACAAACAGGAGGAGGACTCCAAAGGACTCAACAGGACTGTCACTCCTGTGATCTACCTCACGATCCAGAATGTAGGGTACAATCGCAGATAAATACGGTCTAGGCACCATGCCTACACAATATCTATCATTTACCCACAGCGCTAATGGATAAACACTATATGATCCTAAACATGCATATGATTCAGATCTAACTATGCCAAGCATATAATCATAATAAACTAAGAACAATATAATTGAGAACATAATCAAATAGAGTATAGTCATAAATAAAATAATGAAGTAGAGCAAAGTCATATTCATAATATTGAAGAACAAATGAAGAATAATGAAGAACTAGAGAGAGAATTACCAATAATCCTCTTGACAGATCCGGAAACCACTTGAAGATTGACTCATTCTAGTTCTAATCCTATATAGCTATGCTAAACTAGAGATCTAGTTGATGTGGTGGCTCTAGGGCTTGATCAGGGACCTCTTCTCTTGAGATGGAATGAAATTAGGTCAGAAAGGGCTCTTCTCCTCAGGGTCAGGGGCCTTCCTTATATAGCCTCCTCAAATGAACATCGGTCGTCGGATCAAACCGACCTTAATGGAGGGCTTAGATGCAACCTCAAAGGCGGTGGAGAGGTAGTCCCACAAGGCAGACCCCTGGGCCCGCTTGGCCTCTCGCTTCTTCCCACGCCTTCTTGACCCTTCTAGATTATTATTTTTCGTACGAATGATAATTATCTCTATGTAAACATGACATGTGGGCCTTTCCTCCATATTTCCTGATATCCCCCTGCAGGAACATACATTCACCAAAACTCGTGGAATTCTATTAGTTTAAACCTTATTTCTAGTTATTGGTTTCATATAGATCCTTATCCTTGTTTAGTTGACGGTTGATTTTGGTATTTAAGGACCGTCAACATTGGTCTCTAGAAATTTCCCGCCAGAACTGGTGTTTATCAAAATTTGTAAGATCAGCATCTAAGTCTGGGATAGCTCTTGGAGAGAAACAGAGGTGGTTACTCAACTCCCTCCTTGACAAAATAAAATTTTGTTTGAATAACCGAAAAGCAATCCCGCCCTCACTTAATTGTAAGGTGCAAAGAAATTCAATGGTTAATAGACGGGATCCTAATTCGGTTACGTTCCAAAAGTTTGTCCACCCAATCATTTGAAAGATAAGATCGAGTTCTGAATCCATACCTATGTCTCTTAGCAGGGTAGGATCGATGGTAGGTGTGTGGATGAAATCTTTGTTTCTCAACTTCTGGAAGACTTCTTTCTCTCGCCGAGAAATTAATCCAATGTCACTTGTTTTCATAAGGACCTTCCTCGTATTATCTGATGATGATGATGGTGCTTGTTCGGCCGGCGGATCGACGCTCATGTTGGAGTGACGAGAGGAGAGCGGGGACGAGTGTCTCGTCCCAATACTCTTCACGGCTTCCTTGGTGGCTCTTGCGGCCTTCTTGAACATCCTGCAAAATTTAAAAACAAAACTCGTGGAGAATCTGAGATGGTTAGCGGCCAGCCGTCCAGATGTCAGTGTTTGGAGGTTAGTCGTTCGAGACAAAATTTTATTGGAGATTTCAGCAGCACTTCCCCCTAAACATATTTTAGTTATGCTTGGACAGCGTGATCACTAGCTTCTAAGTGACTTCTCACTTCTCTAAACAAACTCTTTTTACTCCTCCCTTCCACTCTCTTCTTTCTTCTCTCAAAAGAGCAGAACTATTGAAACTCGGAAACTCAAAGTTGGAGATGTTTTCTGGAGTGTGTGTGGTGTGAAGAAGATACTGTAGGAGGGATTTTATAGGAGGTGAAGGGGACAGGGCGGGCGCCCTAGTGGCATGGGCAGCCGCCCCACTCTGGGCCCCAAAATGGCTGATCTTTGCTCCCCACCTCACATGGTGTGTCTTCATGCAAAATTATTGGTCGTGGGTGGAATTTGGACGGTGGAAGTTGTCTGGTGGTTGTGATGGGTGTAAGTGGATGAAATAATGTGATGTGATGTATGTGAGGTGGAGTCTATGACATGTGGTTCCAAAGAATATGGGTCATGCTTCTAGAAACTTGGTAAATAAAATGCAGGAATTAAAAGAGAAAACTTACTAAGGATGATTAAGCAAAATATTTTTTTATGCCACCACTATAATTAATAAATATGGGTTGTAACATGCCATAGAGATTATTTATGTGGGGCTTTTGGATATTAGAAAAGTAGACATGATTAATGCAAGAATTAAATATGCAAGAGAGTGATGAAATGTGGATAAATACCGATTTACCTTCCGGCGAGGGTTCAAGATTTTAGGGTCCCCCAAACTAGACCTCCAAACTATCTTTATTCTTTTGATGTATTCAATCCCAGAGGTGATACCTCTGGTGATTCTTCTTGATGAACTTCCTTCACTGTGGATTTTTCTGGTCTAGGATTGAATGTGAAGCATTCTTCTTGACCATTTATGTTGAACTTAATTTCTCCCTTTCTGACATCAATGTGGGCATTGGTGGTGCTCAGGAATGGTCTTCCAAGGATGATGGACACTTTATAGTCAGAGCTCATGTCCAGTACCACAAAGTCTACTGGCACAAAGAAATCTCTTATCTTTACTGGAATGTTCTCAGCCACGCCCAATGGGTATCGAATTGTTTGATCTGCTAGTTGTAAGCACATTGATGTTGGTTCTAGTGTTGCATAATCAAGCTTCTTGTAGGCTGATGAAGGCATCACACTGACACTTGCTCCAAGATCACAAAGTGCATTGTTGAAGTGTTGGTTCCTGATCGAGCAATCAATAGTGGGGTATCCTGGATCTTCTTTCTTCTTTGGTAATTTATTAAGGATGGCCGCACTACATTCTTCTGTCAGCTTGATCACCTCAGTGGTTGGCAGTGGTCTCTTCTTGTTAAGAATATCTCTGATGTACTTTGCATATGTAGGGACCTGTATGACATCAAGTAAAGGTATGTTGACGTATAACTTCTGGATAACCTCTACGAACTTTCCAAACTCCTCATCCGACTGTAGTCCTCTGTTTCTTCTAGGAAATGGTAAATAATTGGTGTCGTGATAATCTTTTCTCATTTCTTGGTCATTTGGTGCTTGTAGTAATTCTTCTGCTTCATTGGGATTCTCTTCTTCTACTACTACTGGTAATGTCGGTGCTCTTCTTGTTCCTCTTGTATGAGGGGGATCTCTGGTGGATTTCCCTCCTCTTATAGTTATATTCTTTACCTGCTCAATGTTAGTGGCAATAGGCAAAACAACAGCTAGGTTTGCTAATTTAAGCTCTACCTTTTTATTAAGAATATTTTGTTCATCAAAAGTAGATACTAGAAAATCTATTTTATTATGTATATCTTTTAAAGAAGATTGATTTGTATCTAGTCTTTGCTCAAGATTTGAATTAATTTTATTTTGTTGCACAATTAAATTCCTCAAGATAGGTTGCTTTAAAGTATTACCTGGATTCATACCTTTGCTATTGGGTTGACTTGGAGTAGATTGATGTGGGCATTAGTATGCCGTTTCAATGGCCCTTCGATCTTCTTTATATTTGGCCCTATGGTCAAGCCAATGGAGTAAATCATCCATCTTGGTTGATAGTGCATTTACTTCCTCGGGTATTTCTTCTGTTTCGTGACAATGTTGAAGGAAAAGCAAAAGATTGGTGGCATGAACTAACAAGGGTTTAGACTAGAGATGGACTTCCAGAGCATGATTACTTATGAGAAACTCAATCACATAGTCACTTGCTTCGGAAGGGGGTAAGCCATAATAATAATAAAGATATTGAAGTGTAAGCTCAAAGATAAATAACACAGAGATTAGAGATAGACTACTCCATAAAAATGTAAGCTGGCGTCGGACTAGTAAGAGAATAACTTCTAAGTAGGTCCTAATCTATTAAGTCATAATCTACTCTAGCACATATACAATCATATATAGCATAAAGGACTCTTCATCTATGTATAAGGAACATCGCTAAAGAAAGCCAGGACATAGCAAGACTTACTCCGCAATACCAATTCTGCCTGTCCTACCAATGGGGGGTGGACTATATAAGAATCAATGGAACTGTCACTTCCACGAACTACCATGCGACCCAGCCAATAGGATACATTTGCAGGTAAATAGCATCTAAGCACCACGCTCACATGTGATCTGCCACTTAACTCCCCTAGGGTGAAAGCTAAGCGCTTTGCAAACACATACATAAACTCATTATCAATCATAACTATATCAAGTATAGAACTAGAACAAACTAAGAACATAATAAATAGAAACATAATGATATTAAGAATAAAGTCATAGAGAAAGATACAAGATAATACGAATCTTTATGACAAAGATCTGAAATCCAGAGCGCGATGCTCTACTTCTCTAGATCTATCTAATCAATCCTATATAACTTGAAGGAATTGGGAGTAGCTATTCTAATTCTATGGTGGAGAGAGGGATATGAAACCCTAGATTTGATGGCTTCCTCTAATAATGATTTCTCCTCTCCTCAGGGGTGGCAGGGCCTTCCTTATATAGCCCCCTCAAATGAACGTGGACCGTCGGATCAAACCGACCTTGATCGAGTGGTTTAGATTCATCCTCAAAGGCGGTTAGGCACGATCCGCAAAGTGGAAGCACATTGGCCACAGGGGTAGGGCGGCCGCCCCAAACCCTAGGGTGGGCACCCTGGGTGTGGGCCCTCTCGGCCTCCGGCTTGGTCCAGTCTATTCTAGAGTCTTCCTGAGTATTCTTTTCTTGTGCGAAGGTCCTTTCTCTCTATGTAAACATGACATGTGGACCTTTGGTTCTTTTCCTGATAACTCCCTGTAAAAACATAAACTCACCAAAACTTGTGGAAAACTATTAGTTGGACCCCCTAAGTCTATGGTGGTGATTCACTTATGTCCTTTTTAGTTCTTGTTGACATATAGAATTTGATACTTAACGACCGTCAACACCGATCTCGTCAAGATTGCGCACGGTCCCCTCAGGAGTTAATTCCCTTCTGTTGCACATGAAACACTCCCATGAGGAGGCTCCGTTGCCCTCGGGGGTAGCGTGCTCGGTCTCTATGCTATCGGAACTGGAGAGGGTTGTTGACACCAGAAGTGGCAAACGGGTAAAAGACCGCAAGCGTACGGTTGTCAAGTGTAGCTTTCACTAGAAGTATTCCAGGTATCGTATGTTCCACAGGGAACAAGAAGTGAATTAACTAGTGATAAGGTTATGTCCTATGATGAGACAAGGGAGACTATGATGTTGGGTTGAGAGGTTCACTATAGCAAAGATATCCAACTAGGCAAGTAGGTTATACTATCTTTATCAGCCCTTCTCTTGTAGGAGGCGATGGGATAGATCAGTAGGAGGACAAAACTCCTATCAGACCGCGCCATCATGTTGTATTGAGGCCCTATCTTTTAAGAACTTATGTTACACACGTGGTGGAATACAAAGACCAGACAGGGCTGTCACCACCTGCTAGCTACCACAAACAATCCGTGCCATAAGCGGTTTACAAGGGCAAGATCTAGTCTAGACACCACGACTACACTATTCTTACTACTTTAACCCCAGCTAAAGGCTAAGGCACTCTACTTAAAGTAAAGCAATGAACAACCGCGAAAAGATGTATAACAACTATGCTAGAATTAGAATATCAAATACTGTAAAGAACTCGGATGTACCACTTACAAGTGCTGAACTTACAAGAGGATCGCATCTGCTGAGGTAGAGCTCCGGAGAAGATTTCCGACAGATATGGGGCTTTCTCCAGAAGACTTCCCTCACTCTCTTCCAACGAACATAGCACTATAGCAGAGCTTCGCTAAGCTATGTAGTATTTCTCCAATGAGTCATGAATTGAGAGTGAAGGCCTAGGGGGGGTATTTATAGCAGGAGGTGGAGTAGGGGCTACTCCGGTGCCATGTCAGTGATCCGCACCACCTCCATCAGCCACCATATGATCAAACAATCATTGTAACCGCCTTGAATCAATGGTGGAGATCAAGTTGATGCATGGAGGCATGCAGGAAGGCAGTGGAGAGCTCGGGAGGCTTTTGGGCACATGGGCCAAGTCGGCCGACCTGCCTATAGCAGGTGGGGGCCTCCCATTTCTTCTAGAAGCTGACCCACTGGTCAAGGGGCCTGTGGGTGGCCTCCGGGCCCACACTATAGGTCGGCCCGCCTAGAGTTGAGGCTTCTAGCCTCCTCCTTTCGTGTGGAGCATGGCCCACATGTCATGGACACCTTGGCAAAGTTTGGTATTTTTCCGAGATACTTTGTGGCCCCATGGATCCTCATGCTTTGATCTAGAACCGTTAAGAGGTAGCACAGAGTGGATCCAAGGGTGGATCTTCACTCTAGAAGGTGTTACTCGGATCATGGGTGCATGGGAGACCTTAGTGGCCCCTTAGTGGGGTCGACTGACCCCCTAAGTGGGCCCACAGGCTCCCAAATGTCCACATTTGTCATTGTCTGCATAAAAATATTCAAGGGACATGTGGAACCAATTATTTGATAAAATATGCTCTAGATATGTTATTCTACTCTTGAATCCAAGGTTGTTGACGGTATTTTGAGTATGTAAAAGTATGTCATTCTTACCATCAACAAGATCCCCCATACTTACCTCTTTGGCTCATCCTCGAGTAAAGGATAAAAGTAAACATAACTATGCTATTCAAAGTATAAAGCAAGCATAAACATTTACTCAAGACACTTTGTCATACAAGTGGGATATGTGGTATTGTCTAACATATATCCTTGAGAGGTTGATAAATGGAATAGTTCTCAAAGCAAAGTCATCGTTCCATATCATATTTTAGTACTTGGAGTTTTTGATAAGTTTTTCAAAAGAAAGCACATAAGTCAACTTACTCCTCATATAACACTCTAGATCACTCAAAAGGTATATGATTCCTTACCAAGGCATAGCATGAGGTTGCCTTCTTTTGTATCTTCCTACTTCTAAGTGGCTTATGTGGAGCTTAGGTAGGGATAAACAATGTAGCTTACTTGTATCACTTATATTGTAAAGTCAAAACAAGGATCCAAGGAGAAAAATGTCATAATCCTAGATCAAGATGTGCATGTGTATGGAATATGGTAGTGGAATTTATTGTACTCCTTAACTATGTATGATCTCTCTAACTTTATGATTATTTGAGACATGGCTATCTCTTTTTTTCTGAGCTTCCCTTGCTCATCATTTTTTTTATTTATGAGCTTTTTGATTGCTCTTTTTTAAGATAGCTATATCTCTCTTGCAAAATTTTGAGAGAGATCATAACATATTTCTAGAGTATTTATTGGATAAAAATGGAACATGTGAATGAAAGGCATGTTTTGCGTACTTCTAGTGTAGAAGCAGCGTTTATATGTGGTGTGTATGTGATCTTGATCTTTGAACTATGACAAAATTCTCAACAAGGGTCAACAAGGTTTGACCAAACTCAAAGCAAATACAAGAAGCATATGAGGAAGGTTTTTGATCATGTATAAACATATATGGCTTTGGTAGGAATTTCTCACTATAGAGGAGTAGTGACATTATGGTTTTATGACGTTTTCAAAAATTAATCTCCAAGTACTTTAAATAGACAGGGTATGAATCATGAGCTGAGAACTTATATCTCATTGATCAACAACTTAGTCAATATGATTCCCTATCAAGATATTTTCCCACTAGTATAAACAAAAGCAAGAATTCATCTTTATGACGCTTTTACCCTCAGAACATCATAGATTATGTCACTTTTCAAATTTTAGTTTCGAATGCGATCTTCTTGTTTTTATTCAATATTAAAAGGGAAATAAACTAAGCAATTAATTTCATTAATGGATTTTTATTTTTTTTATATTTTGTTAGAAGGGAAATGAGTCAAACAAATAAAAACATAAAAGAAAAGGGAAGGCGATGTGGCAAACTAGTCAGGGTTGATGAGGATGTTATGTGGATGTTGGCTGATGGGCTTGGAGGTCCTTGGTGGTGTCGACCGACATCACTTCGGAGGCTTTTGGCCACTTCAGTCCCTAAAATAGATTCCTTACCTTCTGAATGTTCCTCTGCTCTGTCAGTTCTGCTTATTGGCTTCAAAAGTGTATCGGTCGATACTGAAAAGTGGTCGTTGAAGCCCAAATTTTCCGTGGGACGTGTCATGACCGTGTACATCATGATTCAGTGGTCGATATGGTAAAATGGTATGTTGGGGTGTCGACCGATACCCCCCCCATACTTGTTTCATTGCATACTGTAACACAGGACAGAGAGAGATCAAATGCAAGGGTTCTACTGGGGTAAGACACCAGCAGAACCAAGAGTTTTATTTGTCATTGATAGCTTAGGCACATGTTCATTGATTCATGAGTGATAGACTAACAAGCCTAAGTGTCTTGTTGCAATGAAGGGCTAAGGTATGTCAAGGGAGAAGATGGAGAGAGAAGGTCCTATGGTCTTAGCGTAAGGGATGACAAGGATCTTGGCATGCTCTCTTCTATCACAGCCATGATGTAGGTTGTATTGATGGCTTTGGAGGATGGCTAAGATGAGGGAAATAAGAGAGAGTCCAACGTCATTTGCCTCTGTTTTGACTTGGATCGTGTTGGAAACAGGAGAGGAATGTTGGTCCAACGCTTAGGAGCACCGAGCTTGGCTGAAGAGGTCAAAACCCCGGTCGGCCGACACCCTTTTGGGAGTTTTGGTTCGACCGAGTCAGGTTCTAATCTCCCACGAGTCAGGTTATATTGGTCATGCAGCATCGGGCTATGAAGCCGTATAATGCGATCGGACGATACCCTTTTGGGGCCAAATGGGTCCAAATTTTGTGTGGGAGGTGACAAGGCTAAGACTAAGCTAAATCTAAGGTCAAACATGAAAAAGGAACAGAAATTAAAACATGTAGATTTTAGTTCTCAATTGGATTAAGGAAAAAATATATCATGTCAATTTCATGCTCAGGTGATTCATGTCCATGAAAAACTTTGAGGCATTGACCATTTACCTTTAAAGGTGTTGCAGCCAAAATCTTGAAGCATGACGATTCCATGTGTCACAACATTGATGATGAAGAATGGTCTTTCTCCTATGAATCATCGCATTGTACTCAGACCCTTTCCTCCATTCATTGCTTCTCTCCTGCGAAGGATTAGTGGACAACACATACCCGAAGGAATTCACGAATAATTTGAAACAAGGGCCTTATTGTCATAGAAATAGAGGACATCTTCTATGCTATAGAAAAGTTGGCTTTAGCATTTTAGCAAAGAAAGGAATGTTCCCTCATTGTTCACTAATTCTTAAAAAGTTAAGCAAGGTTAAGGCAAAGATGTGCAAGATTAATTCATTACTACCCCAACCCTTGATTTGTCTCTATGAATGATCACATGACTTACCCACCAAAATTTGGAAGCTATCTTACATGGGTTAGTCCAAAAGTACAACCAGATTCCATACAAGTATATTTTGATTCAATAATCAAACTTGACACCATGTCTTATTTGATTAAGGAAGACTATTTAACCTAAGCACCATGCTTAATTTAAAAAGCCTTTGGAGACATGATCGCTATTCCAAACCAAAGCATACTTATAACAGAAAAAGGTAGCATGAAGGCATAAAGATATTCAAAAGGAGATAGGAGCATTGATGGTGAACTAGATGAGCATTTGTTTTTTTTAATTTATGTGACTTAGCAAGACGAGCAAGGTCTATAGAGAAAGCAAGGTAGAGACAACCAAATAAAATTAAACAATGAAGCATGGCATGAATTTCTTAGAGAAATACACTCCCCCCATACTTGGATTTTGCAACATTTGATAATGAGAAAATCCATGTCTAGGATGTGGAAATTTCTTTTTAATGTGCTTCATTATTAAAAAAATGTTTGGTTGGACATACCTTGTGTTTTGCTCAATTATTATTTTTGTTCAAACCTAAAATGGTTAGTGACAAAAATACCTGAAGGAACACTTTCACAAATATTCCCTTAATCTCATTTTACAAAGTCATTTTATTCATTTCAGAATTTTGGGAAACTAAAAATATTTTTATTTTTTGTTTTATATTTTTTTACAAGAAAACTTTTAATAGAAAAGAAAAAGGCTTGGGTTATCTCCCGAAAGTGCTTAATTTTAAGACACAAGCTTGTCTTTAGGAAACCTTCAAGTTGCAACTTATGTTGGTGAAGCGGTTTCCCCTTCAACTCCAACATTTGCGAACCTATCCTCAAGACCAAAAAAACCCCTATGATATTTGCAAAATTTATGATAGACAAACACATCTACAACCAACCTTTCAAAGATTTTAGAAACAAGAGGCATGAAGAGAATGTAGATCATGTGTGTAGTCATGGTCGAGGGAAGGATTGATTTGGGAGATTTCTCACTTAAGCATGGATTTGATGGGAAGATCGGGGCATAACTTCCATGCTCATTAGTAGAATCTTCCGTTTGTAGGAATACCGAGCACTTTCATTCTCATGACCTTTCAAGTCATCCTCAAGGCTTGAATGGGTCATGGCTGTTAGTGAGATTGACATAAGCTCACCCCTTGGATCAAGAACTGGTTTGGATTCTAACCCTTTGATGAGAGGTCGGGAAGACCAAACGGGTAGATAATCTTCACCTATTCTATGACCAAGCTTCTTGTTTCCTAAAGTGTTCTCCAAGATTCTCATGATTGGCCTTTCGATAAAGGTGAGATGAAAGGACAGTCCAGGAAGGTTAAAGATATGGAAGTCTAGGAAGATCTTGAGATCATCAACCACCACAAGAACATCATGGAGGACTCCTAAACAATCAAGGATTTGACCATTGGGGACTCTAAGGTGTTTTTGTGATTGGGATAGATGATCCTTTGATGACGTTGGAACATGGAAATGAGGAATGATGTTGATCCCGAGGCTAGGATCATAGCAAATTTCACCATCAATGCCCCAACACTTGACAGGATATTCTCCTCACATGTGTGGGCGTTTTAGTGACTTCTTTTGAAGATTCGGCCTCATCCAACCATTCTTGACTTACAACGGTAGATACATGCTCTACCCGTTGATTATGCTCCTCTTGGTCAGATTTATGGCCCTCATGTCTTCCATGCCTCAGGTGTCTTAATGAATTCCCAAATTCATTAAGTGGGTCATCATAAGACTTGAATAAAGGAACACATAGGGGATCATCAGGATCAAGGATGGGTTTAGAAATAGGTTCGTAAGATATGTCAGATGTGGGCATGGAGAAGGAGAGGATAGATTTGTCTTCTAAACACTTTAGTTCTCATTCTATAAACTCACTCGACGTTTCTTTATCCGGTATCCCAGATTTTTCCTGATGTGCCATGTGGGAAGTCAAGGCGCAGGATGATGTTGCTTTGGGCGGTTTTGGAAGAGATCTCTTCATGAGAGGTTTAGAAAGGTGAGGTCTCTTTTGGAAAGGATAATTTTGGGCATTCCCAAAACCAGCAAAATCAGATGAGAGGTTGGCCTCGAACTTGAAGGAATGGTTTAGGTGTTGGATTTCTTCTTCCTTTGAGATTTGTGGTATTTGTGGTTCAGGATTGATGGCAGAATCTTTGGATAGGAGTGGTGGTGATTCAGCTATCAAGATTTCTTTTCTATGGGCTGGTTTTTCTCCTTCTATGGGTCCTTCATTATAAACGTTCGCGTATGGGGTGTTTTCAAGAATCTTCATGAGAAGACTCTTCCCTTCACTAACGGGTAAACATAGGAAGGCTCCCCTAGAAGTCATGTCAAGAAGTTGTGCGGAATCTTTGCTAAGAGCACCATAAAAGTGTTGTAACAATGTTGGCTCGGTTATAGCAAGATCGGGCCAGATGATGCTAGATCTAAAAGACGGGCCCATGCTGCACCTAGAGGTTCTTTCTCCTTTTGTGAGAAGTTGATGACCTCTTTTCGAAGACGAACAGCGCGAGAAATTGGGTAGAAAGATAGGCAGAATTTGGATTGTAACTTTTCCCATTCTCCATTTACACTATCTACGTTGTGAAAGTACCATCGTTTGGCTATTCCCGTCAAAGAAAACAAAAATAGCTTCCACTTAAGGGTACTTCGCCTCATCCCTTGGATGTGAACACATGAACACAATTGTTCAAAGTCACGTAGGTGAGTGTAAGGATTTTCATCTTCATCCCCAGAAAAAAATTGTTCCCGAACTTTGGCTATGAAGCTAGGGTGAAGCTCGTAGCTAAGTGAAAGGATGGGTTGTGATGATAGTGGTGGCTCCAAACTATGGCCCTTTGGAGACGCAAGATGAAAGATGGATGATTGGTTCATGGTGTGAAAATGATAAAATGAAAAGAAAGACAAAACAAGGATAAATACACTACAAAAAATCTTGGTTTGTATGACAAACACAAATTGTCATGTTAAGTACAAAATTTGTCATAAAAAATATCTTATGACGAAAAAGCACCGTCATATAACGACCGTCACATAATGTACCTCGTGACGATATTATGGAGAACCGTCACATATTGTTACCTTTTATGATGACTGTAATTGTCACATATTGATGAGTGAACGCATCACATAATGCACGAACCGTCACAAATGCCAAGTACGTACCCTAGTTAATGCTTTCTATTATGACGATAAGAAGTCAACATATAATGGTAGTTAACCATGGTTAAAAAGTTTTCATGCATTATATATATTCATTCAACGATGAATCGTAGTATAGGTCATATAACATAGATATAAAAGTCGCATCATCATTCACATACAAACCAAATCATACCATTCATTACATAGTGCAAAGGTTCAAATACATCATACAAGTTTGTGCTTTACAAATGCAAATAAGTACATACAACTTCTAACAAGACACTGTTTGTAGTTCCAGCAATACATTAGCTCCAATGTCCCTTGCCACAAAGTAGAAGAATGTGCACCTTGCAAGAATATGTAGCTCACATGTCCCTAACTTCCTTTCTTGCTTGCAACACCTTTCAGTTGAATAAAACAACACAATTGAAAAAAGTAGTTGGCAATAAACTTAAATACGACTAACAATAAATTCTCATTTGAAACATTTAGTAGTGCACTTAGCACAGAAAAAAACAAAAAGCAAGAAATTTTGGTCTAAATAATGGATGGATAACCTAGATGACAGACAAGACTAAAATATAATAAACAAAGCATGATCAGGTTGTTAGACTTAGGCATTTGGATGCAATTTAGAAATAAAAAAGTCACCAGTACATATACAAATCATTATAAATGGTAACCAGTACATATACCATGTACCCCTATGTGTAGATGGTACCAAGAGATAGCATAAAGGATGTAGTAGATCAAACACAGAGGCAACAACAGTTTCAAACAAGCAGCCAGCAGTACGAAACACATAGGCAGCAACAGATCAAACACTTCTAGTCATAAACAAACAAAAGAAACTAAATGAAAAATCGAGTTATTCTTCTAGTCTTATAATGAAATCATTGAACAAGAATGATGAGAGAAAAATAAATAAAGTACGCATATCCTTGGGCTTTACAAACATGTAAAAAGACTTTGAAGGGAGATTCCAACACCAGTTGCTAGCTATCTTGATAAATGAGTAAAGAAAGTTTAGATATCTTCATGCATTCTTCATGTTAGTTGTGCTACCATGAAGTAAAACTAGAAAAAATCAATTTCGCATAGACTTAGTAGTCATTAGTAACTGTGACATAAATTGTTTTTCAAACATATTAATATGAAGTCATTTCTTGACCGGCAGCTCCCAAATTTCACCTACTGTCTACATCTGCTCCGTTTTACCAGGCACAGACCAGTTTCTGAGAATGGCCGTTTTATCAGGCGTAACACCATAACGTGAGCTGCTATTAAATGGAAAGCATCACTTAGTTTTTGGAGAGACAGTAGACTATAATACTAGTTTCTTTTATTTTGGGTCTAGCTACCCTGTATCCTGTATTTTGTCTTTTTTCTCTTTTGTTGCTTTGCTCCATTCTTTCATTTAATAGAAAATCAAAAAAATAGGTAGGGGGTTCCCCTACTGTTCAGCTCAAAAAAAAATTAAATGGTATAAAGCAGTTACCAACCGTTTTTTTCGCTTTTATCGCTCCATGCATGTGTGCATGCATAACTGATCTCTAATTCCATTGGACCACGTCTCCTCCCTTTGCCGCATGCATTTGATAATGGCTCCACTAAATAAAGAGAGATGACACTGTGAGCTAGAAAACAAAGTTGGCTTAAATTGTTCTTGGTATTGGGAATACTAGTGTTGGCGCCTGATAAAACGGAATGGAGGGAGTACAATCCACTATTGTGTGCTAGCACAAGTCATGATTGGATAGTTAGTGGACAGTGAAAAATATACACACCTTATACTAACAACAAAGGGATGCAATTGTGTGATGACCTAATCTGATGATAATTGGGAGTTTGAGAAATACCTTGCACATAGGTGCGACAAGAAGCACACCATCCAATTCTTTCTGTTGCTTCAAGTGTACTTTCAGGGTAACTACACATCCCACTAGTATATTTGCCCGTGCTAACGCTACGGATTATATTAAATCTAAAGTTAATTCTATCAAATTTGAAATACTTCATTAATGTTGTAGCTCCAAAAAAATTAGAGCAATCCAAGTTCAAAAGGTATAGGTGTACTTTTGTAAAAAAAAAGGATTCAATCTTATTTTATAAAAAATCATATATAACAAAAATTATTGAAATATATTAGAGAAAATTCCTTATTTGAACCCAGAAAAACTTGCTCTTCCTAATTTAGCATCCAAATTTCAAATCTTCTTTTTTTTCCACTCTTGAAAACTTTCTTACCAAACTGACACTACCGTCCATTTGGCCATCCTCTACCGTGAACTTTCTTTCCGGGCCACATACAAAGGATGAGAATACCCCTGTCTCAAAAGAAATCGAGTGGCCTTCTCTGTTCCCGTTCGTACTCGAGACGGCGAGAGGACGCTGGCGGGCATGGAGGGCGGCCGCGCAGTGCCTGGCGTGGCTGTCGCGTGCAGTGCGCGCACCCCTGCTCGTCCAATGCGGCCATCGTGCGCGGCCCCGGCATGGCCCTGGCGCGGCCCTTGAAGCCACCCCACGCGGCCTCGATGCTGCCCGTAGCCATTCTGCACAGCCCCTGCGGCCACCCATCCCGGTGTTGCCCCGGCTGAGCCGTCGCAGGCACCCAGAGCTGCCCAGTCGAGGCCGCCGCGGCTACCCCCAGCTTCCCTGCAAGCTCGGCCCCAGCAGGCACAAGCCCCGGAGCATGGGGCTTTAAGGCTTCGAGTAGCAAAATTTTGGAGCACCAGCTTCAAGTGCAAAATAAATCACCAAAAGACAAGAACATGCATGTTGTTCGCATGCCAATACTTTTGTTTTTGCCAAGAATAATAAGGTGGAAAACCTGGAGGGGCAAAAATGTCTTTTCACAATGGAACTTAACACCGTTAGTGCCTCAGCTCACGGTAGTGTCAATTTAGGAAGAAAATTTTCAAGACTGTACAAATAGAGAAGAATTGAAGTTTGAGTGCTAAATTGGGAAGAACAAAATTTTCTAGTGTCAAATAAGGAATTATCTCAATATATTATCCTCCCTCCCACACAATCATACCTAAGCGCCCGCCTTCACTCGTGCACCGGCGATGACGGCAGCGACCATATATGACAAAAATTGCTAAAATATAACAATATTGTGAAATTAAAGAAAACACGTGTGTGAGAAAAATTGTTGGTTTTTAACTTTTTTTTAAATCATCACTAATCCAATTGAAGGGAGGATCTCGAAAAACCAGTACAATAATAGTCATTCGGCAACTGACCCCAATTCAGGTTTGTCACAAACCATATGCAACCTTCGTTGACGTTACAGTGACTTTTTAATTGTGTTCAAATTAAAACCAGGACAAGATAAAAAAAACCCTCAGGCAACATATTAAATTTAAGAAGGATTCAACCTAGATAATGTCATCAAAGTCAAGCGGCTTTGAAGCTTCTTCAATCTTCGTGATTATCTCTTTTGGGGGACACTGAAGGAATCTTGTCTCTCTTTATACTCCTGCCATTTTTAACCAGAAATAAGATTATTCTAGAGTTTTACTTTGTACAGTATATTTCAAACAACAATAAAGTAACAAAATTTGGTAACCTAGAATTGGCAAAGACAGGAGAACTATGACTGACCTCCTTTGCTTCAAACAAATTCTCCAAAATCAGTGTCTGGTTTAGTGAAATCAGTTCAAATGCATTCATTGAGGTTAGCTTATCTTCATATTCATGTTTCACATGGCATCCTGGTAAACACATCAATAATTCACATGGATATCCTTGAGCTTGACATCATGTTGGTTAAAGTAGTAGAGGAATCATGGGAGATGGGGAGAGATTGCCCCCCTGCCACTAATTAATAATTGAGTCTTTTGTTGCCTTGTGCTATAGAGGTGTATCAACTTGAAATAAAATGAAGCTGGAGATTGATAGAGATCTCTAGATTCTGTCTACTTAACAAGCCTGAAGATGTTAATTAATGAGTGGCCCTTGTGCTTGTGAGAGGGAAGAGCTGAGTCCCATTAGTACCACCCAAAATGACAGCAACAACTTCATTAGGATCAGTATAATTCATCCGAAAGGATGTTCAGATGACCTACAATTTTTTGCATCAAGAAATTTAGGCATTTTCAAAAAAAATAAAATTCTAAGACATATTAAACAGGATATATATTAATTTCGTGCAAATCTTAATCAGTTTAATGCACATTCAATCTTGAACATGTAGTATGGCTCAGATAACCAAAGTTCAGACGATGGAGAAATACACAGCCCATCTCAACACTGAAACACATCGCAAAGGAGAGGAGGGGGCATGCAATCCAAAATAGGGCATAGGCGAGGTTGTTGTTTACCGTTTCCTGAACAGCAGGGCCAGGTTTGTTCGTGTGCATGACCAAGACCCTGCTGCCTCTATGGAGGGTTTGGGCGACATAGAAGACCATGATTTCCTCCGTGTGCACGCATCCCGTGCTCCGCGCAGAAATCTCAAGACCGAACGGAGGAACTGCCCCTGCCGTGCCGTGGCTTGAGCGTCGCCTGTCCAAGACGCCTCGGCCTTGCGCTTGTTATGGGGCCGGCCATCTCAGTGGCACCTCCCATCCTGGCGCTCCAGCATCTCATGCCAGGTGGCCACGACGCCCCAGCAGCCTACAGAATTCAATGATAGTAATTCAGTTGGCCAAAAACTAAGGGGATTAAATTACCTATAGAACATAACTTGCAAAAAAAATCAAGCTGAGCTTTATAATCGTCATTAATGAGTGGTAATTTTTTTCTAATGCTAGAATGGTCTCGATGCTGAGGGCTTTATCAATTATCATTGCAAGAGAGGCTCCATCCCAATCCTGCCTAAATCGACAGGAAAATAGGTCTGATTAGTGTTTCAAGTGGATAGCCTGGAGCCGACAACTACCAAACTTGACTAATTAAAGTTGCAAGATTAATTTTATAAGTAATTAAAAGATGCATTTTCTATTTTTCAAACACAAGCATAAGCTGTAGAAATGCATAGGATTACAATCTCTCTCTAGTATTCCAATCGGAGGAGCAGACAGCTAGCTAGGTGTATTTCTCGTAGCTCCATATTTCTCTAAATCTCTGTACTTTTCAGCTAGATACTTCTCTAAGCTCTAGGATGTACTTCCCTTTTCTACTCAATACATGCACAAATGTACATGATTCAAGTCAGAAAAGAACAAGTCAAACTCATTAGTACCTTTATTGGCCGCAAAGGCTCAGCCATGACAAGGAGGCAAATCTGTTACTGAGGCTGGACGTAGTAGTAGCCCATGGGGTCGGCGGCGGGGTAAGGGATCCCGGCCGCCGCTCCCATGGCAGCAGGGTCGGCTTCCTTGGCCTCGTCCCGCGGCACGATGTCGACGAGGATAGCAAGGATAGCGAGGTTATGCGTGCAATGTAGCCATGGAGACCATACGACATGCCAAAACCAGGATAATCCATAGTATAAACTGCATAACCAGCAACAGCTATCCTCTGAGCAATCCCTGTAATCTCAAGCTTGTTAATAATAATTAATAAACATGCAGGCAAAGGAATAATAAATGCAAATAAAAAACATAACAGAATAAGTAATGTCACCATCAAAAAAGAAAGTGCAGGTATCCATCCGACTCAGATTACATAAGGGCTCCTATACAACGTACGAGACCAAATATATCAAGCTAGGAGAGCGACTGGCAAATCAAACCTTGAAGAGACAGTGGTCGAGGATTGGCAGCACGAGAGCGAAGGCCGCCCGCACCCGATGCCACGCGGGAGCCCAGTCCAGGCACTGCGCCGCGGTGGCCCTCAGGTCGTCACTCCCGCCCTCCAGCGTCCGCTCCTGATGTGCGGCCCTTCGTCGCTGCTCCCGTGACCACGGCGGCGCGACCCCCGCTGGCGAGGCGGCGCCACAACGGCGACTCGAGGGCCCTACCCACAAATTTCACTACGGCCACCAGTGGCCGACGACATCGCCGTCGTTCCGAGGGACCAATATTGTGTCCAGCGGCAAATCTGCTCCAGTGCTCGCCGACGAGAAAATGGCGATTTTGTCATTATCAAAACGGGACTTCGCAATTTTACCATCCTACAAATGGGATTCGCAATTTTATCATTCTCAAATGATACACACTCTCAAATATGTCCTGTGCAAGATTTGTTACTAAATTAATTCTTTCCTACCCATTTTGCCCCTTCCTAATCTACCTTTTCACGGGCACGCAGAGGAGGAGGACCGAACTGCGGGCGCCGGGCGGAAGGCGACTTCCCCGACAAGAGGCCAAGCGGGCAGAGTATCCGCCGCGTCAAGGGAAGTGCCCGCCGCCTCCTCGTCGTCCTCGCCGCAGCACTCGCACCGGAGGTTGCTGGGCTCGGCGCGGGGCGGGGGTGTCGCAGCACTCGCACGGTGCGGCGAAGCGTGCTGTCGAGGGCGCACGCGTTGGCCGGCACGGCCGCGTACCTCGCGCGGCTGGAGGAGCGCGCGGCGGGCGAGGCCGGGGCCGGGTCCGCGGCCGGGGCGAGCGCCGGGGACGAAGGCGAGAGGGGGCGCGAGGCGACGGCAAGCCTCAGGCGCAACGCCGGCTAGTCCTGGGCGGCGTGAGGATGAGACCTCGGACGATGGCGCGTGCGCGGTGGCGGAGGAGTTGGGGTGGCTGCACCTCGCCACGGGCTCATCGGGCGTTGGAGATCGGGCCTGTTACTCCGCCCTGGACGCGGCGGCTCCCCAGCCGTCCGGCCTCTGTCCGCCCGGCCTCTCAGTCTTCTCTCGACCGGAGCCGTCACCGTGAAGAAGGGAAAGGGCAGGGATTAGGGAGGGGTAAAATGGGTAGACAAGAAATAATTTGGCATCAAATCTTCCACCGGGCATATTTGAGAGTGTGTATCATTTGAGAATGACAAAATTACGAATTCTATTTATAGGATGCCAAAATTGCGAAGCCCTGTTTTAATAATGGAAGAATCGTTATTTTCTCCTCGTCGACGGTGCCACGAGGGGAGCCGCACATCGTAAGGAGGAGATGGAGTCAAAAAGAGAAGTCTGAGCAGCGGCGGTGGGTGGTCCTGTGGAGTTAGGGTTACGTGCACTGATTTATCTCTGGTGAGCATAATATAAGCCATTGGATGAATCTGGACGGTTGAGATCATCAGATAACTTATCTGGGCCAAGGGGCATGGCGGCCCAAAATTGAATTGGAGTCCAAAATAAAGTCGTTTTAGCCCAAGGCTGTTCTTCTTTTTTTTATTTTCTTTTACTAATAAAAATTTATTTAATTCTAAAAAATAAAAAATAATTTCAAATGACCTATATAATAATTGTAGATATTGATGTGTTCTAGCTCTTTTGTATTCAAAACTTTTTCATCTGAGATCATTTAGTATCTCATTTGACAAAGTTTGACTAAGTCAAAATTTAAATTTTTAAAAAATGACACCTTCACACTAGTATTTGAAGCTCTAAATGGTTTCAAATAGAGACGTCATGAATACCAAGTTTGTTAAACTCATTAGGATCTACATTTATTGTTTTGGTGAACTTTTCATTTGACAAAGTTTGAACAAGTCAAATTTGGATTTTTAAATTTTGACAGCTCCAAACATATTTTCAAAACCTTAGATTGTCTCAACTAGAAAAGTTATGAATATCAAGTTTGATAAACTCATCAAGATCTATATTTGTTATATAGGTCATTTTTGTATTTGAGAAAATGTTAGGAAATTTTAGTTGTAAATGGATAAGTTTCTCATATAGTTTCATAAACTCTATGTAAGATTCATGATTTTCTAACTAGTGTTTACTAATATTTTCTCAAATCGAAAGATGACCTATATAATAACTGTACATCTTGATGAGTTCTAACTCTTTTGTATTCAAAACTTTTTCATCTAAGGTTATTTAGTGTCTTGAAATCTTGTTCGCAGTGGTAGTTTATTTAAATTTAAAATTTAAATTAGTTAAACATAGTTGTTTGAAAATTATGATTAAACTAATATGAGTAAGATCAAAATAAGATGATAGGTATTGATTTTAGAAAAATACAGGAAAAAACCCCTTCACATTTAGGGTTAGTATGAGAGAGAAAAACTAGTTACAAGTTTCAACTACATATTAAAAAAATAAATCACACTTGTTCATCATAAATAGTGTGATTTCTTGTTTTAATCTGTAGTTGAAACTTGTAACTAGTTTTTCTTTCTCATACTAACTCTAAATGTGATGGTTCTTTTCCCTATATTTTGTAAAACCAATACTTATCATTGGAGTTGGTTCATCTATTAATGTGAATAATTTTAAAACAATTTAAATTTTGAATTTCAAAATATTAGAACTTCAAATAGAGTTTTGGGGTTATAACCAATTTCAAATGAAAAAGTCATGAACATAAACATTGTAGCACTTATCAAGATCTATAACTCTTATTTTGCTCATTTGCTCATCCGACGAAGTGATAGTAACATTGTTATCTCACCTAGAGTTTCATAAACTATAAGAGATATATATAAAATTTGTAAACAACATTACTATAACTTTATCAGATGAATAAATGATCAAAATAAAAATTGTAGATCTTGATGAGTTCTACAACTTTTATATTCATGACCTTTTCAGATGAAATTATTCCAGGTGTTAAAATCTTGATTGAAGTTGTTATTTTTTTTAAATTCAAAATTTGAATTGTTCAAACTTTGTCACATAAAAAGATAACTAAAATCGATACAATAGCTTGATATATCATGATTTTTAAAAAAATAGAGGAAAATGGCATCACATTTGGAGTTAGTATGTGGGAGAAAGACTAGTTACAAGTTTTACACCGAGATTGAAAAGAGAAATCGCTCTTGTTCATCACTTCTTCATGATGGACAACTGATTTTCCTTTTAATCTTTGGTTAGAACTTACAACTAGTCTTTCTCCCATATACTAACTCCAAATGTGATGTTTTTAATTCCTAAAGGTTTCTAAAATAACTCTATCATTTTATTATATTCATCTTCCTAAGCGAAAAGGTTTGAATAATTCAAATTTTTAATTTCAAAGAATTACAACTTTAAACCATATTTTGAAATCCGAAATTATTTTAGCTGAAAAAGTCATAAATATAACAATTGTAGAATTCATTAAGATCTATAATTGTTATTTTGGTAACTTATTTGTCTGAATTCGTTTGGATAATTTTAAATTTAAGTTTCAAAATTTGATAAATTCCAATATAATCTTTACATTGTAAAATGATTTCGAATGAAAAAGTGAGTAAAAACAAAGTTGTACAACTCATCGAGATATATAAATTTGGTATTTGTCATTTCTTTATCCGAATTTATTTGAACAATTTAAAAGATTTTGAATTTGATCTCTAAATGGATTTACAAATTTAAAATAAAAAAGATTAAAAAAACATCTCTTGGCCCTTCTATTTCATGCCCAGCCTATCTCTTTCCACCCGTGCCCCCTCTACATTTTCACATGGGCTGAGGCCCAGCTTTGAGCCCAACAGGCATGCGTCAAAGGTCTAGCTCCTACGGGGTATTTTATAACATTTGGGTCATCATATTTGATAAAGCATTCAATGACGGTCTATTATCGTCACATAAAAATGTATGCATCGTCATAAATTCATAGTCGTCAACCGGCTCCTACCAACTAACATTTTGTGACGACATTTGGTATCATTATGTGACAAAAAAGAAGAGTGTCGTCTTAAATAGTTCTAGGTATTTTAATTTTATGATGCTACAAATTTTTTTGTCATATTCTATTACATTATATGACAAAATTTGTCCTCGTCATGAGGTATTTTGTCATAGAAAGAAGGATTTCTTGTAGTGATAGGACCACTAGGTTCTAGTTAAAACAGCTACCGTTCCCTGGCAACGGCGCCAGAAAGGTTGTTGACACCAGAAGTGGCAAACGGGTAAAAGACCGCAAGCTTTCACCGGGAGTATTCCAGGTATCGTATGTTCTACAGGGAATGAGAAGTGAATTAACTGGTGATAAGGTTATGTCCTATGATGAGACAAGGAAGACTATGATGTTGGGTTGAGAGGTTCACTATAGCAAAGATATCTAACTAGGCAAAGTTGGTTATATTGGCTTTATCAGCCCTTCTCTTGCAGGAGGCAATGGGATAGATCAGTAGGAGGACAAAACTACTATCAAACCGCGCCATCATGTTGTATTGAGGCCCTACCTTTTAAGAACTTATGTTACACACGTGGTGGAATACAAAGACCAGACAGGGCTGTCACCACTTGCTAGCTACCACAAATAATCTGTGCCATAAGCGGTTTACAAGGGCAAGATCTAGTCTAGACACCATGAGTACACTATTCTTACTACTTTAACCCCAGCTAAAGGCTAAAGCACTCTACTTAAAGTAAAGAAATGAACAAGCGCAAAAAGATGTATAACAGCTATGCTAGAATTAGAATATCAAAACTGTAAAGAACTCGAATGTATCACTTACAAGTGTTGAACTTACAAGAGGATCGCATCTGCTGAGGTAGAGCTCCAGAGAAGATTCCCGATAGATCCATTTATAGCAGGAGGTGGAGTAGGGGGTACTCCATGGCCACGTCAGCGATCCGCGCCACCTCCATCAACCACCGTAGGATCAAACCATCATTGTAACCGCCTTGAATCAATGGTGGAGATCAAGTTAATGCATGGCGGCATGCAAGAAGGCAGTGGAGAGCTCGGGGAGGCTTTTGGGCACATGGGCCAGGTCGGGCGACCTGCCTTTGGTAGGTGGGGGCCTCCCCTTTCTTCTAGAAGCTAACTCACTGGTCAGGGGGCCTGTGGGTGGCCTCTGGGCCCACACTACAGGTCGGCCGGCCTAGAGTTGAGGCTTCTAGCCTCCTCCTTTCGTGTGGAGCATGGCCCACATGTCATGGACACCTTGGCAAAGTTTGGTATTTTTCCAAGATACTTTGTGGCCCCATGGATCCTCATGCTTTGATCTAGAACCGTTAAGAGGTAGCACAGAGTGGATCCAAGGGTGGATCTTCACTCTAGAAGGTGTTACTCGGATCATGGGTGCATGGGAGACCTTAGTGGCCCCTTAGTGGGGTCGATTGACCCCCTAAGTGGGCCCATAGGCTCCCAAATGTCCACATTTGGCATTGCCTACATAAAAATATTCAAGGGACATGTGGAACCAATTATTTGATAAAATATGCTCTAGCTATGTGGGCCTTCTGTAGTGGACGTCTTGCCTCTCTCGGGAGATGATCGCTGGGCTTTAGCCGTCCATTGTTTTTAAAAGTTTATCGTTAAATTAGGTATCCGACACTTTCATTGTCATTACTTGCTTTATATCATGCTTTACTAGAATTGCATAGGGTGTCTTACTTTATTTGATCGTCTAGTTATTTGCTTGACTATAATCATACACACATGGCACTAGGGGGTTAATTGACTTTGCTAGGTTTTAATTCTTGCTCAGAAATTTAAATAAGCCCAATTCCCCCTCCCCCTCTCTCTTGGGCATCTTGATCCTTTCAGTTAAGAGAGCACTATTTGAAGAGTAAAAATGATCTATGTGCTTTCTTTTGAAAAACTTATAAAAAGCTCCAAGTACTAGAATATGAAAATGAGAAGATGACTTTGCTTTGAGGACTATTCCATTTCTCAACTTCTAAAGGATATATGTTAGACAATGCCACATATCCCACCTATATAGGAAAATCTTGAAGTAACCTTTATGTTCGTTTTATATCATGAATATGTTATGATCATATTTACTTTTATCACTAACCTTTACTCGAGGACAAGCAAGGACTCAAGTGTGAGGGTCACGTTGATGGTGGATAAGCCCTTAAATTACATGCTCAAAACACTTTAAACATGATTCAAAATCAAAGGAAAAGCAACATAATAAGAACATACTTTATCAATAACTAGTTCCACTTGTACCTTGAGCTATGTTTTGTACGATATAATATTCTGGACCAAAATAGGGCCTAGAAGGATCCATAAGGGGGTTGGCTGATCCCCCTAAGGGCCCACCAAGCCCTACCATGGTGGCACAATCCAAGAGAACCACCTCAGAGTCAATTCCAACCTTCAAATCAACTTTGTGTTTTCTCAAGACACCTCAAGATGAAGTCACATGGATCATTGATGTGGCAACAGAGGATCTAGTTGGAGAAAAGTAGCAAGACACTCTATGACACAGGGATACCTTCTAGAAGAAGGTGCCATAGGGGGTTGGCTGACCCCCATAGGTGCCTTTGGGTCCCTACAGCACCCATCGACCTTTTGCATGCCTTCATGCAGCTCAATGCATCCAATCCTTCGAATCTATGACGGTTTGATCCAAGGGAGGAGGATGAAGGTTTGGATCAATGATGTCATGCTAGAGTAGTCCCTACTCCACCTCTACCTATAAATATCCCCCTAGGCCATCACTCTCAAGTCATGGTAGAGTAGAGTAAACCACTCTTTAGTAACTTAGCAAAGCTTTGTACTAGTGTTATGTTAGGAAGGAGAGAGTAAGGGAAGTCTTCTAGAGAAATCTTTAGAGCTGTCAGGAATCTTCTCCCAGGTGTACCTCATGGATGCTATCTTCTTGTAAGTAAAACATCTGATATCCTTTATAGCCTTTAATATTCTAGTTTTGGTATAGTAGTTATAAACTCATTTTACCTATGCATTCCTCTTCTCTTGTGTGTGGGGGTTCTCTAGTCCTTACTAATAGATTAGAGTAGTGTTGATGGTAAGAATGACCCATTTTGTCACCACCAAAGTACCGTCAACAGCCTCGGGATCAAGGATAGAACAACATATCATGAGCATATTATATAAAATAACAAGTTCCAAATGTCCATGAAGTATTTGATGCAGAATTAGTAGAAATGGAGCAAGATGGGCTAATGGGACCCACATAGTGGGTCGGTCGACACGACCATGGGCCCACCAGCCTCCCACTCTGGCCATGGTCCAGGAGAAGCACTCCCAAGTGATCCTCCACCCTTGGATCAACTTGTGCTTTCTCCCAACGACTCATATTCACTTCACATGAATCCATGGGCCCACATCAAGGAAACCAACGTGACAAACATCTTAGAAGAATCAACCAAGTCACATGACAAGTGGGACCACCTTCTAGAAGAAGGTGGTGGGCCTGAGACCCTTAGGGGGGGTTGGCCGATACCCTACTATGGGCTACCACCCCCCCACTTGGCCCCTGACTAGTGGGGACAACATCTAGAAGCTCTAGGCAGGGCCCACTTGCCATAAAGGGGTCGGCCGATACCCCCTATGGTCCCTGTTGCGCCTGGTGACTCCCCCACGCATTTAACACATGTTGAAGATCAAAACCCTCCACTCCAAGTTGGTTTAGAGGCGGTGGATCCAAGGTCTAGATTTGAAGCCTCCTGGATTGATGACGTGGCAGTGGAGTAGCCCCTACTCCACCTCCCACTATAAATAGAGGCTCACACCCCCCTTCATTCAAGGTGAAGAAGGCTACAAGCTCAATTGCTTAGATTATCTAGTAGTTAGTATAGAGTGGGAGTTAGAGTTGAGTCGAGTTGTGCTCGGGATTTCTGGAGTCGTCTTCTGGAGAGTCTGGTATAGCTCTTGTATCTTTCCTTCTTTGTAAGACTTTACTTTATTCAATATATTACTTTTCCTCTACTTTACTTAGTCTTTACTTTGAGCATTTCTATACTTATTATAGTCTTGTTATATACTTTTGGTTATTACTAGCCTTTACATCAGTAGTGTATGATCCTTGTGGCCTTTCCCGTATGCGATCATTGCCTGTCATAGGGTGCTTTGGTTATAGATTATAGTCAAAGTAATAAGTTGTGTGTAAGCGTGGTGCTTATACATCATCTTATCCTTGGTTACCGCTTGTTGCACGGATTGTTTGTGTTAGCTATCAAGAGAGTGACAACCTTGTCTAGTCTTTGTATCCCACCACGTGTTCTTAGGCAAGTTCTTAAAAGGTAAGACCCCATAAAAAGAGAGCGCGGTCCAGTAGGAGTTTTGCCCTCCTACTGATCTATCCTCTCGCCTAGCATACTTGTATTGAGGAGACAAACTATAGTGTTTAGACTAATTAATTGGCTAAGTATATTGAAGTACAATGAATTACATAGGAGTCCTAATCTCTCTCATTGTCCTCCCACCTAGCTATATTTACTAGTTATCTTTAAGTTATCTTTTACCTTGGCTTGTTCATCCATCACCTTCCTATCACTTTATTCGTTTACCCCCGTATACTAGTTGGCACTAAGTTGAGGTACCCTCTAGGATCTCTCTCTAATTATCATTTCTAGCTCAGCTTTCCCTTGGTAAAATATAAATTATGATACCTTGGAATACTCCTAGGTGAAGTGCTACAACGGTATAATCTGTGCGCTTGTGGATTTATCCAATAGTCATAAGAAATACCAACAAGCATTTCTAGCGCCGTTGCCGGGGAAAGCATAGCCTAGAAGTTTTAATTAGATTGAATCCAGAGATTCTCGTTAACTTAGTTATCAATTAGTCATAGGGGCTTACCCCTGTCTATGTCTTCCTTTCTTGTGAAGCTAGACAGTGTATGAGCGGGTTCCAACTGCCGGGAAATTATCTAGAAGATCCCGAGCAGCTGTTGAGGAGGACTAGACGTCGTCAAGTCCCCCCTCAAAGGATCATCTCGACCCTGAATCCGTTCGAGGAAGGAGGCTCCACACCACCACTCAAGGAAGCTATGGCCCAGAAGGCGATCTCTGACTTCTCAGCCCCGTCTGCTACCCATGTAGCTCAGGGCCCTGAAGTCAACTTCGGGGATGCCACCTTCAAGCTGAAGTCCGCCTTGATCCACATGGTGCAGGCCAACCCATTTTGTGGAAGCCCCATGAGGATGCCAACGCTCATCTCCAGCACTTCATAAAGTTATGTGGCACTTTTACCATCAAGAGAGTGGCGTCTAATGACATTCGCCTTTGCCTTTTCCCATTCTCATTGTTGGGAAAGGCAAAGCAATGGTTCTACACCCACAAAGAAGAAGCCACTATATTCCTTGATGGTAAAAGTGCCACATAAACCAATGCATTCATCAAAGAAGGAGCCAGCGCATTCCTCAAGAAATTCTTCCCGACGGGCAAAACCAATGCCCTTCGCGGAAAGATTTCAAGCTTCCAGTAGCAATCTGATGAGACGATTCCCGAAGCATGGGAGCATCTCCAGGAGTACATTCATGCTTGTCCTCATCATGGGATAGACGATTAGCTCTTGATTCAAGGATTTTACCACGGGCTGTCCAATATGACCCATCACCTTGATGCTGCCGCTGGAGGGGCATTCCTCCAACACATTGTGAGGAATGCCAAGGACCTCATGGAGAAAATGGTGATCAACCAAGGATGGGGTGAGGAACGTCTCCAGCCAAAGAAGAGAGATATGCACACCGTCAATGAGGTGGACATGCTCTCTGCCAAGATGGACCAAGGTTCCAAGAAGGAACAAGAGGCCATCTACACCATCGCCGCCGCACAAGCTATTGAAGCTGATCCATGGTGCGAGATGTGCAGGGGAAATGATCACTCGGGCAACAACTGCCCCGAAACATCAAAGGAGGACGTGAACTTCATCAACCACAACAACAACAACGGGTATCGACCCCAACAACAAGGAAATTAGAATTCACGCCCCTTCTACCAAGGTAATGGAGGTAATAGCAATTACAATAATTACAATTCTTACAACAATCAGCCTTCATTGAAAGATCTTGTTCTTGGTCAATCTAAAATTAATGATGTTATTAATAAAAAGATGATGACCAATGATAAAGTTCTTGAAAATCTTGGTGAGAAAATGGATAGCTTTGCCACTGCCATGAAAAATCAATTGAGCTTTAACAAAATGTTAGAAACACAACTAGCTCAATTAGCTACAACTATGTCATCTTTAGAACAGGGTAAGATTCCTAGGAAACCAGAGGATCCAATTAAGAATGTTAATATGGTCACAACATGGTTCGGTAAGCCTCCACTCCGCTCCAACTGGGGCTATCTTCTCGATCCTCCATTCATCATGAAGAAAGAAGATCCAGGCCATCCGACGATCAAGTGCTCAATTTGACAACAGACCTTCCACAACACCTTCTACGACCTTGGATCGGGTGTGAACATCATGTCCAAGGTAATGTATGATAACATGTTAGGGGGACCCTTGTTCCCTACATGTGTTCGTTTGCGGATGGCATATCAAACCATAAGGTTTCCCAAGGCACTTGCAAGGGATATCTTGGTGAATATCCAAGATGAGTACATCCCCGCAGACTTCATCATCTTGGACATGGGAGCTAATGTGGACATTCCTGTCATCTTGGGAAGGCCCTTCCTCAACACCACCAATGCGGTCATCTACGTGGGATCGGGCCAGATTCATTTCTAGTTCCCAAGTGACAAGGTAAAATGTGCTTTTTCAATGGTTATAAAACTAACAAACAGGTTAAGGCACATCCACCAAGAAGAAGAGTTCGAGCTCCATGCCAAAAGCAACACCCGGAGGCCAAGATCAACGAACTCAAGAAGGACGAACCTGCCAATCCAAGGCAGGTTTGGAAAACAAAGGAGGTGCACACTCCTCGGTCTCCATCTCCGAAGCCATCAAGTGCACCCGAAGAATGAACAAGAAGGAGAAGTCCAGCTCCAAGGACTTAAAATCAAGGAGCCCTCACCAAAAGAGGGGAATCATGAGCACTCTAGCTCAGCTTTTGATCACATCAAATGGCATGCTTTACCTTTCACCAAGCACTAGGAAAAGTATGAGTGGAATCTCCACTTTGGAGCCATCATAAGGGGGTCGATCGACACCCTTATGTCTCCTCCTCTCCTCCTTTTGCTTTGTGTAAGGAATCCCATAAAGCTCATGACCATGGCACCCAAGGAGGATCCCATAGGGGGTTGGCTGATACCCCCATGAGGCCTCCTAGATGCCATCTTCTCCCCCTATAAAAAGCCATGCAAGGAGAGCTCAAAACCACACACTCCAACCAAAATTCAGTTCAAGCTCAAACCATTTCTTCCTTGCCCTTGCCTTGCCTTCTCCTCACTTCTCTCAAGTGAAGTTCTTAGCTCTTTGAAGAAGTAGTGCTACTCTATCTCAAGTCCACAAGAAAATACCTTGTCTTCATCAAGCTTTTCTTAGCTCAAACCTTTCCCCACAAGGCAACTAGGAAACTAGCATTAACGCTAATCCTTGTCCTAGTAGTGTTCTTGTGTCTATCCCACTTCCTAGAAGATGAAGAACCCTTTGAGGTCCGCAATCAAGAAAGTGAAGCAAGTTCTAAGTGGGAGTCCGTCTTGGCGCTCCCACCAATCCGAGGACACTCCTCAAGAAAGGAGAAGGGGTGGTTTTGCCCGATACACTTGGGAGAACATCCCAAATGAAGGACAACCTCAGGAGGAGGAAGAATCGCCGATGAAGGTACATCATAGGGAGCATCATGAGCGGCAACAACAAATGGACAATATCACCAATGCCATAGGCGAGCTTCGCATTGAGCAGGGTGTGACAGCAGGCGTAGTTCAGCAAACCACCGAACAAATCCAAGCGCTGCAAGAAGAAGAACTCCAACAGTGGAGAATGTGGTGGCAACAACATCCATATCAGCCACAACCCTATTGAGCAAAGGATAAGCTTGGGGAGGTTCCCTCCCCCACTAAGGTAAGTGTTTATTTTCAGCATTTACATTCATGCATTTTCTTGCTTATCTTTGCTTGCATCTAAAAAAAATTCTGAATATGATAAAAGGACTAAAAAGACTCCTCTCTACTCTCATATGATTAATGTTTATATTTCTTATGGAAATGATGAATAGTTGCTCTGCTAAATGTTTCTCTAGTACTTACTTTACAACTTGGTATTTCTCTAAGTATGGATTACTTGGCTTAAAAGAAACTATCATGAACCTGAAACTTTTGTGGGTTGCAAATGTTGTAACTAATTCTAAGTTGTTGTGAGACATGATATAACAAGACAAGAGCTGCTATAATATTGTTCTAAGCAAGAATGACTATCGGAGTTCTATTTATTAAAATGATAAAAATACTTTTTGTTCCTCAATGGTGAAAATTCCTACCAAAGCCATACATGCTCTTTCATGATATAAGCTTTCTACATAAGCTACTTGCTTTGTGTTAAGTTTGGTCAAGTTTTGTGACCCTTGTTGAGAGACTTATCATGCTCCCAAGATCAAGATCACGTACACGCCACATATAATATGCTGCTTCTACACTGGAAGTACGCAAAAACATGCCTTTCATTTTCCACAAAGTTCATGCTCCATGCTCTAAAAGAATAATCTCTCTCTAGTATGTGCTAGTAAATGAGACATAGACTATGCAAAATTATGAAAAAGAAAAAATATAGGGGCACATGAAGGTCCCAAGTTTTAGAAAAATGATGAGCATATCAAAGCTCATAGAAAAAGAAAAAAAATAAAGATAGCTATGTCTTAAAAGAATAAGTTAGAAAGAGAGATCATATTAAATAAAGGAGTAGTGATCAATTGCCATGCTTTCACACACTTGCACATCTTGATCTAAGAGTATGACACTTCTCTCCTTAGATCCGAAATTTGACTTTACAACATATGCAAGGTAAGTTTGTTGCATCTTTTATCCCTGTCTATAGCTCCACATAAGCCTTTAGAGTAGGATGAAAAATAAGGCAAACTTTAATATGTGCTTTGGTGAGGAATCATACACCATATGAGCAAATCAAGAGTACCATTTGAGGAACATTAAGTTTTCTTTTACAAAAGATTGCAAAACCTCCGATATGAAACTTGTGAAAGAATAAGAAAACTAGTGCTCAAGTCAAGTTGTTCTATCTCTCAACCACCCAAGACAAAGGATAAATCCATAAGCCCCATGGAGGACTAAGGTAATATGGGTGAGTTTTTATTGCTATTTTTTCCATTCAAAAGAGAAGTATGATTGTTGTAGATTTAGTACTCCTGAAATATGAAGCATAGTAGCAACTCCTGATCCACCGAGGCTAAGTTTGATTGTTTGCTCGGGACGAGCAAAGGTTATGAAGGACCGAGAACGGTGACCAGAGGGGGGGTGAATGGGAGCCTCAAATTTCTCTCGAAATATTCGGGTCACTCTTCCCAAAAACACAACCCAATTGATGGGTGCTCAACCGGCAGTGGAGAAATGAAAGCTCACCGACAGTGGAGAAAAGCTCACCGGAAACACCCAAGATTGAGTTCTCAACCCCTATGGGAAAAAGGCAAGAACCCAAAGCAAATCAGTCAGAAAAACAACCGATGAACGCTGAACCCCAGGGCGATGGACGCGCCGTTGGGGTGCGACGGACGCTGCGCTTAACATCTGACGCCAACACAGAGCCAACCAGAGAGGTCCTCTAGGCGACGGACGCGTCTGGCGGACAGGCGACGGACGCTAGGGAGCGTCTGACGCAAAGCACACAAAGAGCCTGCACGGCTCTAAAACCGATGGATGCTCTGGCGCATTATCGACGGAGACTGGCGAGCGTCCAGCGCCAACTTGAAACGCGCAGACAGAGTTGGCGACGGATGCTGACGTAGGCAGTCCCTAGCGTCCGGCGCCTCCTGCTGGAGCGTCCGACGCCCCCGAACAGAACGCAGGAAAAGCAAAACTCGATTTTCTCTCCACCAAATCTTCTCAAATCCTAACCAAATGATCTCCACTAGCAACCGAACTTGGTAGGCATGTTTCTAGTGCTATGGAGGAGCTATACCGAAGAAATCATCGCTCAATTTGGTTTGGATTGATGGGAAACAAGGATTTGGGGGAAAGAGGCAAGAACCAAAGAACACCGCAAAGAAATTGCCCGATCTGTGTACTCGTGAGGTTTGTGGAAAATTCCTTTGGTGCAAAGATGCTCCTCGCGATTACGAACAACTTGGTTCAAACGGATTTACCAAAACCTTTCTCAATCAAAAGATCTCATCTTGGGATCAAAGAGGGACAAAAGCAAAACGCAAAGAACACAAGCCAAAAGGGAGACTCGATCACGAAATCAAAGGTGCCATGGCCTATGGAGGGTAAGGCCTCCGATTCCCACCAAAAGATTCGCGAGTTCTTACAAAGATTGGAGAGATCAACCTAGGGTCCTCATGAACTAGAGAGAGGTTAGAGAGAGAAAGAGTTGGGGATTATTAGAGGTGTTCAAGAGGTGGGATGAGGGATACCCCTTCATCCCCTACTTAATGGGCTTTGGCTATTTCCCAAAGACCCCCTTAGATACATGAGTGAACTACCTAGCCTAACCATTGCAGTCCAAGCTCCGGAAAATATCTTCCTCGATTTTGAACAGACGGCTCCGCTTCCTGCCTGTACTTGCCGTCGCCTCGACACAACCTCCAGGATTCCACCACGTGCCGCCCTGACTTCCTCGGAAGCTCCACCCGGGTTTTGAGGTCCAAACCCGCGAAACCCGCCACCGGTAGCTTTGGGCTCAACTACCAAACCCCGAGTTTTGAGTCCCAAACCATCAAACCTCTCGACACGTGCCACCTCGTCCTCGCCCGGCCCGTCTCTAAGTCCCCTGAGCCTCCTGCTCGACTCGCTCGCCGGCCGTCTTGACTTGGGCAACACGGTCTACCTCCATGTCTTCTCGCGTTCGCCGGTGCCAAGTACTAGCCACCACAGCTAGTCCGTCGGCGCCCATGGTCCCTCAGTCCGAGCCCCGCTTCCGCCCTTCACCGCTCTCAGTCCATCGGCATGGCAAGCCTCTACTCGACCTTCTCCACGCCATTGACCACTATCTCCAGGCCTAGCACCTGCACACCACAAGCCGATAGACAGGCACACATTTTCTTTCGCAAAGGTTAGTGTAAACCGCTCAAACTGAAATACTCTCATGTTGATCAATCACTCTTCACAAAACTGAACATCATGGGCACATGTCAGCCATGTGTTCGCAATCTCCCCCTTGATGAGTGAATCAGGAGTGCTAGCAAAGCTCAAGATACCAAACGCCTTACGGCAAGAAACTCTCCGAGATACCAATTGAAACACATGAAGCTCAAGAGGCCAATCGAAAGCTATCAGAGCCAACAAGGAAAGCTAGACCCTCCAGAAGAGGCAAAGGCTCAACACATCTAGCAAAAAGACTCAGCCTGAACAAGTGCACACTCACAAGATACCAAGAAGGATGAAAAGAGCCAAAAATACAAGATTTTCACAAATGCACATTTTCTCCCCCTTGACCACATCTATCTCCCCCTTGGATGAAATGCACACAACTCAACTCTCCCCCTTGTTGACACATGTAGCTCATCAAAGTTCAAAAACTCAAGGATTTCGGCCACACATGCCATGAAATGCAAAATGAATGCAAAAAGCTTCATACATAGAGCTAAGACGATGAAAGGATGCTCTAAGTGATGTGATCCTGCGAGAATAGGAAAAGCTCTAAGTGCCCAACAAAGACTCTAGTTGAGCTAAAGATCACTCTAGAAGCTAGTTTAGAGAAGTTTACATGTGTGAGCAAGGAAGGGGTATCACCTCCTAAAGACAACTAAACATGGCATACAAGATAAGATCAACCTCAAAATTGTCTCATGTATAGCGAGTAAAACTATCCCTAGCAAAGTTCATACAACAAGCCAATGACCCAAACTGAATAAAGAATTTTCATTTTTCAAAGTTTTGCAGCCAAAAACAGTTTAGGCATATTACAGGTGTATGCGAGTGGTTGTAAGCAAAGTGATGCCACTTATCAACCGGGTTAAGCCAAAGAGCTTAACACACCGATCTCGGTGATACACAACACCGCTCAAGTTCAACCCATATGGGAAGCAGTCTCAAATAAATGGTGAAGTGCTCACAGATGCGAACCCAACTCGATCTTTTCAATTCACTATTCAGAGAGCTACTTCAATTTTTAGATAAAGTTTAAACATGGTGCTCAATGGAAGTGAATGAATCAATGAAGAGCCATAGTTACAAGCTATATACAAAACAACCAGAAGGGATCATCAAAAAGCCTACACATGCTAGTGTCATTTCAGAGGTGACATAGGGAATTAAATTCAGTTTTAAAGCTTTTCTAACTTAGCTCTATTGCATATCTAGAGATCAAGGAGAGTCTAAGTTAAGCAACACCATAGACACATAAAGCACCTCAAATAGAGCATAGTTTCAATATATCGGCTATAGGTATGAAGCTCAAAATGAACTATGTCACAAATGCAAATGAGATGCAAAATGCAAACTGACACCAACTAAAAACTAAGAAACAAAAAGAAAGGTCAAATAAAATCCAAAAGAAGAACTATGATACAAAAGGCTTCCCTCAACTAAAAAGGGAAGCACACACCCAACTCGCCCCGAAGGCGAGAAAACGCACCTTGATCCAAAGGTTTTGTGAGAATGTCTGCAGGCTGGTTGTGGGTCTCGACATGCCGGAGGTCAATGTCGCCCTTCTCGTAGTGATATCTCAAGAAGTGAAAATGAACATCAATGTGCTTGGTGTTAGAGTGAAGCACAGGATTTTTGGCCACACTAATGTCACTCGTGCTATCACACAGCAGAGGCACTTTAGTAAGCACAAGACCAAAATCCTTCAAAGTTGCAATCATCCAAAGCAACTGAGAACAACAGCTAGCGGCGGCAACATATTCAGCTTCGTAGGTCAACTGAGCCACGCTAGACTATTTACGAGAAGACTAAGACACAAGAGAAGACCCGAGAAATTGGCAAGTCCCAGAGGTGGACTTCCGATCAAGATGACAACCGGCAAAATCGGCATTAGAATAACCGCTGTAACACCCTAAAAATTGCTTTATGGAAAATAGAGATAAATTGATGTAACTTTGAATTTTGGTGCTCATGAAAACATAGGAAAATAAAAACTTTTCTTGGAAATAAAAATTATCTTATGGTAGAAACATGTTTGAGCATTCATGCCTTTGCATTTGTTTATTTGTATTGTTTGGCTTTTCAAATGACGTTTCAAATTTGAATTCAATTTGTGCTTTGCAATTTGACTTTGAAATAAAAAGAAAATAGAAAAAAGACCCTCCCTCTCCTCCTTTTGGCCCAAGGCCCAGCTCTCTCCCTCCCTCTCTCCTCCCCGGCCGGCCCACCAGCTCCCCCTCCCGCCGGCCCACCTCCCTCCCCTCCTCCCCCCCCCCGCGCGTAGCCCACCCAAGCGCCGGCCCACCAGCTCCCCTCCTCTCCCCCCAGCGCCGGCCCACCAGCGCCCCGCTCTTCCCCCGCCGGCCCATCACGCAGCAGGCCGGCCCAGCCTCCTCCTTCCCACGCGCCAGCGCAGCCCACCAGTGGGCCTCTTTCCCCTGCGCGGCCCAGCCGCCCCAAACCCTAGGCCAGCCCCCTCCCCCCTATAAATACAGCCCCCTAGCCCCCTCTTTTCCCCACGCCGAGAGCAGCCGCCGCCACCGAGCCAGCACTGCTCCAACCGCAACCGGGCAAACCTAAAGCGCCTGCTGGCCTTGCGCTTTTTGCCTCGAAAAGCGTGTTTCCACGCGGTAATTATTTTATTCCAAAAATAAATTTCAGTTCTACCATCCGTTTTCAACTGTTTATAAAATATTCGTTTTAACTCCATTTTTCTCCATTCGAGTTGCGTTAGATTCGTAGAGTTTTTATCTACATGTTAAAACCATAATCAATCTTTTTTGCAAAATTTGAAAATAATATTTGTTTAATGCCTTTTTAATTTCCAAGTTTAATCTCTAAATTTTGCTTAAATCGTATCTTCTCCGTTTTAGATCCGATTCGTTCCGTTCAAGTTGCGTTGGCTTCGTAGCAGCGTAACCTTTTTTTAGTGATCTTTAATACCATGTTAATAGCTCTGTAATTTTATGTTTAGCTCCTAAACTTGATTAATAACTATGCAACTTGTTTTATATATAAAATATGATTAGTTCTACTTTTATTTCAAGATCCAAATATAACTTTGACTTAATCTAACTTGGGTGTTTCTCTGAAATACCTTATCCATTCTTTTATATAGTTATTAAAATTGGGTAAAAGCCTTTAGCTCTCTTTTATGAAAGTAAATCTTTCGGTAGATGTATCTTGATCTTTGTAGCTTCGATTAGCGTGTTCTTCGTGACTGTGTGTTCGTAGAGATGCGTAGATTTCTCTTTAAATCCTTTTCATTGATTGGTGTATTGTTCTAATTTAGCCATGTTTGTATGCTTTGTATAATCAGAATGCTTGTGTGGTGATTTGTTAACTTTTGTCCAATCGGTGAGTGTTACGTTGGAGATCAAGAAGTTGGTGTTTCAGAAGATCTTTTGAAGAAGTGAATCTTTGAAGACGTTGATCTTTGAAGGAAGGATCTGTTTTAAGGCAAGTATTATATGGGATCTTCCTTGATGTCCTATTCATGATGTTTTAAATAAAATCATATGCATGTGTCTAATCTTGTTACCTTACGGCTTACCTAGATTTGTTACCTTGAACCTTGGAATCCTATGGGCTATCTTTGCATCTGGGTAGTATTGCTAGTGCTCTATTAATAAGCAAGATCTTGAATCTTGATTAATGACTGTATGAACTGATAAAGTAAAACTTGACTTTTTAGCAACATGGATTTAGGATCCTATCTGTTAGCAAAACCTGGGACATACAGTACAACCACAAGCTATATGGCTCTGGCTTGACTCAGTATTAGAATTCTACTGGTTTGTGACAACTTACCCGAAAGGGCGCAAGAAGGGCTCACCTTAGTTCCCTCGTAAGAGGGGTGGTACTAACCATTGAGGAAACATATAGCGGGTTGTTACCTACCAGTGGAACCTGTGAACGGTCTCGTAGTGTACCCTGCTCCACTTCCTTGGTAGAGGTGATGGCATATGGGGATCACGACTTGTCGGTAAAGATGTACACCTCTGCAGAGTGTACAACTGATATATCAGCCGTGCTCACGGTCACGAGCGGCCCGGAAAACTCACAGACTAATAACGGAAAACTCACAGAAACTTTGTTTACTTGTTGCTTATTACTATGAATCACTTTATCATGATATTATGATGATCATTCAATTGCTATATGATCATGTGGTTTAACTTGGGGGCTTAAGCATAATTTATGACACCTCAATTATAAAGTTTTGAATCAATTAAAAATGCTTATCGCAGTAAACCAGTGTCAACTTTTTGAGCCTCATGAACCCCATATATGCTTGTTGAGTACGAAAGTACTTACGCTTGTTCTTTTCTTTTCAAGATTTTGATAAAAATCCCGGATGGGTACCAGAGTGCAAGAGTTTCGAGCAGTTAGGCTTGTGATCAACCAGTCAGTTGGTCCCTGTGGAGTGGAGTCTTCACCTGAAGATCGGAGTGTCTTACCGCTGTTTGCTCTCTTAAGGTTATTTCTTTCACCTTATATGTTATGTACTTAAGTATTGTCTTTTGATATTACCTTGTTCTGTGACTATATGTGGGATTTGACTTCCTAGGCTCACATATAGGGTATATCTGGTTTTGTTCTTAAAACCGGGTGTGACAGATTGGTATCAAAGCAATGCTGACTATAGGACGCAAGCCTAGATAGAACTGGTCATTTTAGCAAGCTTTCAACCTTGTCTAGTTCTTGCTTTCTCTCTACCCTTGATATATGTTTAAAGTGATGCTCACTCTATCCCTATTCTATTGTAAAAACATTGTCGCAATTCTAACGCTTCTCTCTCTGTCTCATAGATGGATCATAACGAGACGCCAGCTAGCCTCAGAGATTTAAAAGACCAAGCTATGTCATCCTTGATCGCGTTTGATAATGAAAAGCTATCAACCATGCAGAACCAAGTGGCTGAAGGAATGACTCAACAACAATACTTACCTCCAGGACAGATCAATGTGCCAAGGTCCCATAGGGAACAGGCACAAGGAAGTAAAATAAAGCAGAATTGTAGCAAAGGAAAGTTGAACCATGTGGATATGAGTACCCTTCCTGGAGCGAAGAGGGTCGTGTATGGTTTGATCCGAGTAGGATCAGCAAATGCCATGGTTCTATTTGATCCTAGAGCCACGCATTCGTTCATCTCTACCAAGTTAGTAAAGGAACAAAAGATAATGCCAATGCTAATGAAGAAAACCATGATAGTTCAGTCCCCAATTGGAGAAATGATGGCAAACCATATATGTCCAAAGGTTAGACTTAATATAAGAGGTGTGGATTTTGCAACGAATCTTGTTGTTTTGAAGCTCTCAGAGATTGATGTCATCCTCGGAATGGGATGGTTCTCCGCTTATAAAGGGGGAATCAGTTGTGCCCGGCATTTGGTACATCTAACAACACCGTCAGGAGAAAGGATTGAATATGAGGGGATACAACCTTTGACCAAGGAATATGAGACTATCGCTGTTGAAAGTGGTAACAGTAAGAAGCATGAAGTTCATAATCAATGACAGTGTTGTAGGCATTATGGAGTTGTTTGTCTTCAAAACAAGCCTCCTCAAGGGGAATTCAAGATGAATCTGAACTGTGAATCCAATGATGATAAGAAGAGGAAAGCTATCTCACATGGGTCACTCTCAGAGAACAACCTACCTTTGAGTTCAACTACTTTGCCGCAGATAGTTCAGAATCCTAGTCAGATGGGTCCAAAGGGTAAAGCGGTAGAAGTTCCTCAAGCTAAATCCATTTTTGGTGAGGTATGCATAGATGGATGGACAATCACTTGTATGGAGTTCCAACCCCGAAGGGTCAAATGAGTTAGAAAGCGGATCGGTCAAATGAAGATGAACCCCCAGAGTCTGCCAGTTAATAACTCCCCAAGTAGTACTTCCGTGGAGCAGTCCATCACCAAAGATCCAACCAAGAGAAAGTGTTTCCATTGCCAGCAAGAAGGACACTATGTTAAATCCTGTCCACAGAAGAACCAGCAGCTGAACTCTGGAGGCAGTCAAAGTTAGAAGCATGCTATGTGGAGGAAGCTCTTCATGACCATCACCCAACTAGGAGTAGATGTCCCTTGTAATAAATACGTTAGTGGTGAAAGTCGAGTCTGTGTGTCTTGTGAACCTGTAAGTGATTGGTTGGTTTGTCATAATGCTTATGCCTGATTTGCATCTTTGTAATGAGTGCAATGATCTTGTGAGGTTTTCCCACAATTTCATTTAGTTTATAGGCTTAAGGTTTAATGAAATAAATAGTTGGGTTTCGTTTATCTCCTGTGTTTCTCTATCCTATCTTTCAAGTGCAATCTATCTTTATCATCTAAAATCTTTGTTTGTTGGAAGATAAGAGTTATGGAAAAATTCTGGATAATAGTACACCTCCTTATCTCTTTCTCTATCAGCAAGAACCACCCTAGTTGCTATCTTGGATATGGAGTTATGGAAATAACAAAGTGATACATCCACGCCGTTGTTTTCTTGCCCGCAAGGAGAATTAAGTTGTTGATTCATACTTTGGCACAAAGGTTTCTTTGGAATAAAAAAAAGGGTATGAGGACAGTTAGTCAAAGTTGACAAATATGCAAGCTACCTTGGTGCCCCCTTGTTCATCTTTCTTAAGGGGGGTAGCCGAGTTAAAGAAGTTGCGACATGGAGTTGCATTGATGTTAATGCCTTGCTTAAAATAATTTCTTATGACCATGATTGGGTTTTCTTTAGATTCCATGTTATACCTAGACATCTTATGAAGTTGCATTTAAGGACGCCTTGAATGACCAAAATTCTAATGCATGTGTGTTCCAAACAGATGGTTACTACCAGGAAAGAAGCGTCACAAGATGCTAGAAGGAATGCTCCCAATCCTAATCCACCAACGTCAAACCCTTCAGTTATAGAGCAAGCTCTGATGACACAAACTCAGTTATTGCAAGTTCTTGTTCAAAATTCTTTGAACAACCAGCATCAAGCACCACCCATGGACAAACGTGGTGAATTTATGAAAGGACATCCACTGATATTCTCTCATGCAAGTGATCCACTAGAAGCAGATGACTGGCTTAGAACTACAGAGCGACAACTTAACATAGCCCAGTGTAATGACCTTGAGAAGGTTTTGTATGCCTCCGGTCAACTTCAAGGAACTGCTTTAGACTGGTGGGAAGCAGAATTTGGGCAACGAGATGTAAATCAGATTGGTTGGGAAGAATTCAAGACTACTTTCCGATCTTACCATGTACCACCTAGCTCAGTGGAGATCAAAATCGAGGAGTTCCTCAATTTGAAACAAGGCTCAATGTCAGTATATGAGTATCGGGATCGGTTCACTCAGTTGTCCCGTTATGCCCCAAGAGAGGTGGATAGTGATGCCAAGAAGTAGAAATGTTTTCTGAAAGGTCTGAATTATGGTTTGCAACTCCAATTAATGACTGTTGAGTATGATGACTTTTATACATTAATGGATAGGGCAATTGCAATTGAGAACAAGCGTCAAGAGATGGATGAAAAGAAGAGAAAATGTGATCTTCATAATCATCTCAGAGATACTCATCCCCGTTATGATGCACCAACAGAATATCAGTCACAGTCTATGAATCTGCTTGGAAGTACAGAGCAAGATCAGTATCAGCGATGCAATAATGATGAAGGACATCATTCCAATTCTCAAGAACCATGCTTATCACCACCTGCTATCCATATGATAAAGGCTAACATTTCTAGTGAGAAGGGTTATGATTGTAAGGAAGATAAACCTTATAAGGAAGCTTGCCTTGGGAAGTTAATCGTGGACAATCAATGCCAGAACCAACACAAACAGAACCCAAAGTCAAGAGACCCGAAAAAGCAGGCTCCAGGAGTAAAAGAAAAGAGAAAATACATCCAAGGAATGTTGAGAAATGTGTCCACCACGTGTGGATCTAATTGAGTTGTGTATGGTTACATCTCAGTAAACCCATCTCTTATCTCAGTGATGTTTGATCCTAAGACCACACATTCGTTTATCTCTAAAGCATTTGTGCAAGAACAAAAGATGACAATGCTTCCAATAAGGAAACCGGTGCTAGTTAATACTCTTGGAGGTGAAGTAAAGGCAACCCGCATATGCCCAAAGTTAGTCTTCAAATAAAGGGAGGAAACTTTAAGGTAAATCTTATTGTGTTGGACTTCATGAACAGTGTTGTTGTCCTTGGAAGAGGATGGTTCTCTGCTTGTAAGGGAATTATTAATCCTGCCCAAGGTTTGGTGTCTGTAACAACTCCAACGGGAGAAAGAATTGAGTATCAAGGAATGCAACCTGAACCTGAGGAATGTGAAGTGGACCTACTAGAAGGTATGGACACAAAGGATAGTGAAGTGAAACATGAGTTCTCAGATGTCAATGTTGAGGAACAGATGCCTTTGGAAGAGCTCAATACAATAGATGGTCATGCTTATGAAGATAATCCATCTGAGCAACGTCAGAACACTCAAGAGGGCATATGAAGTTCAGTTGTGTTTCCTAGATCAAAGTTTTGTTTCCAAGAATAGATGTAATCTTTGTATCTTAAAGAAGGGTTATGCTCTCATGAAAAAGTCTCAGATCCAAAGCAGTTTTAATCTGGAAGTCATCTTTACCTTTATCTCTATCATCTTTCGAATCTCGGGACGAGATTCATCTTAAGGGGGGTAGAATTGTAACACCCTAAAAATTGCTTTATGGAAAATAGAGATAAATTGATGTAATTTTGAATTTTGGTGCTCATGAAAACATAGGAAAATAAAAACTTTTCTTGGAAATAAAAATTTTCTTATGGTAGAAACATGTTTGAGCATTCATGCCTTTGCATTTGTTTATTTGTATTGTTTGGCTTTTCAAATGAGGTTTCAAATTTGAATTCAATTTGTGCTTTGCAATTTGACTTTGAAATAAAAAGAAAATAGAAAAAAGACCCTCCCTCTCCTCCTTTTGGCCCAAGGCCCAACTCTCTCCCTCCCTCTCTCCTCCCCGGCCGGCCCACCAGCTCCCCCTCCCGCCGGCCCACCTCCCTCCCCTCCTTCCCCCCCCCCCCCCCCCCGCGCGCAGCACACCCCAGCGCCGGCCCACCAGCTCCCCTCCTCTCCCCCCAGCGCCGACCCACCAGCGCCCCCCTCTTCCCCCGCCGGCCCATCACGCAGCAGGCCGGCCCAGCCTCCTCATTCCCACGCGCCAGCGCAGCCCACCAATGGGCCTCTTTCCCCTGCGCGGCCCAGCCGCCCCAAACCCTAGGCCAGCCCCCTCCCCCCTATAAATACAGCCCCCTAGCCCCCTCTTTTCCCCACGCCGAGAGCAGCCGCCGCCACCGAGCCAGCACTGCTCCAACCGCAACCGGGCAAACCTAAAGCGCCTGCTGGCCTTGCGCTTTTTACCTCGGAAAGCGTGTTTCCACGCAGTAATTATTTTATTCCAAAAATAAATTTCAGTTCTACCATCCGTTTTCAACTGTTTATAAAATATTCGTTTTAACTCCGTTTTTCTCCATTCGAGTTGCGTTAGATTCGTAGAGTTTTTATCTACATGTTAAAACCATAATCAATCTGTTTTGCAAACTTTGAAAATAATATTTGTTTAATGCCTTTTTAATTTCCAAGTTTAATCTCTAAATTTTGTTTAAATCGTATCTTCTCCGTTTTAGATCCGATTCGTTCCGTTCAAGTTGCGTTGGCTTCGTAGCAGCGTAACCTTTTTTTAGTGATCTTTAATACCATGTTAATAGCTCTGTAATTTTATGTTTAGCTCCTAAACTTGATTAATAACTATGCAACTTGTTTTATATATAAAATATGATTAGTTCTACTTTTATTTCAAGATCCAAATATAACTTTGACTTAATCTAACTTTGGTGTTTCTCTGAAATACCTTATCCATTCTTTTATATAGTTATTAAAATTGGGTAAAAGCCTTTAGCTCTCTTTTATGAAAGTAAATCTTTCGGTAGATGTATCTTGATCTTTGTAGCTTCGATTAGCGTGTTCTTCGCGACTGTGTGTTCGTAGAGATGCGTAGATTTCTCTTTAAATCATTTTCATTGATTGGTGTATTGTTCTAATTTAGCCATGTTTGTATGCTTTGTATGATCAGAATGCTTGTGTGGTGATTTGTTAACTTTTGTCCAATCGGTGAGTGTTACGTTGGAGATCAAGAAGTTGGTGTTTCAGAAGATCTTTTGAAGAAGTGAATCTTTGAAGACGTTGATCTTTGAAGGAAGGATCTGTTTTAAGGCAAGTATTATATGGGATCTTCCTTGATGTCCTATTCATGATGTTTTAAATAAAATCATATGCATGTGTCTAATCTTGTTACCTTACGGCTTACCTAGATTTGTTACCTTGAACCTTGAAATCCTATGGGCTATCTTTGCATCTGGGTAGTATTGCTAGTGCTCTATTAATAAGCAAGATCTTGAATCTTGATTAATGACTGTATGAACTGATAAAGTAAAACTTGACTTTTTAGCAACATGGATTTAGGATCCTATCTGTTAGCAAAACCTGGGACATACAGTACAACCACAAGCTATATGGCTCTGGCTTGACTCAGTATTAGAATTCTACTGGTTTGTGACAACTTACCCGAAAGGGCGCAAGAAGGGCTCACCTTAGTTCCCTCGTAAGAGGGGTGGTACTAACCATTGAGGAAACATATAGCGGGTTGTTACCTACCAGTGGAACCTGTGAACGGTCTCATAGTGTACCCTGCTCCACTTCCTTGGTAGAGGTGATGGCATATGGGGATCATGACTTGTCGGTAAAGATGTACACCTCTGCAGAGTGTAAAACTAATATATCAGCCGTGCTCACGGTCACGAGCGGCCCGGAAAACTTACAGACTAATAACGGAAAACTCACATAAACTTTGTTTACTTGTTGCTTATTACTATGAATCACTTTATCATGATATTATGATGATCATTCAATTGCTATATGATCATGTGGTTTAACTTGGGGGCTTAAGCATAATTTATGACACCTCAATTATAAAGTTTTGAATCAATTAAAAATGCTTATCGCAGTAAACCAGTGTCAACTTTTTGAGCCTCATGAACCCCATATATGCTTGTTGAGTACGAAAGTACTTACGCTTGTTCTTTTCTTTTCAAGATTTTGATAAAAATCCCGGATGGGTACCAGAGTGCAAGAGTTTCGAGCAGTTAGGCTTGTGATCAACCAGTCAGTTGGTCCCTGTGGAGTGGAGTCTTCACCTGAAGATCAGAGTGTCTTACCGCTGTTTGCTCTCTTAAGGTTATTTCTTTCACCTTATATGTTATGTATTTAAGTATTGTCTTTTGATATTACCTTGTTCTGTGGCTATGTGTGAGAATTAACTTCCTGGGCTCACATATAGGATATATCTGGTTTTGTTCTTAAAACCGAGTGTGACAACCGCAAAGCACAAGAGAGGAGGAGGCCGAAAACCACAATCCAAACTCGGGGGTAAAGTGTAAGTACCTCATGATGCGCTTCATCGCCTGCTTGTGCGAATTGCGTGGAGACGCCTAAAAGCGCGCACACAAGCAGATGGCGAACTGTATGTCCGGTCGGGTCGCCGTCAAGTACAAAAGCGACCCGATCATTCTTCGCTACTCCGCTTGATCAACCGGCTCTCCATCCTCATCCGCATCCAAGGCAGTCATAGTCGACATGGGCGTCGAGAGGGGCTTTGCCTCGCCCATATCAAACTTCTTCAGGATGTCCTTCGTGTACTTGCCTTGGTGCACAAACATTACTTCTCGGGTTTGCTTGATTTGCAACCCGAGAAAGAAGGTTAGCTTGCCCATCATACTCATCTTGAACTCCCTGCTCATCAAATCTGCAAACTTGGCAACAAGAGCATGAGAAGAACCACCAAATATGATATCATCCACGTAAATCTGGACTAGGAGAGTGTCTTTGCCTTGCTTGAGGAGAAAAAGCGTATTATCTACCGATCCGATTTTAAAACCCTTAGCAAGCAAGAATGTTTTCAACCTATCATACCAACCTCTAGGGGCTTCTTTCAAACCATACAAAGCTTTGTGAAGTTTAAAAACATGGTTTGGAAACTTGGGATTTTTGAAACTAGGAGGTTGCCTAACATACACTTCCTCCTCTATGTAGCCGTTTAAGAAAGCACTTTTAACGTCCATTTGAAAAAGTTTAAAACCCTTAGAAGCCGCAAAAACTAGAAGGATTCTAATGGCTTCTAAACGAGCTACGGGAGCAAAGGTTTCCTCAAAATATATTCCCTCCTTTTGACAAAATCCTTGCGCTACCAACCTAGCCTTGTTACGCACTACCACCCCATTCTCACTTTGTTTGTTTTTGAAAACCCACTTGGTTCCTATAGGGTGGCAACTTGGTGTTGGTGTCACTAATACCCAAACGCGGTTTCGCTCAAAGTTTTCAAGTTCCTCATGCATGGCATTAACCCAATCCGGATCCATCAAAGTGTGTCCAACATCTCGGGGCTCAAAAGAAGCGACAAAAGCCGAATGAGCAAAGTGAGAGAGATAGGACCTAGACCGCGTGACTCGACGGTCGATGTCGCCGATGATGTTCTCCGGCGGGTGCTGCTTCTAGATGTAGCAGGGAGCTTGCCTAGAAGAAGTAGCCTCCCCCTCAACAGCAGCTGAAGCTCCCTCAAGTGCAACGGGCACTGACTGAGGAAGCTGCTCGAACGACCCCCATGTAGAGGAAGTAGATGGGTCGGGGCCGTGAGCCGAAGTAGACGTCGTAGGGTCGATGGGGGCAGCCGGTGGAGTCGGCTCGGGATCACCTCAATCGGCATCGTCCTGCTCCTCCTCCACAAAGATGCTAGTGTTCACCTCATCATCACCTGCAAGCTCAAAAGCAATGGAACTACAAGGCATAATCTCATTGAAAGTAATCTCACAAGTCTCCATCACTCGGTTAGTTTCAAGGTTAAGAGCTCGATAAGCACGAGAGTGAGTATAATAACCAAGAAATATACCGTCAGAAGACTAAGACTCAAACTTGTCCAACTTACCTCCCTTCTTGAGGATGAAACACTTGCATCCAAACACCCGTAGGTGACTTACCTTGGGTGGTCTCCCAAATCGCAACTCATAAGAAGTCTTCTTCTTGAAAGCTCGAAGAAAAATGCGATTGGAAACATAGCAACTAGAATTTATCGCTTCGGCCAAATACCTCCTAGGAGTCCTATGCTCAACGAGCATCGTCCTAGCTATCTCAACAAGGGTCCGATTCTTGCGCTCAACAACACCATTCTGCTGTGGAGTGTGAGGAGAGGAAAACTGGTGGTCGAGACCCAAAGAAGAGCAAAGAGATGCAAATTGAGCATTTTTAAATTCGGTGCCATTGTCACTCTGCGTATCGCTCTCATGGCATGCTTGGGTAACTCATTTTGCAATCTCAAAATCAGATCTTGAACATGCATAAAATCCTCATCTTTACTCTCCAAAAAGAACACCCAAGAGTATCTCGAGTAGTCATCAACGACTACAACCACATACCACTTCCCTCCTTCCGACCTCACCCGAGCTGGACCAACTGTGTCCATGTGTAAGAGCTCGCTGGGTTGTTTGGTCATAATCTCAGTCACCATAGGATGGGAAGCAACAACCATCTTGCCTTGCCTGCAAGGGTGGCAAACCAAATCCTTCTCAAACTTTAGCAAGTCGAAGCTTAGATGGCCCAGTCTCCTATGCCACTTCCAAAGATCGGAAGAAGAACTGGCAAGAAGACAACGAGAAGGTCCGGAAGAGATAGAAAAATCCGCACGAAAAACCTTCCCGAAGGGCAAAATCCGACAAACAAGATCACCCCGAGAGTCAAGAATCCGAGAAAAGCCAACTTTGAAAATCACTTCAAAACCGTCTTCAAGGAGTTGCGAAACCGAGAGAAGGTTAAAATGCAAATTCGCAACTAGAGCAACATCCTTGAGGACAAAAGATGAATTGACACGGATTGACCCTCAGGACACAACCTTACCTCTACTCTTATCCCCAAATGTGATGTACTCGGTGTGGCGCACGGGGTCGAGGCTAGAGAACCACTTGGCACTTCCGGTCATATGGCGTGAACATCCGGAATCCACAAGCAAAGTCTCCTCCAATCCTCCTTCCTACATCAATAAAAGGACATAGGGTGAGCAAACGAAGCAACACTGGGGTTAGTAAACTATGAAGGGTACCAGTGTTGACTCATTTGCCCAAAGAAAGGGCTAGGAGGCATACCAAACATCTCCCTTCCCATAGGGGGATAGCGATCACCACCATAGGAAAAAGGTGGTCGGCTAAAAGTGTGGGGACTGAAGCCACTGCCACGAGGCCCGTAGTCATTTGGGTCGCGACCGGTACCCCGCTGGGCATGACTCCCGTGTGGTCTCGCCTCCTGAGGCCTAGCACCTTGAGGCATTGTACCTCTAGGCCTAGTAGTGCGCCTCCGAACTTCCGGTTCACGCACCCCAACCGGTGGGTAGTACATGTCCTGGTTGTTCATCTCAACCTGCCTCTGATCATCTCTCTTCCTCCTATAGCAAAACTCAGCCAAGTGCCCATCCCGCTCACAATACTCATAGTGGTACCTCACCGCACTCTTGGTAGGCACTCTCTTGTTGGGTTGGGTGGCTCTCGCTTTCTTAGGAAGGGGATCACTAGAAATGTCGGGCAAGGTGTCAAGTCGGTTTCGAAGGTGGTTCGGTTTGGGAATCCAGACTTGCTTCTGTGGAGTGGTTTTGGGTGGCCCTATAAACATACCATCTCTCACAGGCAACTCAGAGGGGTCGGTAGGCTTAGGTGGGGTGAACTTGGTGAACTTGGGAGTTGTGGTGGGTTTTTCACTCTTGCTCAAACCACTGCACTCACCGATCTTACCAAACATGATATCGTCCTTCCCACCTACACCAAAGCCTACTCCCGTGTTGCCAGCCCATCTGAATTGATTGTACAACATCCCCAGCTGCGGCTCTCTACCAGACACCCAAGCTAAGATGGACCGGAGGTGAGTGTTATCCTCATCGGTACGTGCTTTGTCATGCCGGCATGTTGTGATTTCAAGCTCTAACGCCTCAATGCGCTCAGATTCTCGGGTCCTATCTGAGCTGACCTTCTCTAGCACAACAATCCTACTCTCCTTCTGTGCTAGCTCAGAATGCAAGCCTTCACAAGACTTGCAGGAACCAAGTAAGCTAGGTCTAGCCTTCAGCTCACTGACCTCCTCAAGTAGAGTGCCATACTTGTCCTGGAGTGTGACAAGATTAGACATGTGGATGGCAGAAGCATCACACTCTACCTCCTCGGTAACCACTACTGACTCCTTAGCAAACTCAAGCTCACTCAGCGTTTTCAGATACTTCGCCTTAAAGTCGTTCCTCTCTCTAATCACACGCTTGAGCACAACATCCTGACTCATGAAGGTAGCATTCAAAGTCTCAAGCTCGAGAGAGAGATTCCATGGTGGGAGTTACCTCGGGTGCATCAGAGTCGGAGTCGTCCTTCTGCTTGCCAACCTCGCTTGCTTCAATTGCCATGGTGCAAAATCCACCATGCTTGGTGTCATCATAGAAGCAGAGGCCGTTGAGCTTGTCCTCAACCTTTCCCTTCGACTCATCGTCGTCACTCGTAGAAGAGCTTCCATCGGTGGAGCACTCGATGTCGTTGAGGGAGGCGAGGAAGGCTCGGTGGTTGGCCTTCACCTTGTCAAGCACCTTCTTCGCAGATCTCCGGTGGAAGCCACCCTTGGCTTTGCGCTTGTCGTCGAAGCGGTGCTTTCGCTTGGTGAAGTCCCCTGCAACTTTCTTGGCGTAGTTTGCGATGAAGTGATCCTCATCACCGCAACAGTAGCACCCCTTGGCTGTGCCACCACGTCGTCGGTTCAGGCGGTTGTTGTGATGACCAAGGCCAGCTCATCATCTCCAAGCACCTCCACTTGTTCCTCTGTCATAGAGATCAAAGACGAAAGAGCGAACAAAGGTTGTGAAGGGTTAGAGGAATAGGACACACTATGGGGCCGGAAACCAACACCATAGATGGGTTCGACGGGTTTTCAAGCTTGGCCCGGGTTTGGTGGTCAATCTCCGAGGACTTGAGCTTGCTAAATAGCACGTCAACGGTTAGAGCATCATAGCCCGGTGACTCCTGGATGGGAGCCACCTTCATCTCCCACACCCTCTGATCAAGAGCATGCAAAAGCTTGATAGCCATCTCATGATCGTCATAGGGCAAGTTGGCCCAATTGGCATGCATCTTGTTGACGATAGATTGGAAGCTAGTGAGCATTCTGTCAATAGATTCGCCTTCATCCCCTACTTAATGGGCTTTGGCATTGCAGTCCAAGCTCCAGAAAATATCTTCCTCGATTTTCAACGGACGGCTCCGCTTCCTGCCTGGACTTGCCATCGCCTCGACGCAACCTCCAGGCTTCCGCCACGTGCCGCCCCCACTTCCTCGGAAGCTCCGCCCGAGTTTTGAGGCCCAAACCCGTGAAACCCGCCACCGGTAGCTTTGGTCTCAACAACCGAACCCCAAGTTTTGAGGCCCAAACTCGGAAACCGTCCTCCGATGGTTTTGAGGCCCAAACCATCAAACCGCTCGACACGTGCCACCTTGTCCTCGCCCGGCCCGGCTTTGAGTCCCCTGAGCCTCCTGCTCGACTTGCTCGCCGACCGTCTTGACTTGGTCAACACGGTCTACCTCCATGTCTTCTCGCGCTCGTGGGTGCCAAGTACTAGCCACCACAGCTAGTCCGTCAGTCCGAGCCCCGCTTCCGCCCTTCACCGCTCTCAGTCCATCAACACGATAAGCCTCTACTCGACCTTCTCCATGCCATTGACCACTGTCTTTGGGCCTAGCACCTGCACACCACAAGCCGATAGACAGGCACACATTTGCTTTCGCAAAGGTTAGTGTCAACCGCTCAAACTGAAATACTCCCATGTTGATCAATCACTCTTCACAAAACTGAACATCATGGGTACATGTCACCATGTCTTCGTAGGTTAAGCTTGGGGATCTTGTTGACGGTAAGAATGACCGATTTTGTCACCACCGAAATACCGTCAACAGCCTCAAGATCAAGGATAGAACAACATATCATGAGCATATTATATAAAATAACAAGTTCCACATGTCCATGAAGTATTTGATGCAGAATTAGTAGAAATGGAGCAAGATGGGCTAGTGGGACCCACATAGTGGGTCGGCCAACACCACCATGGGCCCACCAACCTCCCACTTTGTCCATGATCCCGGAGAAGCACTCCCAAGTGATCCTTCACCCTTGTATCAACTTGTTCTTTCTCCCAACGACTCATATTCACTTCACATGAATCCATGGGCCCACATCAAGGAAACCAACGTGACAAACATCTTAGAAGAATCAACCAAGTCACATGACAAGTGGGACCACCTTCTAGAAGAAGGTGGTGGGCCTGAGACCCTTAGGGGGGGTTGGCCGATACCCTACTATGGGCTACCACCCCCCCACTTGGCCCCTGACTAGTGGGGACAACATCTAGAAGCTCTGGGCAGGGCCCACTTGCCATAGAGGGGTCGGCCGATACCCCCTATGGTCCCTGTTGCGCCTGGTGACTCCCCCCGCATTTAACACATGTTGAAGATCAAGACCCTCCACTCCAAGTTGGTTTAGAGGCGGTGGATCCAAGGGTCTAGATTTGAAGCCTCCTGGATTGATGACGTGGCAGTGGAGTAGCCCCTACTCCACCTCCCACTATAAATAGAGGCTCACACCCCCCTTCATTCAAGGTGAAGAAGCCTACAAGCTCAATTGCTTAGATTATCTAGTAGTTAGTATAGAGTGGGAGTTAGAGTTGAGTCGAGTTGTGCTCGGGATTTCTGGAGTCGTCTTCTGGAGAGTCTGGTATAGCTCTTGTATCTTTCCTTCTTTGTAAGACTTTACTTTATTCAATATATTACTTTTCCTCTACTTTACTTAGTCTTTACTTTGAGCATTTCTATACTTGTTATAGTCTTGTTATATACTTTTGGTTATTACTAGCCTTTACATCAGTAGTCTATGATCCTTGTGGCCTTTCCCGTATGGGATCATTGCCTGTCATAGGGTGCTTTGGTTATAGATTATAGTCAAAGTAATAAGTTGTGTGTAAGCGTGGTGCTTATACATCATCTTATCCTTGGTTACCGCTTGTTGCACGGATTGTTTGTGTTAGCTATCAAGAGAGTGACAGCCTTGTCTAGTCTTTGTATCCCACCACGTGTTCTTAGGCAAGTTCTTAAAAGGTAAGACCCCATAAAAAGAGAGCGCGGTCTAGTAGGAGTTTTGCCCTCCTACTGATCTATCCTCTCGCCTAGCATACTTGTATTGAGGAGACAAACTATAGTGTTTAGACTAATTAATTGGCTAAGTATATTGAAGTACAATGAATTACATAGGAGTCCTAATCTCTCTCATTGTCCTCCCACCTAGCTATATTTACTAGTTATCTTTAAGTTATCTTTTACCTTGGCTTGTTCATCCATCACCTTCCTATCACTTTATTCGTTTACCCCCGTATACTAGTTGGTACTAAGTTGAGGTACCCTCTAGGATCTCTCTCTAATTATCATTTCTAGCTCAGCTTTCCCTTGGGAAAATATAAATTATGATACCTTGGAATACTCCTAGGTGAAGTGCTACAACGGTATAATCTGTGCGCTTGTGGATTTATCCAATAGTCATAAGAAATACCAACAAGCATTTCTGGCGCCGTTGCCGGGGAAAGCATAGCCTAGAAGTTTTAATTAGATTGAATCCAGAGATTCTCGTTAACTTAGTTATCAATTAGTCATAGGGGCTTACCCCTGTCTATGTCTTCCTTTCTTGTGAAGCTAGACAGTGTATGAGCGGGTTCCAACTGCCGGGAAATTATCTAGAAGATCCCGAGCAGCTGTTGAGGAGGACTAGACGTCATCAAGTCCCCCTCAAAGGATCATCTCGACCCTGAATCCGTTCGAGGAAGGAGGCTCCACACCACCACTCAAGGAAGCTATGGCCCAGAAGGCGATCTCTGACTTCTCAGCCCCGTCTGCTACCCATGTAGCTCAGGGCCCTGAAGTCAACTTCGGGGATGCCACCTTCAAGCTGAAGTCCACCTTGATCCACATGGTGCAGGCCAACCCATTTTGTGGAAGCCCCATGAGGATGCCAACGCTCATCTCCAGCACTTCATGAAGTTATGTGGCACTTTTACCATCAAGAGAGTGGCGTCTAATGACATTCGCCTTCGCCTTCGCCTTTTCCCATTCTCATTGTTGGGAAAGGCAAAGCAATGGTTCTACACCCACAAAGAAGAAGCCACTATATTCCTTGATGGTAAAAGTGCCACATAAACCAATGCATTCATCAAAGAAGGAGCCAACGCATTCCTCAAGAAATTCTTCCCGACGGGCAAAACCAATGCCCTTCGCGGAAAGATTTCAAGCTTCCAATAGCAATCTGATGAGACGATTCCCGAAGCATGGGAGCATCTCCAGGAGTACATTCATGCTTGTCCTCATCATGGGATAGACGATTGGCTCTTGATTCAAGGATTTTACCACTTGTTGCATGGATTGTTTGTGGTAGCTAGCAAGAGAGTGACAGCCTTGTCTAGTCTTTGTATCCCACCATGTGTTCTTAGGCAAGTTCTTAAAAGGTAAGGCCCCCATAAAAAGAGAGCACGGTCCAGTAGGAGTTTTTCCCTCCTACTGATCTATCGTCTCGCCTAGCATACTTGTATTGAGGAGACAAACTATAGTGTTTAGACTAATTAATTGGCTAAGTATATTGAAGTAGAGTGAATTACATAAGAGTCCTAATCTCTCTCGTTGGCCTCCCACCTAGCTATATTTACTAGTTATCTTTTACCTTGGCTTGTTCATCCATCACCTTCCTATCACTTTATTCGTTTACCCCCCTATACTAGTTGGTACTAAGTTGAGGTACCCTCTAGGATCTCTCTCTAATTATCATTTCTATCTTAGCTTTCCCTTGGGAAAATATAAATTATGATACCTTGGAATACTCCTAGGTGAAGTGCTACAACGGTATAATCTGTGCGCTTGCGGATTTATCCAATAGTCATAAGAAATACCAACAAGTAGTAAGAGTGGCATAGATGTGGTGTCTAGGCTATATCTTGCCAATGTAGGCTGCTTATTGCACAGATTGTTTGTGGATACTAGCATGTGGTGACAACTCTGTCTAGACTTAGAATTCCACCATCTGTGTCAGATAAGTTCTTAAAAGGTAAGGCAACCATAACCAGTTCACTCCCTCCTGTTCACCTATCGCTTCCAGTAAGAGAGGGGGTGACTAACCCATTTATTCCTAGCAAACCTTGACCAGATATCATAGCATATAGATCCTCTCTACCTTTTTATCATATGCTCTCCTATATCATGATAGGACAATCTAGAGTCTGTTGACACCATATTTTAGCGCACCGAGATATGCGCATGTGGGTCTTGATGGTAGACTCAGATAGCCAGTATATTGGATGGACTTGAATGATCGGCTAAGTAATCGACTAAGGAAAGATCATGGAAGAAAGGGGTTTTGCGTCGGTTACGGCAAGATATGTACGTCGGGCTCTGTTGAAAGGAAAGATTGGAGCCCAAGTTATCTTTTGTTTCTTTATTTTTCGTTTAATAGTCGTGTTAGGCTAGGACTTATGCTATGGTCTATAAATAGCAAAGCCTAAGTTATTGTAAAAAATACCGAACAATCAATACAAAACCCTTTTGGCTCCGGCCAAACCCTTAGGAGGAGGAGTAGAGTAAGATCTCGGCAAAACCTTTGACAAATAGGGTTGCGTCGACTAGATCGACCTCCAGTTTGCTTGTGAGTATAGCCACGGTCCATGTCTCATTTGTATGGCTGCATTGTTTAATCTCGTATAAGCTCGATTTGGACTAGTTATTAGTTTGAATCTTTATTCATGGGGTTGCATTGCTTCAATCTCACATGGGTAATCGTTCAAGCTAGTTATTGGCTCTATTAGATTGGCAATCTAATAGACTCATTAATTTATCGTTATTATTTATTTTAATTTGTTTATTTATTGTAACAATATCTTGTCCAATTGAGATTAACAGATTAGACTAAGCTTTGAAGTCACCTAAATCTACTAGTTTGGGCATATTCACACTTATTCCTATCAAGATGGTTAATTTAGACTTGTATCAGCTAATCTGTTGATCTCAATTGTTACATGTCATGCATTCAAGATATCTAACTAGTTGTCGATCGATCTAAGAGTAAGTAGATTTGGTTTAATATAGTAGTTATCGATTGTATCTTTGGACCCCACTATCAAGCATGTCAGGCTATGTTTATTTAGTCTTAGATCTAACTATAATTAGGTAGATAGATCTTGTCTGTGCTTCATGGACCCTGTATTGGCTAAATAGCCGATCCGGTTACGCTTTCCTCATACGATACATGTGCAATGGCTGATTCAAACATGATCAAAGTATTTAAGTATACTGAGCATAATTTGGTTTGTTTACTATTATGGCTGAATGGGAACACTCTACTGTTACTAAATAAGCTATGTTATCGGGTTAATTATCATCATGGCTGCATGGAAACACACCTTTGTTGATGATTAGTCTTTATTCGATATATTCAACTAGTATGATAGCTTGAATTGATGAATGCTATATGCATCGTATCTTATCGACAAACACATTGATAAGATCAGCTAATCACATGCTTTATTGAGTATATATCATGAATAGTTGTTCAAATCTTGTTGTTATTTCCATATGCTTTATATTGTTAGGAGTTGACTTTCTAGTTATTTTAGAGCCAAATATTATGGAACTGTCTGGTAATAACCGGCGGGTTCCATAATTTGACAATTTCTATCCTTGTCAATTATAGGTCAAATTGACTGGCATGCCTTAGGATCTAATCAACTGACTTGGCCTTGTCATCTGAGGTTTAGGAGATCAGGATTATACTCTATGACGTTCTCTGTAGAGCCTCACGCAGTGTTGGCGCTAAGACCCATTTTTAGTGTCAACACATTTTGGCACGCTCGGTGGGACACCACAATTATCAACCATGAACAGCAAGACAAGAGTCAAAATAAAGCATACAACTATGCAAGAAGCCATTAGCAAGACCATGTATGCAATGTTGACAAGTCACAATGAATTGTTCACAAACAACATGTTTAGTGCTCTAAAAGTGGCTCCTGGACTGAGTTCAGGAATGGGAGGCCTGACATATTCAAACTCAAATGGAAGTAATCAAGCCTCAAGGAGTTGGTCATCAAGAAAGTTGGCTTCTAGAGGTCAACCAATAGTGAATGCTACCATTAACGAGGACGAAAACATGCAGCATACAGTGCAACAGCTGATGGTGAATGCCAATATTGACACATCGGATATAAATTATGCTTCTTATGGCGGGAAATTGGTGAGAGATTACAATTCTCCACCATATCAAGGAAAGGTGGTGCTTGATGATGTTTTTACCAACATAAACATGGTCAGTAGTGAAAAGGCTAGAGTTTTAACTCCGGCCAAAGCTGTAAAATCAAGAGTGTTTGATTCAAGGTCTCGAATAACAGATGAGGAGTATCCGGAGATTAAACTAAGGCAGGAGAAGTATGAAGCCTGATACATCCAAGGAGAGTTATTTGAGACAGCTGCTGAACGACCTCAAGTTGTACCCTGTGATAGGTGGCAGTGTTAGAAAGAGGAGAATTGGGGAAAACATTATGGATTTGAAAAGTAGGTCAAGGTGCATGAAAATTGTCCTTTCTTTAGGTACTACCGAGATAAAAAGTTGAGATTGCCTACCAAGAATAATAGTCCTGAGTGTAGTAAGCAATATGAAGATTTGAAGAATCATGGCCCTATTGGTTTCGGTGATTTACGACAAGTAAAAGATTATTATGGCTAATGTGTGTTTTGCAGAGGCTATGCGTAGCTTAGCCATAGTGATCAAAGAGAATGGGCATCAATGGTTATCACTTAGCCCCCAAGATGGATATCGTTTTGGATTTCAAAGAGACATGATGAAGACCCTAGAGTGATAGGTCTAAGTGTCATAAGGAGATGAAGGGCACTTAGTATAGATAGGGCTTTGTTTGATCTTTGACCATACTATTAAGAGGGGTTGAGACTAGTAGCTTGACTTAGGAGAGCTTCATGACTTAGGTGTGGTGCACACTTGACTTCCTTAGCTCTAAGCAAACCTATGGTGACCGTAAGATAGCCTAGAACACCTTCCATATTCATCGCGACGAAAACCGAAGTTGAGAGAGGCAAGTTCTGGGCGACGGACGTTGGAGACCTAGGCGTCGGACGCTGTCTGTCGTGCTAGTCAGAAGCGTCGGACGCTGGGGTGTCAGCCCTCGAGCATCCGTCGGCCTTCCAGTGAGTTCCAGTGAAGTGCCAGAAAATCTCGTGTGCGACGGACGTTGTCCGTCAGGTTGGCGTCGGACGCTGAAGAGCTTCCGTCGGCCTTCCAGAGAGTCTTGTTTTTAGCCAGGAGCGTCGGACGCTGAGGCTCAGCGTCCGTCGCCAAAGCAACAGAGCATCCATCGCCTATTCAAATGAACAGCAACTAGCCATTGGGGCATGCGACGGAGCGTTCGTCGCCTAGGCGACAGAGCGTTCGTCCCCAACTTAATCTGTCTATTTTCCCGCCCGAGGCTGAGTTGTGTGAGGGGTTATTTATACCCCATCCCTTGCCTTCCCACCTGCCGTTGCTCATTTCAGTTGTTGAGAAGTCTTCTGAGGTGTGGAAGAGAGCAAGAGCCCTAGAGAGAGTGATTTGTGAATCCATCCATCTTCTCTCCCTAGTTCATCCAAGAGATCAAGTGTGCATCCACTCTAGTTGTGAGGCTTGATTGAGTCAAGTAAAGATTAAGGCTTGTTACTCTTGGTGATCGACATCACCTAGACGGTCCAATGGTGCTTGGAGGAAATTAGTCGCCGGGAGGATTGTCGGTGGCCCTTCTTCATCGACTTGTGATCGGTTGTGGGCGGTTCACCGAGCCGGAGTGGCAAAAAACCATCCTGTAAAGAGCACTCATCCCTTGCGCAGGATTGAGGGGGAGCAATACCTTGCGAGGTGCTCCAACGAGGACTAGGGGGAGTGTCGAGTCCTTGATACCTCAGCAAAATGTCGCCGTGTCAAGAATCTCTTTCCCTAGCTCTTTACATTCCGCACTTGTTCTTAATTCATACTAGAATTGTGTAGGGTGTCTTTACATTCCTTGACTTGCTACCCCTTTCATAGTCTAAGGCACACAAATGCTAGGCACGGGGTGATTGGCATTTGTTATGTAGGGTTATGAGGTAGCTACTCTAGCCGGAAAACAAAAAATTTCGACCCCATAAACCCAGGAACTAGTGCTAGTTATAGATCATGGGGTTTGAAGAATCATGGCCCTAGTTGGTTTCGGTGATTAACAACAATTAGAGATTATTATGGCTAACGTGTGTTTTGCAGAGGCTATGCGTAGCTTAGCCATAGTGATCAACGAGAATGGGCTCTAAAGGTCATCACTTAGCCCCCAAGATGGATATCGTTTCGGTTGTTAAGGAGACATGATGAAGACCCTAGAATGATAGGCTAAGTGCCATAAGGAGATGAAGGGCACTTAGAATTAGATAGGGCTTCTCTTTTTACCTTTGACCGTACTATTAAGAGGGGTTGAGACTAGTAGCTTGACTTAGGAAAGCTTCATGTTTAGGTGTGGTGCACACTTGACTTCCTTAGCTCTAAGCAAGCCTATGGTGACCGTAAGATAGCCTAGAACAACTTCCATATTCATCGCGACGAAAAACGGAGTTGTCAAAATAATTTTCTGGGCGACGGACGCTCCTGGCAGGGGCGTCGGACGCTGTCCGACGCATCGAACAAAGGCGCCGGACGCTGGGTGGTTGAGTCCACAGCGTCTGTCGGCCTTCCAGAGAGGTTGTTTTCTGGCTAAGTTTTTCAGGGTGCGTCGGACGCTGTCCGTCGGCCAGGCGTCGGACGCTGCGGAGAGCGCCCGTCGACCTTCCAGAGAGGGTGTTTTCAAACCCTAGCCAGAATTCAGCGTCGGACGCTGTGGCTGAGCGTCCGTCGACCAGTGACGTAGCGTCCGTCGCTGGGAACAGTGTGTCAGAACTAGCCGTTAGACAGAGGCGTCGGACCGTCCGTCGCCTAGGCGTCGGAGCGTCCGTCGCCTCAATTATGAACAGAAACTAGCCGTTGGGCATGCGACGGACAGTCCGTCGCCTAGTCGACGGAGCGTCCGTCGCCAACTTAAAATGCCAGCCCGAGGCAGTTTTCAGAGGGTCTATTTATAGCCCCTCCCACTTCTCTCCCACCTTGCCTTTGCTATTTTGAGTTGCTAAGTTTGTTGAGAAGGTTGGGAAGAGAGCAAGAGCCCTAGAGAGAGAGAGTGATTCGCGAATCCATCCATCCTCTCTCTAGTTCATCCAAGAGTTCAAGTGTGCATCCTCTAGTTGTGAAGCTTGAGTGAGTCAAGCGAAGATCGAGGCTTGTTACTCTTGGTGATCGACATCACCTAGACGGTCCGGTGGTGTTCGGAGGAAGGTGATCGCCGGAAGATTGTCGGCGGCCCTTCTCCATCGACGTTGTGATCGGTTGTGGGCGATTCACCGAGCCGGAGTGGCGAAGAATCAGCCCGTAGAGAGCACTCATCCCTCGCGCGGGATTGAGGGGGAGCTATACCTTGCGAGGTGCTCCAACGAGGACTAGGGGGGAGTGTCGACTCCTCGATACCTCGGCAAAAATCGCCGTGTCAAGCATTTCTTTTCTTAGCTCTTTATTACCGCTTTTCTTTCCGCCTTGTCTTTCATTTCATACTAGAATTGTGTAGGAAGGTTTCTCTTTCCATTGCCTTGTTACCGCTTTCTAGCTAGGACACACAAGCGGTAGGCACTAGGGGGTTAATTGGCTCTTTATAGTTTTAATTCTTGTTTAAGAAATTAAAAAGAGCCCAATTCACCCCCCCCCCTCTTGGGCATCTTGATCCTTTCAATTGGTATCAGAGAGAGGTTGCTCTAAATTAGGCTTCACCGCCTAGAGCAAGATGTCCCATGGGGATGGACCACCTCCCATGTTCGATGGAGACGACTTTCCTTATTGGAAAGTTCGTATGGAGGCCTATCTAGAGGCCGTTGACGTGGGCGTGCTCAAAGCCGCCACAAAGGGAGGTACTCTCTTCGCGGAGGACCTCAACTTTGAAAAGCACAATGCCAAGGCAAAGAACATACTCTTTCGTGGCATTAGCAAGGATGTCTTCAACCGAGTGCGTAATGCCAAAGACGCATTTGAGTTGTGGACCACTATTTGTGCACTTCACGAAGGCACAAAGAGTGAGCGTGAAGAACGCTATCACTTGGTTATGGCTAAGCTAAATTCTTTCTCTATGCATGCAAATGAAAATGCAAATGAAATGTACTCACAACTCAATATTATTGTAGAGGAGTTGAATGGGCTCGGTCTCAACCAAATGGAACCGGCCGATGTGGTACGCAAGATTCTTTGTGTCTTGCCCATTGAGAAGTATGGCCACATCGTCACGGTGCTTCACCAAGGAGATCTCTCCGCCGCTACACCAACACAAATTTTGGGCAAGATCAATGCCCATGAGATGTACATGAAGATTGGTGATAGTGGCTCATCTTCCTCCTCCAAGAAGAAAGAAAAAGAGAAGGAGGAAAAGAAGGACTTGGCTCTCAAGGCATCCTCGCCGGATAAGCACAAGATGCAAGTCATGTATGAGAGCACAAGCGATGATGATGATGATGATGATGATCTCGCTCTCATGGTGAAGAAAACAACCAAGATGTTGAAGAAGCTAAGCAAGAATGGAGTCAAGTTTGACTCAAAGAAGGAAAAATTCTTTACAAGCTCTTCAAGAAAGCCCCTCTCCAAGATGGATTGCTACAATTGTGGCAAACTTGGACACTTGGCTCATGCTTGCCCCGAAGAAAAGAAAGACAAGTACAAGAACAAGAAAGCTAACAACAAGTTCAAGTACAACAAGGGCAACAAGGTTGAGTCAAGTGATGAGGAGAAGAAGGATGACAAGCCATTCAAGAAGAAGAAGAACTTCAACTTCCACAAGAATAAGAAGAATGGCAAAGCCTACATTGTTGGTGATTGGCTCACCGACATTGAAGACTCAAGTGACTCATCCGGAGATGAAAGTGAAGAAGAGAAGGGGGCCGCTTTGGTGATTGGTTCATCTACTGCACCGCCACCCCCTCCGTCATCTCCGGGCTCATCCTCTACACACCTATGCCTCATGGATAAAGGTGACAAAAAGGTACAAAAAGAGGATAGTGATGATGAGGCTAGCTCTAGTGATGATAGTGATGATGAGTTTGAGGCACCTTCCTATGATGAGCTAATTGAAATTTGCAATAAATACACTAAGCTCATTAGGAAGTATAAAGGCAAAAGTGAATCACTAGAGAAAGCAAATGGTAACTTGCATGCTAAGCTTGATGACTTGACTAGTGCTAATGATGAATTGAAGCTTGAGAACAAATCTCTCTCATCTAGCACTAGGGAGCTCAAAGCCTCACTCAAGCAAGTAAATGAGAAACATGATAAGCTTGAAAGGTCAACACAAGAGCTCCAATCAAGGTACAACTTGCTAAAAGATGACTACAACCAAGTTAAAAATGAACATGGCACACTTGTGATAGCTAATGAATTGCTTTCAAATGATCTTGCTACACATGTTGCTATTAACCCGGTTGTTAAGTGTGATATAGCTACTTCTTGTGAGGACTTGCTTGATGGAGTTGCTAGTGAGCAAAATGCTAAGTGCAAGGGCAAGAAGGTAGTTGAGGCCGACAAGCATGATGACTATGTGAAGATGAGGCAAGAAAACTCCAAGCTCAAGGAAGAGCTAATCAACCTCAAGGCAAGCAAGCCACTCACTACCAAGTCGGCCAAACAAGATGACAAAGATGCAATGACCTTGATCAAGTCTCTCAAAGAGGAAAATGCCAAGCTCAAGGTTGAGAAGGTCAAGCTTACAAGTGGATTGGAGAAGTTCACCAAGGGTCACAATCTTCAAAGTGAGCTCTTGATGAACACAATCATGAAGGCCAAGGTCAAGATAGAAGCCAAGAACTATTACAAGAACAAGGCTATGAAAAGCAACTATGACACACCAAAGCCCAAACCCAAGAAGTGCTTTGGATGTGGTCAAGAGGGTCACTTTCAATTCCAATGCAAGACTCCACCTCCCAAGACCTTGCCCAAGCACATAAGGCCTTTCGCTCATGATCCACACTTCATCATCAACAAGGACTCCAAGGGTAGACCTCAAGTTATATTTCTCGGTCCAAAGATGAAGAACAAGCCCAAAGTGCTATGGGTTGCTAAGGAGTTGGTGGACAAGGCTATGGGACCTCGCCAAGTGTGGGTTCCCAAACAACAAGCTTAACTCCAAGTTGCTTGTGTGTAGGTGAACTAAAAGACCGGTGGAAGTCATTGGGTGATTGATAGTGGATGCACTCAACATATGACCGGTGACTCCCGGATGTTCACCACACTTGAGGAAGATTGTGAAGGGCAAGACAAGATTACCTTTGGGGACAATTCAAAAGGCAAAGTGCAAGGTCTAGGCAAAGTGGCAATCTCAAATGATCAATCAATATCAAATGTCTTGCTAGTACAATCATTGAGCTTCAACTTGCTATTGGTGGGACAACTATGTGATCTTGGTTTCCAATGTCTCTTCACTCCAAATGAGGTAGTTTGTCCAAGATTGAAGATTCATTATTGATATTCAAAGGGTTTCGGCACAACAATCTCTATCTATTGGACTTGACCTCAAATGAAGCTAGTTTGCAAACATGTCTTTTCTCGAAGAGTTCTTTGGGTTGGCTATGGCATAGAAGATTAGCACATGTGGGAATGTCAATTTTGAAGAAGCTTGTCAAGAAGGAATTGGTTAGAGGTGTGAAGGATGTGGTGTTTGAGAAAGATAAACTTTGTAGTGCATGTCAAGCCGGCAAGCAAGTAGCAAACACTCATCCAACCAAAGCTTTCATGTCAACCTCAAGAGTTCTAGAGCTACTCCACATGGATCTATTTGGACCTACCACCTATGCTAGCCTTGGCGGCAATCTCTTTTGCTTGGTGGTAGTTGATGACTACTCTAGATACACTTGGGTGTTCTTTCTTCAAGACAAGGGAGAAACTCAATCAATATTCAAGAAGTTTGCAACTAGAGCCCAAAATGAGTTTGATGTGAAGATCAAGAAGATAAGAAGTGACAATGGGACCGAGTTTGTGAACACCAAGATTGAAGACTATTGTGATGAAGTTGGAATCAAGCACGAAGTATCCGCCACATATACTCCTCAACAAAATGGTGTAGTAGAGAGGAAGAATCGGACTCTTATTACTCTTGCAAGATCTATGCTTGATGAGCACAACACCCCCGAGAAGTTTTGGGCCGAAGCAATCAACACCGCATGCTATGCGGCCAACCGGCTATTTGTCCAAAGGCTTCTCAAGAAGACCCCCTATGAGCTTGTGAATGGAAAGAAACCGGATATATCCTTTTTCCGAGTGTTTGGTTGCAAAGTGTTCATCTACAAGAAGCACCAACACTTGGGCAAGTTCCAAAGAAGATGTGACATTGGTTTCTTAGTTGGGTATTCACTTAAATCCAAGGCATACCGTGTATTTAACAAAGCCACCGGCTTAGTTGAAGAAACGTATGACTTGGAGTTTGATGAAACTAATGGCTCTCAAGAAGAGCATGAAAATCTTGATGATGTAGGTGATGAACCCTTGAGGGAGGCAATGAAGAACATGCCAATTGGTGCTATCAACCCACAAGAGGTGGAAGAAGTTGAAGATGAAGCGAATCAAGATCCTTCTCCACCTCACACGCCTCAAGTTGATGAAGAAGATCAAGTGAGGGAAGCTCAAGAAGACACTCACATCCCTCAAGATCAAGCCGAGGCCGAAGCAAGCAATGTTGAAGCTCCGCAACATCCTCCTCAAGAGATCAATAGAAGATCTACACCTATGCTTCAAGCACATCCTCAAGACCTCATCATAGGGAGTCCATCAAGGGGGGTAACAACTCGATCTAAACTTGCTTCTTATGTTGAACATCACTCTTTTGTTTCCTTTGTTGAGCCTTCTAGTGTGGAGGATGCACTTGCGGATCCGGATTGGGTGAACGCCATGCACGAAGAGTTGAACAAGTTCACCCGGAATGAAGTGTGGACACTAGTAGAAAAGCCCAAAGGAGCAAGAATCATTGGCACCAAGTGGGTGTTTAGGAACAAGCAAGATGATCAAGGCGTGGTTGTGAGAAACAAGGCAAGATTGGTGGCAAAGGGGTTCTCCCAAGGCTTGGATTTTGGGGAGACCTTTGCACCGGTTGCAAGACTAGAAGCCATTCGTATCCTTTTGGCATATGTTTCACACCATAAAATGAAACTCTTTCAAATGGATGTGAAGAGTGCCTTTCTTAATGGTTTCATTAATGAACTTGTTTTTGTCTCACAACCTCCCGGGTTTGAAGACCCAAATTGTCCTAATCATGTGTATAGGTTGTCCAAGGCACTCTATGGATTGAAGCAAGCTCCAAGAGCTTGGTATGAGAGGCTAAGGGACTTCCTACTAAAGAAGGGCTTCAAGATCGGGAAAGTGGATACCACACTCTTCACCAAGGTGCTAGATGGAGAGATCTTTGTTTGCCAAGTATATGTCGATGACATTATATTTGGGTCAACAAACCAAGGTCATAGCAAGGAATTTGGTGCATTGATGTCCAAGGAGTTCGAGATGTCGATGATTGGCGAGCTAACCTTCTTCCTAGGCTTCCAAGTGAAGCAATTGAGGGAGGGCACCTTCATATCTCAAGAGAAGTACACTTATGATGTGCTCAAGAAATTCAAGATGGAGGATTGCAAGCCAATCAAGACCCCGATGCCTACTAATGGGCATCTCGATCTCGATGAGGGAGGTAAACCGATCGACCAAACTCTATATCGTTCTATGATCAGTAGTTTACTTTACCTCACCACTTCTAGGCCGGATATCATGTTTAGTGTGTGTATGTGTGCTAGGTTTCAAGCAAACCCTAAGGAGTCGCATCTTTGTGCGGTTAAAAGAATCCTTAGGTACTTAAGGCACACCCCTAGCATGGGTCTTTGGTATCCCAAAGGAGCTCCCTTCCAACTAGTTGGCTATTCCGATTCGGATTACGCCGGGTGTAAGGTTGATAGGAAGAGTACCTCCGGTGGGTGCCACATGCTAGGAAGATCACTTGTTTCTTGGTCCTCAAAGAAGCAAAATAGTGTGGCATTGTCAACCGCCGAGGCGGAATACATTGCCATGGGAGCAAGTTGTGCACAAATCTTATATATGACCCAAACACTCTTTGATTACGGCGTGTTTTTAAAAGAAGTTCCACTCTTGTGTGATAATGAAAGCGCCGTAAAGCTTGCAAACAACCCGGTTCAACACTCTCGCACCAAGCACATAGATATTCGCCATCACTTTCTTAGAGATCATGTGGCTAGGAAAGATATAACACTAGTTGGAGTTAAGAGCGAAGAGAAATTGGCGGATATCTTCACTAAACCACTCGATGAAACAACCTTTTGTAGGTTGAGAAGCGAGTTAAATGTGCTTGATCACTCTAATTTCACTAAAAGATGATCTTGTGTGAACCTTGCATTCATTTGTAATATAACATGTTTAATATGGTAATGCACATAGGCTTGGCTAACGCGGTTAAGATAACCGCCGTCAAAGCGTGTGACAAAGCTTAACCGTGGTTTAAACTTGCAAGCAACCTAGATTCACCTTTCAAATTGCATAAGCATATGCATGTGTGTTGTTTGCCCTTTCTTTTTCGGTTAAGTTTCTTGAGCATCCTCTATGATTGTCCACTTAGGGGGAGCATTCCAAGCTCAAGTTCCTCAATTACCCCCTCTTGTGGCCATATGATGTCTCCTTGGTGCTTCCATTCGAATATTTTGAGCTAAAAACTAAATTTAAGCCTATGGCAAAATAATTGAAAATGAGTGTTTGAGAGATGGATCTCATATCAAGTCCAATCAAGTGTTATTTGGATCTTATTGGGATTGGAACTTGGTTGGGAGAAAGACGCAAAAAGAAAATTTGAAAAATTCCGCTTTTTAGGCGTCGGACGCTGCCGACGGACGCTCGGTGTCAATTGCCTCAGCGTCCGTCGCGATCGTCCGGAGATTAAAGTTGCCCGCTGAAAGGGCGACGGACGCTCTCCCAAGCGTCTGTCGCGGAGCGTCCGTCGCGGTCAATGCGACTGGGCGTTTCAAATTGGCTCTGGAAGCCCGACGGACGATGCCGTCGGACGCTCCCCGAGCGTCCATCGCATGCCAACGGAGCATCCGTCGCCTATGCGTCGGACCGTCCGTCGCGAACTAAACGGCAAAATTTTTTTTAAAACCCCGATTCGTCTCTGTTTCTCCCGAGTCAATCCAACCGCCGCCGCGTCTGCATTCTAACCCTAGCCACTGGATCTCGTCGTCGTCGAGCTCCTCCACCGCGCTGCTCCCTGCGCCGCCGCAGAAGCCTCCCTGCGCCGCCGCGGATTCCTTCCAGCGCCGCCGTCAGTCCTCTGCTCCGCCTGCTTCTCTTGCGCCGCCTGCTACACCCTGCACCACCGCCATCCCTGCCCTGCATCCTGTGTCCCTGTGCACCGCCGCCGTGCCAAGCTTCGCCACCAGCAGGCTCACCTTCTCCACTGCCACTCAAGCTAGTGCATCCCCTTGGCCGAGAAGCTCTCCTTCTTCGAGGGGTTTTTCGATTTCACAGGTGATTTTCACTTTCATTTCTTTCAATCCCTTTGAATCCCACTCCCTTTTGCAATTCAACTCACCAACTCTTTCCATCCGGTCTCTGCCCTGTTTAGCTTGTGGATTGCGGTTTGTGGTTGATTGATCAGGGGAAATCACTTCTCTTCTCCCTTTTTGGTCAGAGGCTCGAGGTATGGCAGTGGATATCGCGGTTCTTTTCTTTCCTTATTTCATGCCTCTATAGACCCACTTTCCTTTTAGCTATATGCTTATGGTTCTTATGTATATCTCTATCCTTTCCGACGAGCAGGGTCAGTTGGTCAGTTGATCAGAGGATCAGACAGTGGGCAGTGACAGATAACTCGGGCAAAGCCCGCGAGTACGGATCGAGGCAAAGCCTCGCGAGGACAGTCCAGGGCCGGCGTGCCACTCTTTCAGCTATTTGGTTCTGAGGTTTGTCAGTGGTTTCAGGGGCAGTTGAGTCAGTGCTGCTGTGGTTTGATTGTTTAAGTTTCCTGTCAGTGAGTTGATTGCTAGAGTTTGGGAAATGGCAAGGACGAAGAATGCAGGTCCCGTCCCCGGTAGTGGTGGTGACCCTCCACCTCCACCGCGTCCACTCACTGACCGCGGGAAGGGAAAGCAGAAGGTCATTTCTCGGAAGCGCAAGAGGCCAGCTATGGATCCGGATTCAGTAGTCGCGCTTGCCGTAGCAGAGGCAGCTGAGTTAGCAGAGCGAGGAGGACGTCGCGCCGGCTTGAGGCTCTCGCCTCGCCGTGGAGCGCGTCGTGAGTCCCCTCCACCTCTAGTGTCAGAGCCCGTCGAGGCTTCAGAGGCACCAGCGACAGAGCCAGTCCCAACGACTGAGCCGACAAAGGCCGCGGGTCACTCTTCTATTGGAGAGCTGATGAGCCGTCGCGTTACTCGTTCCCGAGGCTCAGGTGCACCACCCAGCCCTCCAGGACCCCGGCTCCCAGACCCCGTGAGGCACCAGGTCAGGACACTTACAGCGAAGCAAGTTCAGCTACTTTGGTTCGTCGACTTCCAGTCCTGGTTCCCACCTCAGAGGGACCCCCGTGTCGGACGAGAGTTCTATACCACAGTGCACGAGGACTTCTATCGAGCGTATGTTGACACCGATGCTCCTCTCAGGGCCCACAGAGTGTGCCCAGCTACTCAGATTGAGGGGATCGGTGGTCCAGAGATCCTGCAGCATCTCCAGTACATTCAGGGGTTGACAGACTTGATGGGACGCTCAGGGGCATATCAGAAGGAGTGGATTTACCAGTTCTATGCCTCCCTGTGGATCTCACCTAATCACGAGTTCTTCCACTTCGCATATCAGGGACGTGACTTTAGGGTTACAGCTGCCAGGTTCCGAGAGCTCTTTCACCTCGGATCTTCACCTACCAGGATCCACAGTCTTTGCTATGGGGATCAGGAGGCCCCTCGCAGACCTCACGATGGCATAGTGCCATCCACAGACTTTGTCAGTCTGTGTTTTCAGCAGCCGTTCACTGAGGGTTCGAGCCGTACGCCACGAGACCTCACCCCTTTGGCTCGGATCCTCCACGAGGTTCTCAGACGGACTATTCTACCCAGGATTGGAGCTAGGGATACTATCACTCGCCTTCAGCTTTGGCTCCTAGCTCACATTGTCCGGAAAGAGCAGTTTGACATATGGGATTTGATAGTGAGCGAGCTCGAGGACATCATAGCTGCTGGATTCAGAGGTCATTGGCAGCTACAGTTCGCACATTGGATCTCTTACTTGGTAGTTGCCAAGACTGGGTCAGGGGTTATGAGAGTCACCCTCACGAGGTCAGCTATAGAGTTTCCTGTCTATTCGATGAGCCAGCTTGTGGCTCATGGGCAGCTACCTCGCCCTAGCAGAGCTTACAGACCAGGCACGAGACAGGCCGGAGTGCCACCACAGTCAGCCGAGGTCACCGATGCCACAGTTGAGCAGATTGCTCAAGCAGAGCTAGCTGATTTCGACGCCGAGATCGATACAGCTGCAGAGACAGTGTTTAGAGAGGATCTCGACTCTGACAGCTCGGACGAGGACTACCAGCCCGTGCACGAGTATACACCTATGACACATGACCACGAGGCTGGTGGGTCAGGCACAGCTACAGCAGCTTCAGCTCTAGGCTCCAGTTCTTCAGAGGCTACCCTGCTCACTATACTCTCGAGGATGCAGGAGGAGCAGTCTCGCCAGGTAGAGGAGCAGAGACGACAGGCTACAGACCTACGGAGACTCACTGAGCAGCAGCTGGCAGCTCAGGCTCAGACACAGGCTAGGCAGGATGAGTTCCAGCGCCAGTTCCTAGCCTATCAGCTATAGCAGGCAGAGATCTAGAAGACTCAGACTCTTTTACTTGAGCATCTTCTGGCCTCTAGCTCCGGGCAGACCTCCACTCCACACTTTCAGTTGCCCGCCGTGTCTCAGCAGGAGCAGTTCACCTCCCTCTACCACAGCCTCCAGTAGTTGTGGTGCCCACTCCAGCGTTACCGTCCGGAGGACAGCAGAGTCAGGCACCAGCTACACCTCCTTTCCAGCCAGCAGCTTCTCCAGAGTATCAGACTCTGAGGACCCAGGTATCCTCTTGGATAGCTTCACCCGGAGAGTTCCAGACGGGATTCACCCCTACCCGGGGAACCACTCTAGCAGAGGCCTCGCGAGATCTGTCAGCTTCATATCTTGAGATCACGGGAGAAGACTCACCAGGAGCACCTCAGCAAGTCACACCAGCTCCAGCGACTGCAGTGGATCTTCCGGCGACAGGCACTCACCAGTCCTCAGTTGCGTCGTCGGAGATCGCACCTGAGCAGTCGGCACAGACAGTCACCACACCTCCAGCTACCATTCAGACGGATGCCATATCCCTAGCAGATGAGGTTACAGTGGCAGTGTCCCTCTCTGGTCAGACTCAGCCTGCAGAGGTTGCAGCGGCAGTGTCCCTAGTGGCACTAGTAGTGACTTCGTCCCCCTCGCCTCGAGTTTTCACTCGTCGGGCCCCCAGGCCCGCTACTACTGAGGCAGGACCGTCAGAGGCACCAGCAGAGTCTCAGTGACTGTCAGTTGAGACCGCAGCTCCAGAGGTGCCAGTGACAGCTTCAGAGGCCACCCCAGTTGCACCTACACTAGCAGAGACCGTGTCAGATGAGTCAGACGAGTCCGATCTTCAGGACTTCATCATGCTGGATCGCCGAGCTGCCGCTACTTCGCCTTCTTCTCCAGCCCCAGACTCTTAGTTTTTGGTGCTAGACGCCAAAGGGGGAGAGAGGGTCGAGTATAGAGATAGGGGGAGGGATTTGGATCTTTGAATGTTTATTTCCCCGTACTCTTTCATCATGTCTATCTCTTATGCATTTGTCTATATGTGTGGTGTGATGATTGTTGATGTATATATGGTTGCATGTGACAAACTCTTGATTATCTCTAATACATCTTGTGAGTTGTCTCATGTTCATGATATATCTCCCTGCTTAACGATATTTGAGCTTCCGCGCTTTACTCCGATACATCCTTTGAGAATATCATGAAGTACTGCTTCTTCATTCATATCCTTAAGTACCATGTTTTGTGATTTGGCTTGGGTGAGCAAGTGTACTTCATTACCTTCTCACTAACCCTTGCTCAACCATTCCAAGTCACCCTCGATTCTTAACCAAAAATCTTATCCATACTCGAGGTTCTATTGTCGTCAATCACCAAAAAGGGGGAGATTGAAGAATCATGGCCCTGGTTGGTTTCGGTGATTAACGACAATTAGAGATTATTATGGCTAACGTGTGTTTTGCAGAGGCTATGCGTAGCCTAGCCATGGTGATCAAGGAAAATGGGCTCTAAAGGTCATCACTTAGCCCCCAAGATGGATATCGTTTCGGTTGTTAAGGAGACATGATGAAGACCCTAGAATGATAGGCTAAGTGCCATAAGGAGATGAAGGGCACTTAGAATTAGATAGGGCTTCTCTTTTTACCTTTGACCGTACTATTAAGAGGGGTTGAGACTAGTAGCTTGACTTAGGAAAGCTTCATGTTTAGGTGTGGTGCACACTTGACTTCCTTAGCCCTAAGCAAGCCTATGGTGACCGTAAGATAGCTTAGAACAACTTCCATATTCATCGCGACGAAAAACGGAGTTGTCAAAATCATTTTCTGGGCGTCGGACGCTCCTGGCAGGGGCGTCGGACGCTGTCCGACGCGTCGGACAAAGGCGCCGGATGCTGGGTGGTTGAGTCCACAGCGTCCGTCGGCCTTCCAGAGAGGTTGTTTTCTGGCTAAGTTTTTCAGGGTGTGTCGGACGCTGCGGAGAGCGTCCGTCGACCTTCCAGAGAGGGTGTTTTCAAACCCTAGCAAGAATTCAGCGTCGGACGCTGTGGCTGAGCGTCCGTCGACCAGTGACGTAGCGTCCGTCGCTGGGAACAGTGTGTCAGAACTAGCCGTTAGACAGAGGCGTTGGAGCGTCCGTCGCCTCAATTATGAACAGAAACTAGCCGTTGGGCATGCGACGGACCGTCCGTCGCCTAGTCGACGGAGCGTCCGTGGCCAACTTAAAATGCCAGCCCGAGGCAGTTTTCAGAGGGTCTATTTATAGCCCCTCCCACTTCTCTCCCACCTTGCCTTTGCTCTTTTGAGTTGCTAAGTTTGTTGAGAAGGTTGGGAAGAGAGCAAGAGCCCTAGAGAGAGAGAGTGATTCGCGAATCCATCCATCCTCTCTCTAGTTCATCCAAGAGTTCAAGTGTGCATCCTCTAGTTGTGAAGCTTGAGTGAGTCAAGCGAAGATCGAGGCTTGTTACTCTTGGTGATCGACATCACCTAGACGGTCCGGTCGTGTTCGGAGGAAGGTGATCGCCGGAAGATTGTCGGCGGCCCTTCTCCATCGACGTTGTGATCGGTTGTGGGCGATTCACCGAGCCGGAGTGGCGAAGAATCAGCCCGTAGAGAGCACTCATCCCTTGCGCGGGATTGAGGGGGAGCTATACCTTGCGAGGTGCTCCAACGAGGACTAGGGGGGAGTGTCGACTCCTCGATACCTCGGCAAAACATCGTCGTTTCAAGCATCCCTTTCCCTAGCTCTTTATTACCGCATTACTTTCCGCACTTGTCTTTCAATTCATACTAGAATTGTGTAGGAAGTTTTCGCTTTCCATTGCCTTGTTACCGCTTTCTAGCTAGGACACACAAGCGGTAGGCACTAGGGGGTTAATTGGCTCTTTATAGGTTTAATTCTTGTTTAGAAATTAAAAAGATCCCAATTCACCCCCCCCCTCTTGGGCATCTTGATCCTTTCAGGGTTACCACTAGACGCGCAGGTGCAGCAGAAGCGACTCGATGTAGTCGTGCGCATCGCAGCAATGTCGTGCAGTTGCGAGGTCGTCCGTCTTAACATCTCCTTCTCGCGGTTCATCCTTGTGCTTCAGATGCAGCACCTCTGAGGAATCCCACACATGCAGGGAGGAAGCGTTACGCCTCCGGACTGCTAGGTCCGCGAGGGGTACTAGGCGCGAGCGTGGGGAGGCGACGGCGGCTGCCAAAAGGCATGGATCAATTTCGCCCCGTGCCCACCCCTTGCTTATATAGGCGTCCTAACGAGCTCCCACGCTGGAGGCCCATTAGAAACCCTAAACCTAGTCTAATTCGGGTCCAACTCGAATTAGGCTTCCAGCCCCTTAAGCGTGCGACCCTATGGGCTCATGCACAGATAGACATGGACCAAGTACTCTTACTCGACCAATAGTTGATAGCGGCCTCTAGCAAGGCGTGTCAACTCCTACGCATACACAATGATCATATCAGACGAACCACCACAAAACCATATACATGTTATTCCCCTGCCTAACGATATTTGGTCAAACTCATAGGTTAACACTTAACCCAAGCACGGCCATGCATTTCATGATCTAATCATTTGAGTGGTCCAGTGGTATCTCTCTCATATGAAGATTGGCAAATTCCATCATGATTGACTATGTCTCATAGCATGTTTCTCAACAAACCCGAAAGCCACCTTTATAACTACCCAGTCACGGAGTAGCGTTTGGTAGTCCCTAAGTAGGTCGTTTTAGATCTTGAGTACATATGACAATCTCAGGTCTAAGGACATAACATACATGATGTGAATAGAGACAATCTCAGGTCGGTCTGTCCAGCCCCATGTCATACATGTGCCCACATTATTAGTTTGACATCTTTATGTCCATGACTTGTGAAACATAGTCATCAACTAATAATGTGCTGATCTAATATTCATGTGCATTCTTACACGAACTCTGATCAGGGACAACTTTAGAATAACCATACAAGTAAAAGAGTTTCACAAACAATTCACATAATTGCTTATCAATACAAGTTGTCTTTAATGGATATTCGTTTGAACTCATAACATGTCATGGATACAAGGAAATAGAATCATCTCTATGATTACCTCTAGGGCATACTCCAACAATTTAGGAGTTCATATTTGCTTTAGACATTGAAATAAGCCCAATTCACCCCCTAGAGCAAGATTGCTTCAATTGGTATCGGAGCAAGGTTGCTCTTAAATTAGGCTTTACCACCTAGAGCAAGATATCCCATGGGGATGGTCCACCACCTATGTTCGATGGTGAGGATTTTCCTTATTGGAAAGTCCGAATGGAAGCCTATCTAGATGTCATGGACATTGGAGTTCTCAAAGCTGCGACTAAGGGAGGATCCTATTTCACGGAGGACCCCTACATTGAGAAGCATAATGCCAAGGCGAAGAATATCCTCTTTCGTGGCATATGCAAGGATGCCTTCAACCGAGTACGTAATGTCAAAGACGCATTCAAGTTGTGGACCACTATTTGTGCGCTTCATGAAGGCACAAAGAGTGAATGTGAGGAACGCTATCACTTGGTCATGGCAAATCTCAATTCCTTTACTATGCTTGCTAATGAAAATGCAAATGACATGTATTCATGTCTTAACATTCTTGTAGAGGAATTGAATGGACTTGGGCTCAACCAAATGCAACCGGGCGATGTGGTGCACAAGATTCTTTATGTTTTGCCTATTGACAAGTATGGCCATATCATCACGGTGCTTCACCAAGGAGATCTCTCTCTATCTACACCAACACAAGTGTTGGGCAAGATCAATGCTCATGAGATGTATATGAAGATCAATGATGGTTCTTCATCCTCCTCCGAGAAGAAAGACAAAGAGAAAGAGGAGAAGAAGGACTTGGCCCTCAAAGCCTCCACCAAGGAAAAATGCTAGATCCAATTGGTGGTTGAGGACTCAAGTGATGATGAAGATGAAGACAACATCGCTCTCATGGTGAAGAAGACCACCAAGATGTTGAAGAGGCTAAACAAGAATGGAGTCAAGTTTGACTCAAAGAAGAAGAAATTCTTCACAAGCTCTTCAAGGAAGCCAATCTGCCAAATGAAGTGCTATAATTGTGGGATTCTTGGTCATCTAGCTCATACATGCACCAAAGAGAAGAAAGACAAGTTCAAGAACAAGAAGTTCAAGAACTACAAGAACAAGAAGGGTGCACAAGATGATTCAAGTGAAGATGACAAGAAGCAAGATAAGCCTTACAAGAAGAAGAAGAACTTCGACTTTCATAAGAAGAAGAAGGATGGGAAGGCTTACATTGTTGCTGATTGGCTCATCGACATTTAGGACTCAAGTGACTCCTCCGATGATGAAAGTGAAGAAGAGAAGGTGACCGCATTGGTGATTGGTTCTTCTACTCCACCGCCACCTCCTCCTTCATCACCGGGCTCATCCTCTACACACCTATGCCTCATGGCTAAAGGTGACAAGAAGGTACAAAAAGAGGATGATGATGATAGTGGTGACTCGAGTGGTAGTGATAGTGATGATGAGGACACACCTTCCTATGATGAGCTAATTAAAATTTGCAACAAATACTCTAGCATCATAAGGAAGTACAAAGGTAAAAATGACAAACTACTTGAGGTCAAAGAAAACTTGCATGCTAAGCTTGATTCCTTGACTAGTGCTAATGATTATTTGAAGCTTCAGAACAACACTCTCACATCTAGCACTAGGGAGCTCAAATCCTCACTCAAGCAAGCAAATGAGAAACATGATAAGCTTGAGACAAGGTATAATTTGCTAAAAGATGACTACAACTAAGTGAGAAATGAACATGGCACACTTGTGATAGCTAATGAATTGCTTACATATGATCTTGCTACACATGTTGCTATTAACCCGATTGTTAAGTGTGATATAGCTACTTCTTGTGAGGACTTGCTTGATGAAGTTGCTAGTGAGCAAAATGCTAAGTGCAAGGGCAAGAAGGTAGTTGAAGCCGACAAGTATGATGACTATGTGAAGATGAGGGAAGAGAACTCAAAGCCCACGGAAGAGCTAATCAACCTCAAGGCAAACAAGCCCTTCACCATCAAGTCGGCCAAGGAGGATGACAAGGATGCTATCACCTTGATCAACACACTTAGAGAAGAAAATGCAAAGCTCAAGAATGAGAAGATCAAGCTTGAAAGTGGCTTGGAGAAATCCACTAAGGGCCATAACCTTAAAAGTGAGCTCTTGATGAACACCATCATGAAGAATGACAAGATGGGTGTTGGGTTCAAGGAGAACCAAGTGATGAAGGCCAAAGTCAAGATTGAAGAAAAGAACTACTACAAGAACAAGGCCATGAACAACAACTATGACAAGCCAAAGCCCAAGCCAAGAAGATGCTTTGAGTGTGGTCAAGTTGGGCACTTTGCTTATGATTGCAAGACTCCACCACCCAAGACCTTTCCCAAGCACACAATGCCCTTTGCTCAAGATGCACACTTTGTCATCAACAAGGACTCCAAGGGTAGACCACTTGTTGTGTTTCTCGGGCCTAAGATGAAGAACAAGCCCAAAGTTCTATGGGTTGCTAAGGAGTTGGTTACCAAGCCTATGGGACCCCGTTTTGAATGGGTTCCCAAACAACAAGCTTAACTCCATGTTGCTTGTGTGTAGGTGAACTACAAGACCGGTGGAAGTCATTGGGTGATTGATAGTGGTTGCACTCAACATATGACCGGTGATCCCCAGATCTTCACTACACTAGATGAAGATTGTGCAAGTCAAGACAAAATTATTTTTGGGGAGAATTGAAAGGGCAAAGTTCAAGGGCTTGGAAAAGTTGTTATCTCCAATGATCAATCAATATCAAATGTCTTGCTAGTACAATCATTGAGCTTCAACTTGCTTTCGGTTGGTCAACTATGTGATCTTGGTTTCCATTGTCTATTCACTCCAAGTGAGGTGGTTGTGACCAAGGAAGATGACAGGTCATTAATATTCAAGGGATTTAGGCACAACAACCTCTATCTAGTGTACTTCACTTCCAATGAAGCTAGTTTGCAAACTTGTCTATTCTCCAGGAATTCTTTGGGTTGGTTATGGCATAGAAGATTAGCTCATGTGGGCATGTCAACCTTGAAGAAGCTTGTCAAGAAGGAGATGGTTAGAGGAATCAAGGATGTGGTGTTTGAGAAGGATAAATTGTGTAGTGCATGTCAAGCCGGCAAGCAAGTGGCAAACACTCATCCAACCAATGCTTTCATATCAACCTCAAGTCCTAGAGCTACTTCACATGAATCTATTTGGACCTACCACCTATGCTAGCCTTGGAGGCAATCTCTTTTGCTTAGTGGTAGTTGATGACTACTCTAGGTACACTTGGGTGTTATTTCTTCAAGACAAGGGAGAGACACAAGGCATATTCAAGAAGTTTGCAACTAGAGCACAAAATGAGTTTGATGTGAAGATCAAGAAAATTAGAAGTGACAATGGTACCGAATTTGTGAACACCAAGATTGAAGACTATTGTGATGAAGTTGGAATCAAGCATGAGGTCTCCGCCACTTATACCCCACAACAAAATGGTGTTGTAGAGAGGAAGAACCAGACTCTTATTACACTTGCTAGATCTATGCTTGATGAGCACAACACCCTCGAGAAGTTTTGGGCCAAAGCAATCAACATCGCATGCTATGCGGCCAACCGGCTATTTGTCCAAAGGCTTCTCAAGAAGACCCCCTATGAGCTTGTGAATGGGAAGAAACTAGATATATCATTCTTTCGAGTGTTTGGATGCAAAGTCTACATCTACAAGAAGCGTCAACACTTGGGCAAGTTCCAAAGGCGTTGTGACATTGGTTTCCTTGTTGGTTATTCGCTTAAATCCAAGGCATACCGTGTATTTAACAAAGCCACTGACTTAGTTGAAGAAACATATGACTTGGAGTTTGATGAAACTAATGGCTCCCAAGGAGCGCTTGAGAATCTTGATGATGTAGGTGATGAACCCTTGAGGGAGGCTATGAAGAATATGTCGGTTGGTGCCATCAACCCACAAGAGGTGGAAGAAGTTGAAGATGATACAAATCAAGTACCTTCACCACCTCACACGCCTCAAGTTGATGAAGAACAAGTGAGGGAAGCTCAAGAAGATACCTTCATCCCTCAAGATCAAGCCGAGGTGGAAACTCAAAATGTTGATGCACCATATCCCCCTCCTTAGGAGACAAATAGAAGATCCACACCTATACTTCAAACTCATCCACAAGACCTCATCATAGGGATTCCATCAAGGGGGGTAACAACTCGATCTAGACTTGCTTCTTATGTTGAGCATCACTCTTTTGTTTCCTTTGTTGATCCTACTAGTGTGGAGGAAGCACTTGCGGATCCGGATTGGGTGAATGCCATGCATGAAGAGCTCAACAACTTCACCCGGAACAAAGTGTGGACACTCGTAGAGAAGCCTAAAGGAGCAAGAATCATTGGCATCAAGTGGGTGTTTCGGAATAAGCAAGATGATCAAGGCGTGGTTGTGAGGAACAAGGCAAGATTGGTGGCAAAGGGGTTCTCTCAAGTTGAAGGTCTTGATTTTGGAGATACTTTTGCCCCAGTTGCAAGACTAGAAGCCATACATATCCTTTTGGCATATGCTTCACATCACAAAATGAAAATATTTCAAATGGATGTGAAGAGTGCCTTCTTAAATGGTTTCATTAATGAACTTGTTCATGTCTCACAACCTCCGAGGTTTGAAGATCCAACTTGTCCTAATCATGTGTATAGGTTGTCTAAGGCGCTCTATGGATTGAAGCAAGCACCTCGTGCTTGGTATGAGAGGCTAAGAGACTTCCTACTCAAGAAGGGTTTCAAGATCGGGAAAGTTGATACCACACTCTTCACCAAGAAGCTTGATGGAGAGATCTTTGTTTGCCATGTATATGTCGATGACATTATATTTGGGTCAACAAACCAAGATCATTGTAAGGAATTTGGTGACTTGATGTCCAAGGAGTTTGAGATGTCCATGATTGGCGAGCTCACCTTCTTCCTTGGCTTCCAAGTGAAGCAATTGAGGGAGGGCACCTTCATATCTCAAGAGAAGTACACTCATGATGTGCTCAAGAAATTCAAGATAGAGGATTGCAAGCCAATCAAGACCCTAATGCCTACTAATGGACATCTCGACCTTGATGAGGGAGGTAAACCGATTGACCAAACTCTCTATCGCTTTATGATAGGTAGTTTACTTTAGCTCACCACATCTAGGCCGGATATCATGTTTAGTGTGTGTATGTGTGCTAGGTTTCAAGCTAACCCTAAGGAGTCGCACTTAAGTGTGGTAAAAAGAATCCTAAGGTACATAAGGCACAACGCTAGCATTGGCCTTTGGTATCCCAAAGGGGGGCTCCCTTCCAACTAGTTGGCTATTCCGATTCAGATTATGCCGGGTGTAAGGTTGATAGGAAGAGTACCTCTAGAGGGTGCCATATGCTAGGAAGATCACTTGTTTCTTGGTCCTCTAAGAAGCAAAATAGTGTGGCATTGTCAACTACTGAGGCGGAATACATAGCCATAGGAGAAAGTTGTGCACAAATCTTATACATGACACAAACTCTCCTAAATTACGGTGTTACCTTAAAAGAAGTTATGCTCTTGTGTGATAATGAAAGCGCCATAAAACTTGCAAACAACCTGGTTCAACACTCTCGCACCAAGCACATAGATATTCTCCATCACTTTCTTAGAGATCATGTGGCTAGGAAAGACATATCACTAGTGGGTGTTAAGAGTGAAGATCAATTGGAGGATATCTTCACAAAACCACTCGATGAAGCAACCTTTTGTAGGTTGCGAAGCGAGTTAAATGTGCTTGATCACTCTAACTTCACTAAAAATGATCTTGAGTGAACCAACCTTGCATACCTATGTAATATAACATGTTAAATTATTAATGCACATAGGCTTGGCTAACACGGTTAGAATAATCGTGCTTAAAACGAGTGAAGAAGTCTAACCGCGGTTTAAACTTGCAAGCAACCTAGATTCAAAATCCAAGTATTGCATTGCATATGCATGTGTTGCTTGTCGTTTCTTTTCGGTTAAGTTTGAGCATCCGCTAGGTTCGCCACTTAGGGGGAGCATTCCATGCTCAAGATGTTTCTATACCCCCCTTGTGGCCCTATGATGTCTCCTTCGAGCTTCCATTTGAATATTTTGAGCTAAAAACTAACGTTAAAGCCTATGGCAAACTATTTGAAAATGAGAGTTTGAGAGATGGTTCTCATATCAAGTCCAATCATGTGTTATTTGCATCTTATTGGGATTTGGACTTGGTTGGGAGAAAGGCGCAAAAATCGGATTTGAAAACCCTTTTGAAAATGGCGTCGAACGCTGGCGACGGGCGCTCAGCCCCCTATGCCTCAGCGTCCATCGCGACAGTCCACATAGAAACTCTCTCACTAAGGGATGACGGACGTTGTCTGTCATGGGGCGTCGGACGCTCCTATGTGTTTTGGCTCCTCAGACCCTCACTGTAAGTCCGTCGCACCCCGACGGAGCGTCCGTCGCTCTGATCCGGCGCGTCCGTCGCGAACTTACCGAACAGATATCACTTCTATCTTATCCCCTTCTTCCTCCTCGGTCGGTTACTATCTCAGTTCGTACGTCGTCGCCGCCACTTCTAGCCCTAATCGCCTTATGCGCCTGCTCCCTCGCTAGCACCACCGCCCTCGCCGGAGCTTCCTTCCCACCAGCGAACTCAGATCTAGTGCCGCCGCCGCTGGTTGATCCCTGTCCTCACGTGTGTTTTAGCCGTGAGACTCCTCTGCTCAGCGGCATCCAGGAGGAGAAGCCCATTGTCTGTGCTTCTCTATGATCGTCAAGTAGAGCCCCTTCGTTCCTTGGGTGCTCTGTCCTTTTTCCTCAAGGCTAAGGTGATCCTACATCCTCTTGGCTAAATCCTTCACTACCCTAGGGTTTGTTCACCTCTGTTTCCCTAGCACACCCCTTAACCAATTTGCAAATCTCTTATCCACCTCTTAGGTTACGGATTGGTGTTGAAACTTGATCGAGGACTTACCCCTTCTCTTGTGTTTTGTGTTTTGGTCACTTGGCTTGAGGTATGGATGGCAGATTCGTTCTATCACTCTTATCTAATTCATGCTTCTCGATAGAAACACTTATCCCTAGTACTTGCTTATATGGTTATATACTCTCTCTATATCTATCGTACAGGGTCAGTGGTTTGCTTGAGCAGTGTCAGGAAACTCGGGGCAAAGCCTACGAGTACGGAACGAGGCAAAGACTCGAAAGTGACAACCCAGGGCTTCCAGAGCCACTCTTGCAGAGTTTGGGGATTGTCAGAGGTGTTTGGATTGATCAGCTGTCAGTGGATTCTCTTTGGGATTCCATGTCAGTGGCAGTTGATTTTAGCAGCGGTAGTTTGACTCTTATTCTTCTTGTGCCCGGAAATGGCACGCACGAAGAACGCCGGCCCTGTCCCCAGTAGTGGTGGTGACCCTCCACGTCCACCGTGTCCACCCACTGATCGGGGGAAGGGCAAGCAGATGCAGGTGTCGAAGAAGAGGAAGAGGCCACTAATGGATCCAGAATCAGTGGCAGCTCTAGCAGCAGCTGAGGCAGTGGAGCTAGTTGAGCAGAGTGGACGTCGCGCCAGCTTGAGGATTGGTTCCTCTCCCAGCCGTGGAGCACATCGTCGTGAGTCCCCCTCTCGACCACAGATAGAGGTTGCCCCAGAGACAGAGCCCCCAGAGGCTACTGAGGTTGAGGAGAGTGAGTAGGCAGAGCAGGCAGAGGCCACATGCCACTCTTTAGTCCAGGAGCTCATGGCCAGACGGGTCACAAGCTCACGCGGCTCGGTGCCATCTCGGCCTGATAGTCCGCCAGGACCCCGTCTGCCAGACCCCGTGAGGCACCAGGTCCGTGCCCTCATGGCGAAGCAGATTCAGACGCTTCAGTTCGTCGACTTCTAGACTTGGTTTCCCGATTAGAGGGACCCTCGTGACGGCTCAGCGTTCTACACCATGCTGCACGAGGACTTCTACCGAGGGTACGTCGAGACCGACGTTCCACTACGTGCACACCGAGTGTGTCCCTTTCAGTGCATAGTGAACGTCGGAGGCCCGGATATAGCCCAGCACCTTCAGTATCTTCAAGGCTTGACAGGTTTTCTCGGACGAGTTGGTACTTACCAGGAGGATTGGGTCCGTCAGTTCTACGCTTCTATCTGGATCTCTCCAGATCATGAATTCCTTCACTATGGATTTCGAGGACGAGACTATAGGGTCACCGCCTCCCGTTTCAGAGAGATTTTTTCACTTGGAGGCATTAGCTACCAGAGTTCACAGTTTGTGCTACGGTGACCAGGAGGCACTAGGTCAACCACACGACGGTGTTGTGCCAGCTATAGAGTTTGTATGGCCATGCTTCCTATAGCCGTTTGGAGACGGGTCTAGTCGCACTCCATGTGACCTTACTCCACTAGCCCAGACTCTTCACGAGGTACTTTGATGTACCATACTTCCCCGAGTAGGAGCCCGAGAGACGCTTACATGCTTACAGCTATGGCTCCTAGCTCACATCGTCAGGATGGAGAAGTTCGACTTATGGGATCTTATTGTCAGTGAGATGGAGGACATCATAGCAACTGGGTTCAGAGGACACTGGCAGCTTCAGTACGCTCAGTAGATCTCCTTCCTGATGGTGTCTCGAGGTGAGTCTACAGTCTTGCTCACTACTCTTACCCGGTCAGCCACAGCTTTCCCTAAGTACAACATGAGCCAGCTAGTGCTTCACGGTGGCAGATGGGCTCAGGGTCCGCACACTCGATAGATAGGGATTCCACCTGTGTCAGAGGAGCAGCAGGAGGCCACAGTTGAGAGACTAGCATTGGCAGAGCTTGCCGATCTTGATGCAGAGATAGATGCAGCGGCTGATGACACTTACAGAGAGGACATGCCCTCCGACAGCTCAAACGAGGACTACCGGCCCATACCAGAGTACGTACCTAGGTCTCACGACCATGAGGCCAGTGGGTCCAGTTCAGTTCCACCACCTACTCCAGACGCTTCACAGGCTACGTTGATAGCTCTTCTCACTCAGCTTCAGCAGAGTCAGCAGAGACAGATGGATGAGCTACTACGATAGGCAGAGGAGCAGAGGCATCAGTCTGAGGAGCAGAGACGTCAGTCTGAGGGGCGATAGAAAGTTTCAAGCTGACCACCGATTTACCAATGGAAGGGAAGAATACAACGATATGAATCCGCACACTATTGAGGATGGTCCTGGCAGTTGGCCTGAAAAAGAGATTACTAATCAGGTCAAATATTATGAGAAGAAGCATGATGACTACAATCAGCAATATCCTAGAAAGTTAACTAGAAATCAGAAGAGAAGGATAAGACAATTGAAGCAGGTCGAGCGGTAGCGTGGATCAACTAGAGTATGGCACGTCAAACAGACAGATAACTCGAATAAGTCATCAGACGATGCCATGAATTTCTTCTTACCTTTTGAGTTTAGAGCGCCAGTGGAGACAGAAATTTACTCTGATTTTGATGAATCAGAGTTTGGAGAACAGACTATTGATTTTACACCAAGCTCTCAGGCAGTTTTTGGCAAACCCAATAAACATAGGCATTTGAAAGATTTATATATCAAAGGATATGTCAATGAAAGATTGGTGAGTAGAATATTGGTTGACGGTGGTGCTTCTATTAATCTGATGCCTTACAACACCATTCAAAATTGGGTTTAGAATCTAGAAAGCTAATCAAAACTGACCTGATGCTTGGAGATTTTGGAGGAAGAACGTCAGGAACTCATGGGGTCCTACAGGTGGAGTTAACTATTGGTAATAAAACTTTATTAACCACTTTCTTTGTCATTGATGGAGAAAGTTCATATAATCTGCTCCTAGGGAGAGATTGTATTCATGCCAATTGTTGCATCGCATCTACAATGTATCAATGTGCAATACAATGGTTGGATGATAATGAAATTGAAGTAGTTCCAGCTGATAGTTCAATTTCTATAGCAACTATTGATCCTACTTATTGGTATTTCGAAGATTATGAGTGTGAATGTTTCTCTAGGAAAAAATTGTAGCAAGATTTTATCACCATTAATGGTGAAGGTCAACAGGCGATCCAAACAGTCGGCTTTGAGAGGGTTAATTAATGCATACATCAGTCGATGATGATGAAGGCAAGATGGGCAAGGGATTTACATCGGCCGACGAGTTAGAAGTTGTTGATATTAGGAATGGCGATAAGCTAAGGCCGACGTACATTAGTGCTAAATTAGATCCTAAGTTTTGAGAAGAGTTGATTGCTTTGTTAAAGGAATATAAAGAATGTTTTGCTTTAGAGTGTTATGAAATATCTGGTCTTGATCGACAGCTAAATGAACATCGTTTACCAATTAAGTCTGGGTATCAGTCGGATAAGCAAAATCCAAGGAGGATTCAGGCTGAGGTTATGGTCGATGTAAAAACAAAAATCACTCGGCTATATGAAGCAAAGTTTATTCGATAGTGCAGATATGTTGAGTGGATCTCTAGCGTGGTCCCTGTGTACAAAAAGAATGGAAGTGAGAGTTTGCATAGATTTCAGGGACCTCAACAAGGCTACTCCTTTGGATGGATACCCAATGTCAATGGCTCATATGTTAGTTGATGCAGCAGTAGGTCACAAGGTGGTCAGTTTTATGGATGGCAATGTTGGGTACAACCAGATATTCATGGCCAAAGAAGACTTACACAAAACTTCTTTTAGATGTCCTGGCAAGTTGGGATTATATGAGTGGGTAGTTATGACTTTTGGATTAAAAAATGCTGGAGCAACTTATCAAAGGGCTAGGAACTATATTTTCCATAAGTTGATCGGCAAGATTGTAGAGAATTATATTGATGATGTGGTTGTGAAGTCAAAAGAATATCAAGAGCATCTTAAAGATCTTAGAGCTACTCTGGAATGTGCAAAGAAACATGGGCTGAGAATGAATCCTCACAAGTGTGCATTTGGAGTATCAGCTAGATAGTTCTTAGGCTTCATGGTACATGAAAAAGGGATTGAAGTTGGTCAGAAAAGTTTTGATGCAATCAACAGAGTAGTGCCACCAACCATGAAGACTCAGTGTCAAACTTTGTTTGGCAAAATCAATTTTATTATAAGATTTATATCAAATCTATCAGCTAAGATTTTATCATTCTCAGTTTTGCTAAAGTTAAAGGACGATCAAGAATTTAAATGGTGTAACGAACAGCAAAAGGCTTTTGAGGAGATTAAGGAATATATGAAATCTCCACTAGTGTTGATTCCTCCTCAAAAGGACAAACCTTTTAAGTTGTACGTAGTAGCCGATGACCATACAATTGGATTGGCCTTAATGCAAGAATTTGAAGGAAAAGAGAGAGTAGTGTTCTATTTGAGCAGAAGACTACTAGATCCAGAGACAAGATATTCTCCTATTGAAAAGTTGTCCTTGTGCTTGAATTTTTCATGCACTAAGCTTTGGCGTTATTTATTATCTTCTGAATGCATAGTTGTATTGAAGTTTGATGTGATCATGCACTATGCCTATTTTGAATGGGAGGATTGGTAAATGGATTCTTGCATTGTCAGAATTTGATTTGAGGTATGAGTCGGCTAAGGCTATTAAAGCTCAGGCGATAGCTGAATTCATTACCCGTCATCATGAAAAAGAAATTAAAATACTAGATTTGAACCCTTGGGCTTTGTTCTTTGATGGATCTACCTGCAAGCAAGGTGGCGGAATTGGAATTGTTGTGATTTCACCTCGGGGGGAAGTTTTGAATATGCTTTTCCAATTAAGCCAATGTCTATTCTGAATATGAAAATAATTCAACTTCTATAAGAGGTCAAGGCTGAAGCCATTGAAATTTTTGGTGATTCTCAATTAATAGTTAATCAGTTGCTCGGCCTATATGAGTGCAAAGATGATACATTAGAAGGTATTACGAAGATTGTCATGAGTTTCTTGATTCTTTTTCCTCTATTGTTATCAAGCATATTCCCAGAAATCATAATCAAGAAGCTAATAGATTAGCCCAAAGTGCTTTTGGGTATCGACAAATTGTTGAGATTTTAGCTGATGAGCTTGTCGACGATCATGATTGGATGACTGAGATCATTGAGTACTTGAAAAATCCATTGCAGCAAGTATCCAGGAAGTTGAGGTATAGAGCCATCAAGTTTGTTCTCCTTGATGATCAACTATATTACAGAATGGTTGAACGTGTGCTTCTCAAATGCCTCAATAAAGAAGAAGCTAAGTTACTAATGGGAGAGATCCATGAAGGTGTTTGTGGTGCACATCAATCTGCTCATAAGATGAAGTGAACGATTAAGAGGATAGGTTATTTTGCCGACTATGATGGAGGATTGCTTCAAATATTATAGGGGTTGTCAAGAATGCCAGAAGTTTGATAATGTCTAGAAATCTCCAACATCGGCTATAAATCCAATTATGAAACCATGGCCATTTAGAGGATGGGGGATAGATTTGATTGGTGGCAATAGATTATTTTACTAAATGGGTCGAAGATATCTCTTTGAAGGAAGCCTCATCAGCTAGTGTGATTGAGTTTATCAAGGAACATATCATTTATAGATTTGGCATCCCTCAATCCATTACAACCGATCAAGGGAAAATGTTTGTATCCAAGGAGTTTGAAGATTTTGCTGCCAGTACAGGTTTCAAGTTGATTAATTTGTCCCCATATTATGCCCAAGCTAATGGACAAGCAGAAGCATCTAATCAGATATTCATCATGATAATCAAGAAGAAGATCAGGGAGCATCCTAAAAAGTGGCATGTGGTGCTCAATGAAACTCTATGGTCTTACAAGATGGCTTGTCATAGATCGACTAAATGCTCACCCTATGAGTTGGTCTATGGACATGAAGTTGTGTTGCCCTGAGAAATCAATATCGGATCTCGAAGGTTCTTGCAACAAGATGATTTGGAAGCCAATGATTATAAAAACCTTATGATGGATAATCTTGATGATTTAAGTTTTCATAGGTTAAAAGCTCTAGAGAATATCGAGGCTCACAAACTCAGGGTTGCCAAATACTATGATCAGAGGGTAAGAGAAAAGAGGTTCTGTGAAGGTGACTTGGTTTGGAAAGTCATTTTGCCGATTGGAACTAAGGACAATAAATATGGCAAGTGGTCACCAAACTGGGAAGGGCCTTATCAGATTACAAGGAGTGCCCCTAGTAATGTTTGTTTTTATGAGACTTTGGAGGGAGAAGAGTTCTATAGAGCACTTAATGGGAAATATTTTAAGAAATATTATCCCAACATATGGGTGGATATGTTGTAGTCAATTAGATCATTATGGATACTGAGATAGCCAGTACCGAGCGTATCACCTCTAGTGCAAAAAATGATCAACAATAGGTTGATGATAGCCGATGCGATATGCATCGCCTTTAGAGCAAAAAATACTGAAAAAATCAAGACAACAGAATATGAAACTCTGACGAAGCAGAGGTGCAAAATCTTTGGGACAACATCAACATACATTGATGCAAGTGTGTAGACAAAAGTTGTTTCATTAGTTTGCACCTATATACAAACTAATTGTCGAGGAACACCTTATTCACGATGTCCTCGACAGGGGTAATAGTAGCTATCGCCGCCGCATGCTCCTGGAAAGCTTCCTGAAGACCCACATAATCTTCTAGGCCTTCGTCTTCAGGAAACCCCATTTCTACATCCAGGAGGTTGTAGTTGGAGGTGGCTTCGGCAGTGGCAAGAGTCGTGGTACCACCATGCTGAACACCATGAAGAGCAACCTCTCGTACATGGTGGCGAACGTCTTGGAGGCGGTGCTCTATCACCTCGCCGCGTGCATTCATGGCGTTGGTAGCGGTGGTGGCTATTCGGTGCAGACTCTCCAGCCGCGTCATCAGTACTGCAGAGGTTAAGGGGATGTGAAATGGAAGTGCAAAGAAATCCGAATCAAAACGACAAAGTCAGGTGTTGTCTCACCTACCACCTTATTATCAGCCTTGGCTAGCTGATTGTTTGCCTCGATGAGCTCATCCCTGATGGCGTTTAGGACCACCTGCTGCGCCTCCACCACGTCCTTGAGTCGCCTGACCTCCTTAGTCGACTCCGACCAGCACTCGCGGGTTTCTCGGATTGGCGGCGCTCGTCCTCGATGGTGTTCTGTAGAGCTGTCGCTGGAGTTGGAGCTGGACGGGGATGCCGGAGCACCAGTAGAACCACCTTCGGCATGTCTGGGGGAAGAGAGGTGTTGACGGTCCTTAAGTATCAATTTTAACCATCAACTAAACAAGGAAAAGGATCTAAATGAAACCAATAGTTAGAATTAGGGTTTATACTAACAGAATTCCACAAGTTTTGGTGAATGTCTGTTTCTACAGGGGGTTATCAGGAAATACCAAGAAAAGGCCCACATGTCATGTTTACATAGAGATATTTATCAACCGCACAATTTTCTATACTCTAGAAGGTTCCAGGAGACACTAGAACGAACGGGAGGCGACCAGGGCGCCCACCCTAGCCCTAGGGTGCCCGCCCTGCCCCTGCAGCCAATCAGGCTCCACTTCGCGGATCGTGCTCCACCGCCTTTGAGGATGAATCTAAACCCTTCGCTTAAGGTCGGTTTGATCCGACGGCCGACGTTCATTTGAGGAGGCTATATAAGGAAGGCCCCTGGCCCCCCTAAGGATCATCTCATCTCATTATTCTTCTCCAAAGCAAAAGCTAGGGTTTCAATTAGATGTAGAGAAGGAGAGAGGTCCCTCTAGTTGTCTAGATCTAGTTCTTCTAGTTCTAGTTCATCTAGTTGTAATTAGAGGTGAGAGAGAGGAGGAGAGAGCTAGGAGGAGCGGATCTGTTGGATCTTCCTCAACATTGTACCTTTGCAGCATCTGGTTCTGAGCAATCTCCAGGTTCTTCATTTATTATTTCTAGGTATCTTATTTTAGTTCTTACTTTATTCTATTTACGGGATCTCCGCTCGTATTGAGTGCTCTAGTCTTGAATTCGGATTAGAGTAGTAAGCGATAGGGTAGACGTGGTGTCTAGACTAGAGTTTACCTGAGTTTGTGCCCAATCCTACGGATAGTTGTGGTAGCCCAGGGGTGACAGCTCTGTAAGGCCTTTGTAGTCCACCACGTTCGGGTTGGTGTTTTCGTAGAGCTTTTGGCAGCCTCCCCCGACTACCTTTTTCTCAGTCTTTGTCGAGAGTCGGGAAGGTACTGTTGTTCCGAAGTAACTAGAGTATCGTGGACCTTTGATTAGATATCCCTCTTAGAAAAGTCTAAAATCTCTCTTTACCTAGTTATCATTATTTACCCATTTATCATTTTCTACACCATTTATCTTATCTCCCACCAAAATTTTTTATTTTTTTTTAATTGGCTTTTAGTTTTTCCCTTTTAAAATTCGTTTCCCCCGGAAAAAAATTGTCCCCGGGAATATGAGGGGAAAGCTCAGGGGGTACCCTTTGCGCTTGGGGGTTTTATCTGTTTGTGTTAAGAAATCCCAAAAAGGGGGCCCCGGGGCCCTGGGAAAAATGGGTGATTGCCCCCTGGGGAACCCCCAAAAACCCAAAATTTTGTAAAAGGAGAAAAAATAAAACCGGATGTTTGGGAGGGTATCAATTCCCGTGTTGTAAAAGGCAGGGATACAGGGAACCCTCGATCAGAATCCAATTGGGTGTTTTTCCCGCGGTATCCCCCTGTTTGGGGTTTTTTGGGGGTTTTTTGGGGAAAACGGAAGATTTTTAGGGGAAAATTAAAAAATAGTCCCAAAGTAGCGGGGGCGGTTTGGAAAAAAGGGGAAAAAGTTTCCCCTTTGGGGAAAAAAGGGGTCCCCGGGGGGACAAAAACAATGAAAAAATTTTGGGGAAAAAATCCCTTTTGGTTGAAATTGATGAAATTTTTCCCGGGGGGAAAAAGGATGGGTAATGGGGGGCCCCTTTGGGGGTTTTTTGGGAAAAAATTTTGGTTTTTTAAAAAATTTTTCCCCCAAAAAGGGGGCCCCCCCCTTGGGGTTGACCCCATATTTTAGCGCGTGGGTTTTTGGGGGGACCTGAGGGGAACTAAGTACCCTATTTTGGTGGATTTTAAAATTGAGGGGCTAAGGTAATTGACAAAGGAAAAAATCACGGAAAAAGGGGGTTTTCCCTCGGAGGGGCGGTTTGACGTGGGTTTTTGGGGAAAAAGGGAAAGAGGAGCCTTTTATCTTTTTTTTTTTTTTTTCCTTTTATTTTTTGGGGTTGAATTAGCATGGTTTTTAAAATAGAAACCCTAAGTTATTTTTAAAATACCCAAAAAATTAAATAAAAACCCCCTTTTTGGCTTTCCCAAAAACCCCAAATTTAAGGAAAATAGAGTGATTCGGAAAAAAACCCTTTTAAAAAAGGGGGCGCATCGACTTTTGCATTCGGTTTCCTTTGGGGTATCCCGACCATTTTTTTTTTTGGGGTGCTTTTTTTAATCTCGTAAAAGCTGTTTTGGGGGGTTTTTTATCGGTTTGAATTTTTTTTAAAAGGCTGCATTACTTCAACTCAAATGGGAAACTTTGTAGTTATTGGTCTTTTTTTTTGGGGAAATCTAAAGATTCTTTAAGTTATCGTTTTTCTTTTTTTTAATTATTTAAATTTTTGAAAAAATTTCTTGCCCAATTGAATTAACATTTTTGGGGAACTAACTTTGAAGCCAAAAACTTTTTTGGGGAAATTTTACCCCAAATAAAGGGGTTTTTAAAATTTTAGAGTATCGTTTCTTTGATCCCCAATTGTTATAGTCTGCGTTCAAGATTTGATATTTGTAGATCGTTGGGGGAGTAAAAATTTTGGAATTTTTTTTACGGGTTTTTTCCCCCAAAAAATTTAAAGTATGAGGCTAAATTTTTTGTTTAGTTTAAACAAAATTTTTGGGCAGATAGATCGTTTTTGTTACCCCCCTGGGGGGAAATACCCGTCCAGTTAGCTTTCCTTTCAAAGGAAAAATTTGGGGCTGATTCGAACGCAGGGAGTTTGGATAAAAAAATTTTGGTTTTTTTATTTTTGGGGGTTTTCCAGGGGGAAACCCCCCGTTATAAAAAACTTTTTTAAAGGGGGGTTTAAATTATATCTGGGCATAAAAAAACACTTTTTTGGGTTTTACTTTTTATTCGATATATTCAATGTTTTTTTTGCAAAAATTTTGGTAAATGCTATATTACCCACTTTTTCCCGCAAAACATTTTTTTAAGATCGGCTAATCCCCGTTTTTTTGACTTTTTAATCAGAAAGTTTCCCAACTTGTTTTTTTTCCATAGTTTATTTGTTGGGAGTTGCTTTTAGTAAATTTTTTTGACCATGGGTTTTTAGACCCAATATCAGGAATTTTGAAAAAACCGTCGGGTTCAATCTTTGCAAACAGGTCAAATTGTGGCAGCCTAATCGAATAAATTTTTTGGTTTGTCATCGGGGGTTTGGGAGATTAGGATTTACCCGGATTTTTGTAGACCTCAGAAATTTGGGCTAGGACCATTTTTAGAAAAAACAGCTTAGTCCTTCTCGTTCCCCGTGGAAAATTTTTATATTGGGAAACCCCCCTGGGAAAGGTACATGGGTTTAATTTTTGTGCATTTTGAAAAATTTTACCCAATAACAAAAGAAATCCAAAACATGAAAAAACACGCAAAAATTTAAAATTTTTTAAAAAAAAAAAAAATATTTAATTATGAAATTTTGGGGCAACATTTAGGGGAAAAATAAAATTCAAAAAAAAAATTTAAAATTTAGCAGAAACATGAAGTGCATTGAGTAAAATTTTCTTTGATTGAAAAAATTTTTAAAAAAACCCCAAAAATTTTAAAAAATAAATTAAAATTTGTTTTAAAAAAAAAATTTTGGGGAAAAAAAAAAAAAAAAAAAAGGGGGGCCCCGACCTTCTCCTCCCTGAAACCCCAAACTATCCCCCTTTTTCTTGGGGGGGCCCAAAAAAAGGGGCCAAAAGCCCACCCCAAAACCGGGCCCCAATTTCCCCTCTCCCCCTTTTGACTCGTGCAATGGGGCCCCCACTGGGGCCCCGATCCCCCCCCCCCCCCCTTTCCCCCCTTCCTGCGTCGGGCCCCCCCCCGTAGGGCCGAAAACCGTTCCTCCCCCCTTTCCCCTTTTTTTGCCCAACGGCCCCCGTCACTTTTTTTTCCCCCCCCCTTTTTCCCTCCGACGCAAGGGAAAACCCCCCGGAAAAACCCTTTTGCCCCCCGGGAACCCGGGACGCGGGGAAGCAGGGGCCCCCGCCCACCCCTACCTCTCTTCTCTCTTGTTGCTTGACCCAAACCCGCTCCCCAACCCCATCCCCCTTTTTCGGACGCTCGGGACGCCCACGGCCAAACCCCCCCACATCCTCGCTGCCCCCCACCCCCGCATCTCGCCCCATGCCGCAACAGCCTGCACGTTGCTCTGCGCATAAAGGGGGACACCGGCCCCCTTCTCTCCCTTTCCCCCGAGCCCCAAAATTCCGCGAACGCCGCCCCCGTCGCCATCGTCGCAAAGAAGCCCCCCGGGAGCTTTTTCCGCCCGGGGCCTTTGGTTTTTACGATTTCCCGCGAACCCCTTTGGCCCTGATCCCTCCTCCGTCACAGCATGACCGAGAACGCTCGACCCCGTGGACGCGGACTCTCGGACCACCCGGACCCGATCGCCGCTCCACTCGAAAAAGCCCCCCAAAGCCTCTCCCCCCCCCAAATCCAACGGTGGTTTCCCCTTGCCCCTCTCCCCCCCCGAGCTTTAAATTCAGGTTTGAGCCCTTTGTTCAACCCGGGTCACCCCGCGCCGCCCCCCAAGGCGCCCCGCGGAAAACACAAAACCTCGCATCCCCCTGCCGGCACCTCACCAGCCCCGCAGGGACAAACCGCAAAACCCCAGGTCCCTTTTGGTCCAAAACCCACCGAACGTCTGCCCGGACCCCGACCATGGCAAGGCGTGTGGGGTTTTCACCCAGGCAACCACTGCCCCCCCGGGTTTACCCAAACGACACCGCAGGGTGCCGCAATCCCAGTGCTTCCAATTGTTCAGCCCCTTGAAAAACCAAAACCGCACACACCGTAGACCGGCCTGATGCGCCGTATAGCCATGCTCCGGGTGTCCCCTGTTCATTGACCCCCCCATCACCCCGCGCAAACACGAGAACACTCGGTGCTTCGGGGGGTTTAGAGGGGGGGGACTCCCCCGGGAAACGGTCGGCGAGTTTGGGTCCCTGCGGGGCCAGGGCGTCGCGTCGGGGCCCCTTGCGCGGGGGGGGGGAAAAAATTTTTTCCCCTTTGTTTCTCCCCGGTTGGGATCTTTTGGCGGTGGGGTTAAATCCCCGGGGGTATGACCCCGGTCCACGTGGCCCATGGACCCAAGCCCGCTCGTTCCGACCGGCCCCGGGACCCCCCAACCCCGGGGCCCCCGTGGGGCAACGGTTTGACCCGCTCACAGCACTGGGCATTTCAAAGTTTACGCTTTCTCGTCAAACACGTAACTTCCCGGGTTCATTAAAAAAAGGGAAATTCTTATTTACGAAATGCCACTCCCTTAAAAATTTGCAAAAAAATTATTTTAACCCTTTTTGGACGATTCGAGTTGCGTTAGATTGTAATGAAATTCCACATGTTAAACCACCTATCTTTTTGAATTTTTTTAAAATTTAAAGGGAAAATTTAAAAATACTAAAAACTTAGAGAAGAGTTAATTCATATTTTTTGCTTTTAAAAAATCCGTTTTTTGAATTCGTTTTTAATATGAGTAATCGGTTTTTTTTTTAAAAACTTTAACTCTGTTTTTGTATTGGGATTGTCCTGATTTAGTTTTTTGCTTTGTAGGAGGCAATTGGAATGCGTTTTTTGCAAGTGTGATCGAGTTCGGGTTTATGGGGAGTTTGTTGGGATCAAGAGTTTTTGATCAGAATGTTTTGCCCAAAAATTTTGAAAACAAGGAAAAGTATAGCTGGGACCTACCTTGTTTCCCTATTCCCCAAAATTATCATTTCAGTTTGTGTTTCTTTTGTCCCCGATATATTCCCTAAATTGAAATCCTTTACCTTTTTCCCAGGGTAATTGGGAGATGGTGGTGCTATAAAAAGAATATTGCCCCTGCCAAATTTTATAAGCTTTTGAATAAATTGGTGACCCTTTTTGCCAATTGGAAATATCCTTTAATAAACTCACCTTTGGGCAAAAGCGGGGGACAACATGTACCAAGGAAGCACAGGCCGGCAACTAGTAGTAGGCTCTTTTTAGCTCTTTAGCGGTTACCGAAAGGGCTATTGGCTCTGCCGAGCTGGTTTAGTCGGCCTCTGTCCGGTTTAAAGGTATTTTTGGGGGCTTTATTATCGGAAGGGACTCTATCCCCCTCCCAAATCCAGCCCCCCAATCTTTTTTAGACGAATAAGAAAGGGTTTCATAGTCCCCCACCCACCATTTGGCAGTGTTATGGGAAAATTAACCGGGCATTGGGGGGCTCACGACTCAGGGGTAAAGATGACAACCTCAATTTTAAAAAATTGTACTTTGTAGTAACCGTGGGGGGATTTTTTTTTTTGGGAATTTTAGTGTGGGTTATTCCTGGCCCAAAAATATTATGCCCTATTTTCCCCTTGAAAGGGGTGTGAAAAATTTGGTATAAAAGTTGGGTTTTAGGTAGGACGAAACCCTAGGTAGAAATTGGTGTTTTGGGATCCTTTGCTTCATTTTTACTGCTTTCTTCTTCTTTGTTATTTAAAAAATTTATTGCTTTTAGCTTTTTTCCAATTTTAAAAAGTGGGTTTTAATTTTAAATTTAACAAATTTTGTAGATGCCCTTGTCACGAGGGCCCGCCGTCTGACACCGTAGTTCCCCGGCCCCGTTCACCTTCAGATTCCCCGCCATGGGGGAAATCTAGATGTGAATGGTGATGAGTTGGGGGGACCCCCCAGGGGGAGCCCTGTTGGTGGGGGGAAAACAACACGGGACGAAAAGGAGTGTGGACGTGAAACCTTCAAACACTCCCCCCACCCCCGCCTCCTACACCATTTCTTCACAGTTCCCGTAAAAACTTTAACCTCGCCTTGCCTTTTTCCCACCCAACCTCCTTTCACCCCCAAAACCCGCACCTGCCCTGGGGACGCCACCAGGTATGGGCACCGGATGGTCTAAGGGGGCATACACAAGACCCTTCCCCCGCGGCGATTCCCCCAACTTTCTATTGAAGGTGTTGGGGGGAGTATCCCTGAGTGGCTTCAATAAGTACCCTAGTTTCTGGTTCTCTCCCCTCAGGAAGCAGTTATTGGGAAAGGGACGGGGGGGTCCTGTTTGGGAAGAGGGCCCTGACGTAGAAGGTGGGACCCATCCATGGGCCCCGTAGCCAGGAGGGGGTTTTAAAGGGCAGCATGGGGGAATGCTGCTGAAACGCCTACATTTCTCATGGAAGGGGTTACACTCATTTTCGGGTGATGCCTAAGATTCCCCGCCTCGATATGACCCCAGGTTCAACACTTGGCCCCTCCAATCCCCCTTGACCCTGGGCCCACTTTGGACACCATTGCGGGCCCCATGAGCCCCAAGGGGGGAATGAGAGGTTTCAGGGGGATTTGCGGCGAGCGCAGTCAGGGCTTTTCCAGAAGTGGGGATGATTTAGGGCCCACGAAAAGGCCCCAATGTATGAGGAAACCCCCCAACCATATCAGACGAGAAACTCCCCAGAGTTGAAGCTTTCCCCCCTTTTAATAAGGAGTAGTGCGAGTTTTCTGTTTGGGATGGATGAACTGATGTTTTATTGTTGTAATGTATTTTTGTTTTGGGTTTTTGGGTTTAAGATGTGAAAAGGGGGCCCCTTCACAAATTCACAAAGGGAAAAAAGGTTAAATTTAATACACATGGGGATCTTATCTTTTTCTCCTGTCTGTTTTTCTGGAGAGCTCTTTCTTGCTTAATCTCCAAACCCCTAAAAGCTATATTTATGAAAATCCAACCAGAAAAGTTCTGTACCTTTCCAACGCCGCCTGAACCAAACCCCAACTTTCTACAAGAGTTTTTGTGTTTTCAAGTCAGCCTACTGGCAGTTGTAACCCGAACAGATTGGTTGTTTCGAGTGTTTCAAAAAAATTCAGAACTGAAAATAAAGAACAGAAGTTGAAAAACTTTTATCTTTCCGCCATATAAGCGAATTTCTGTTTGAGTTTCAAATGGAGGAAAAACTTTTATGCATGCTGTGAAAATCAGCTCAAAAATTCATTTTTACAAGAATGTTTTATGCATTGTAAAATCCTAAACCCTAATCTTTGGAAAAAAAAGAGGCGGGAGGGGGACTAGGTTCGGGACGGGCCCTGGCGTGGACTGGGGTTCCGCAACCCCCCCCACCCCCACCCTCACCACCCGTTGTCAGGGAACGCTGATGGGAAAGCAACCCAACTGGCAAGCCAGATGATCGTTGGAGGCGAGCCTGTTGGGAAACTTTTCCCCAGTCCAAGTTGGGGCAAAAAAGGGGGAATTCATAAGGGGCACCTCCCCTCTTTACCCACGCATCTGACCCCCTTTTGGTGCAGAGATTTGGGTCCCCCCTTGGAAAAACAATGAAAACGACAAACAAGAAAAGAAAAGTGTTGTTGCCCTTGGACCCCCTACAAGGGCCCCAAAAGGGGGAGTCCCCCAATGGACCCCTGATGATGCTCCGAATCAGTTTGGGGGAATCAGAAGGAATTAGATATTTCCCCATTCCCAAGGATGATGGAGTTGAAACAAGAGGGTTCAACCCCCAAGAAGGGTCAGACAGGGAGGAGTCCGGAAAGTTTGTCAATTGTCACGGATCCCACTGAAGTGGCCAGGATTGTGACAAGCCAAAAAGATTCCTGAGGGACTCTAGATGGTCTTCAGCTCCGCTCAGTCCCAAAGAGTTTCCCCAATTTTCAACCTTGGTGAAACCCCGCTATTTGATTTACAAAAAAGGGGGGAAATGGAAAAAAAAGAAGAGGGAAACTACAGGGTCGGCTTCAAGCGCCATCCCCCTCGATCCCTTCCCCGCAGGTTTTTAGAAAAGAAACCCAAGGGGGCCTAACCCGGGAAAGGGGGATTCCCCAGCGCAATCAGTTCCAAAAAATCCTCAAGGTCAACAAAGTTTTTTAGGCAGCGCCCCCCCCGCAGGGCTCTAACCAAGCCCAGCGCCAAGTGAAACCCAAAACATGCAGTGAGGGAAAAACAACCCCCAAAAAAAAAAGTAACAACAACAAGTGTTTCCCTTGGGGGAAGGGAAAGGGATAGTCTTTCAATTGCCCGGAAGCAGAACCAAAGGCACCCCAGAATCAAACAAACCGCAGAAAGGAAGGTACCAAACCCCCCAATACGGAAGGGGAACCTTTCTGTAAACCCCCTAGGGGGCCGGGTTTGAGGGGGTACTTTAAGTCAACCCCTTCCCCGCTACCTACCCTTTTTTCGGTCCCCGCCCTTTTTTATATCTGAAGCTTTGTTAGAAAGCAAGTTTCTTTGGTGCAATGAAAAATCGTATGCAAGTAAATTTACCGGGGGGGGTCCCTTTGGGTTTTTGGGTTTCCTAGACTTACCCTAAGGGGGGGGATTTGGTGAGTCCAGTTGTGAACCCCCTGAAAGTCTAATTTTGGGGAATGGGGTTGGATGAAACAAAATGGTTGTGATTCAGGCAAGGGGATGTGTTTTGTGACCCCTAAGGGGTTGTTTTGGGGAGGGAAAGCAAGCACCCAAAAAACCATCTGAACCAGTTTTCTGGGGGAGTCTTTGAGAGGAAACAATGGTGGAAGAAATTTACGGATGGTTTCCCCAAAGTTACCCGGTATCCCCCTGTCGTGGTGTTATTTCTTATTTAACCTACCCAGACGCACCCTATCTAAAAAACCATTAGAATGGGGGGTGGCTGAAAATTATTTAATTGCGGAAAAGGGGTTTTTTTCGCCCTATTTTTTTCCCCGGGGGCACCAGAAATTTAAAAAAAATTTAAAAAGGGGAAATTTGGGGGAAATAGCCAAATAGTATTCAAAAAAAATATCCCCCTTCCCCGAATAATTTGTTGATGGGTTTAAAAGGTGTGGGGGGTTCCTAAAAAGTCTCCCGCTTGGAACACAAAAAATTTTCCCGGGGCCGAAAAAATACCTAAAGAAGCTTTCCCCAAATATTGGGGTTTGAGAACATTTTCGGGGACTAACCCTCGCTTTAACAGATAAAAGGGTTATGGGTTTTGGAAGTTTTTTGGTTATAATGCACTTTTTCAAAAAAAGAAAAGGGGGTTAAATTGGGATGGGTTTGAAAAGCTCGAAAAAACAGCTGTTGCAAGAGAATTAAAAAGTGAGTTTTGGCTGAAAGAGGTGTCTTTTTGGGCATGGTCTTAATGGAGGGATAGCATAGACCCAAGTAAGGTACGAGATGTTCTAAAATGGAACCCTCCAACCAAAGTTTCCGGTCCGTAGTTTCCTGGGTTTAGCGGGTACTATAGGGGTTCTTGAAAAGGGTTTTTAAAAATTGCTAAACCCCGACGCTCTGCAAGAAAAGTGCCAAATTTTGTGGTTTGATAAAGCCAACCCCAACCCCTTTTAGAGTCAAAAAAAAAGGGGGATACAGCCCCATCTGCCCTTACCCAAACGAAAAGATTTTTTAAATCTTTTGGATGCCTCTCGCTAGGGGCTTTGGGTGGGGCTTAGCAAGAAGGAAAAGTTGTGGGGAAAGCATCAGGGATTTTAGGATCTGAGCGAATTTTCCCTTTTTGACTTTTGAAATTTGGGAAAGGGACATCTCAAAAATAGGAGACATTATTAATAGGGATAAGGTAATTTACAGATCATAAGCGCTTGAAAATTTTTTTTCACTCAGCAGATTGAATTTAACAGCGTCGTTGGTCGAGCGATCAAGGGGTTTTAAATTGGAAGTACATTTTCATCCGGGAAGGCAATGGGTGGAGATGCACTGAGCAGGAAGAGTTTCTAATTTCTTAAGAATGAAGTTTTGGTTTTCAGAATTGTGTGTGATAGGAATCTTTAAATTTGGGGTTTTTTTCCTTAACCCATGGATAAACCCAAAAAACCCCCCCGGAACAAGAGTACTAAGGGGCAGTTGGGAAACCGAGACTGAAAGAAATTGCAGAGAATATAGTGCGGAAAAGCACCCGGGTTTAAGGGTGGATGGGTGGGAACATTGTGGTTTGGAAAAAAATTGGGTTTCCCCAAGTAAAGTCTATTGTGATGCCATACTTCCCAGAAGCCATATTCTCTTTCTCTTCCCCTCCCGGGAATACTAAGAGTACCTAGATCTAAAAAAAAAAATATTGGGGGTATGGATTAAAAAGGGGGTAGCGAAATTACCTTGTTGACACATGTCAAAGGTAAAGGCACAACACCAAAGCCTGCCGGTTTTCTCCAGCCAAAAAAAATACCCGAGTGAAAAAGGGAAAAAGGGAAAGGGGGGGAAACTCGGTTTTACCACGTACCCAGAGAGGATATGACTCGATCTGGGGAATTGGACCGCCTGACTAAAGTTGCTCATTTCCTACCCGTGAAAACAACTACTTCCTTGAAGATTAGAGGGATTATGGAAAGGTTTGTATTTTACATGGATTCCCAAGAGATTGTATCTGACAAGGGGGCTCAATTCACTCACGTTCTGGAGAAGTTACATGAAATTTTGGGGGAAAAAATTACTTTCAGTAAAGCATAATTCCCCAGACTGATGGGCAAAAAAAAGAAAGGACAAAACAAAATTTTGGAAAACTGTTTTAGAGCATGTGCTTTAAACAGGGGCCGTTGGGGTAAGAGTTTTACCCTATGTGGTTTTTCATACAACAACAGCTTCAAATGTTGGAAAATGGCACCCAAAAAAGGCTTTGTTTTGGGCAAAGGGAAACTCTTTGTTCTGGAACCAAAAGGAGAATCAATGTTTGGGCCCGTGTTTTTCGAGATGCAGAAGAAAAGTAAAAAAATAAGGGATAAATTAAAAATTGCACAAACCCGCAAAAGAGTTACGCAGCACCCGCAGAAGAGGTCTGTCTTTGAGTTGGGTTTTGTGTTTGAAAGTGTCTTTGGGTGGGGAAGTGTAAAATTTTAAATGAAAGGAAAAACAGCTCCCAAACAGTTTGGGCCTTTCAAAATTCTTGTGGACGTGGAGAGGTACTACAGTGGAGTTACCCAGAATTTTGTCAAATACCAGGTTTTCCCCCGTTCTTAGTTGAAAAAGTGTTTAAAAGGGGACCCGAGGAACAGATCCCCCTAGAAAGCTTATATAAAGGAAGTCTCACGTTGAAGAGTACCTAATAAAACTTGGAAAGGGGAGAAAAAGGTTTTCGAGGAGCCGTGTTAAAAGATTGCAAGGTTCAGTGGGAAACCGGGACACGGGAAAACGAAGCTACTTTGGAAAAAAAGAAGACGGAAAGTTTACCCCCGCGTTTGAGTAAGTCCCTCTGAACTCAGGACGGATTCCTTTTAAGGGGGGGAATTTTTAACACCACAAAAATTTTAAATGCTTTAAAAAAATAGAAAATGATTTAATTTTGAAAATTTTTTGAGATATCATTTATGGAAAAAATAAAAAATTTTAGAAATAAAAATTAAATTTTAGTCAGTAACATGAATTTCATTCATGCGCTGCATAATTTTCGATTTATTGAATTTTTAAAACCCCAAAAACAATAATTCAAATTGTTTTGAAAAAAAAAGAATTTTAAAAAAAAAAAAAAAGGAAGGGGCCTATCCTTTCACTCCCGGGAAACCCCCCCAACATCACTCTCCTCTTTCTCGGGGGGGCCCAACAAAAAAACCCAAGCCCCCTCCAGCGGCCGGCCCACACTTCCCTTCTCCCTTGATCGCGAAAAACGGGGGCCACTGTCGGCGCCCATCTCCCTCTCCCTCACCCTCTCTCTGCTGGGTTTTGGGGCCCCCGCAGGCCCCGAACCCTTCCTCTCCCTTTCTCTCTCTGACCAGACAAGGCCCACCCGTCAGCTCTTTCTTTTCCCCCCTCTCCTCTGCCCGGCACGCAGGAAAAGGCAACCCCGCACCAGTCCCCCTGCTCGCCCGAGAACGGCTGGCCGGGAGCACGGGGAACCCCCACGCCCCCATCCTCCCCTTTTTTCCTGTTGCTTTACCCCAAACCCCATCCCCAACCCATCCGCCCCTTTTTGGACGCGCCGGGCCGCCAGGGCGGAACCGCCACAACCTCCCTGCTTTCCCCCCCGGGATCCGCCACGATGCCGCAACAGCACTGCCCTTCTCTGCGTATAAGCGGCCACCGGCCCCCCTTTTTCCCTTTTCCCCCCGAGCTCCCAAATTCGCCCAACGCCGCCCCGTCGCCTCGTCGCAAAAAAGCCACCGAAGCTCTTTCTGCCCGGTGAACTCCCTTTGGTGTCACGATCTTCCGGAACCTCCTTGGCCTGACCCTCCCCCGTCATCTATGCTAACCCTTTTAACGCTCGACGTCGTGGACGCGGGGGCTCCGGGGCCACCGCGACCCGACGCCCCCCACGACGACAAGCCCCCACCAAACCCTCTCCGCCCCCCCAACCAATTGGGACTTGCCTTCGCCCCCCCCCCCGAGCGTTAATTCACGTTTTGTAGCCTTGTGGCATGGCCCGGCAAACCCCCCCGCGCCAATGGGGCCGCCGGGACAACCACACCGGGCGCATCCCTGTCCGGCACCTCACAGCACCGCAGGACCAAAGCAAACCCCGTGTCCTCGGTTTGGCTCTAACGGCACCCTAACGTTTGTCGCGACACCCATCCATGCCGTCATTTCCCCCGGCGGACTTCATCACGGCCAAACCCTTTCCCCGCCTGGGGACCCTAACACAGCGCGGGGCCCCGGCAAATCCCTGTCCAATTCGACTTTAGCCCCCTTTAACAACACAACCGCACAACGTACGACTCCGGGCCCTGACGCGCCGTGTACGCCAGCTCCCGGCGGCCCTTTTCTCACCGAGCCGCCCCATCAGTCCGCGCAAAACGAGGAACACTCCCGTGTTTTTGGGGGGATCTGAGAGGGACGGGGAGCACCCCGACGACGCGCGGGGAGCTTGGCCTTGTGGGGGAGGCGCCGGGCAGGTGCCTGGGCAGCGGCGGGGGGAAAGTTCCCTTGTTTCTGCCCATTGGATTTTTTTTGACGGTCGGATTAAATCCCCCCAAGGGGGTTTCACCCGGTCCACGGGGGACGGGGACCAAGCCCGCGCTCGGGTTTACGCTGTGTCCCCTGGACCCGCCAATCCCCCGGGCCCCGCGTGGAGACCGGGTTTACCCCGCGTCACGGCTTGCATTTTGGTTTACGCTTTTTCCCTCAAAAACACGAACCGCTCGGTTTATTCAAAAAGGGAAAATTTTATATTTACAAAATGCCACTTTCCTTAAAATTGCTTTTAAAAAATTTTTTTAACTCCGATTTGGACGTTCAGTTTGGGTTTGATTCGTAACGAAATTTTCTACATGTTTTTTTAACCCTCTTCTTTCATGTTGAATATTTAAATTCAGGATAAATTAAATACAAAAATGCCCTAGGAACCAGTTAAATTCTATCTTTTTCGTTTTTTAAATCCGTTTTTTTGAAAATTTTGTGTTTAAATGTCTAGTAATGCGTAGTTCTTTTTAAAACCTTTTTCTTGTTTATTGTTATTTGGGGTATTGTTCTGATATTAGTCGTTTGCTTTGTATGAGCAATTGGAATCGTGTTGTTGCAATGTCGTGACGATTAGGGAGTGAGGAGTTTTTTGGGGGATCAAGGTTCTTTGATCAGGAATGTTTTGACCAGCAGACTTTGAGAACCAAGGCAAGTAAGCATGGGACCTACCTTGATCCTTTCACCTTTAAATTTATTTTATGTGCTTGTTTCAATTGTCCCCAGTATATTTTCCCAGAATTGAAACCTTTACCTTTTTCCTATGGGATATCATATGGGTGAGGGTAGTGCTATTAAACGAAAACTTTTACCCGCCCAAAGTTAAAAGTTTTAATGAATTGGGACCTTTATGGCAAATTTGGACTTTATCCTTTAATGTAACTCATGTTGCAAAAGTGGGAATAAGTGCACCCGGGGGAGCACATGGGTTGCTTTAACTTAGTAGTAGGGGTCTTTTCTAGCTGTTAGCGGTTACCCCAAAGGGCGCATTTGGCCTTTTCCGAGTGGTTAAGTGCGGCCCGTCGGTTTGGCGTAGGCGCGGGTCTTTATGCTACTCGGAAAAGGGGGCTTATCGCCCCCTTTCCATCCAGCAGCCCCCCAATCTTGTTGCGGATACTTTGAAAATTTCTATGAACCCCCCCCACTCACCTTTGGGTGTTTGGGAGTAATTTAAACCGGGGATTCGGGGGATCACGACTCTGGGGAAAAAAGACAACCTTCCAAAGGGGGTTTTTAAAAGTTTTTCCTGCCCTTTCCCCGGTCACGAGCGGCCCGAAACCGACGGATTAATAACTAACTTTACCAACTTTATTTTCCGTTCCACACTTTTAAAAGATGGGTTATATTCTTTTTAAAATTTGGCAGTGGTATAAGTGGGATCTTTTGGGGTTAAGATAAGATGTGACTTAATAGTAAACTTTGACCAACTAAAAGTTTGAATGCGTAAGCCCCGGTCGCCTTTTTATTAAAACCCCCTGTTTAGCTGAGTCGGGGGTACTCAGCTTTTTTCTTTTTTCATTTTGGGAAAAAAACCCCGGAAAAGGGACAGAAGCAGGGGCTATGAGGGGTTTCCGAAGATTTTAGGCTTGGTCAACCGTTGACCTTTCCCCGTGGTGGAGCCTCAAGAGTAGTTGATCTTCCGTCTTTTTTTTTTTTTTCTTGTAATGGTATATGTTCGATATGTATTAAAACCCGTAGAACTTTTTTAATTTGTGCCTTTTGTGGATTATTCCTGGGCACAAAATGTTATGCTCCTTTTCGTCCTTAAAAATTTGGGTGGACACCCTTTCACATTTCAAAAAAACACCCTTTATACATGGGAATACCCCCCAAAAATTAAATCCCAAATTTATCCTTATCTTCTTTTTTATTCATTAGAAGCCCGCTTCCCGCCTAGCTTGTCGTGCCTCGACCAATCTTACGATTCCCCCACATGCCATTCCCGCTTCCCCAAATCTCCATCAGGATTTTAGCCCAAACCCAAAAAAACGCCCCTCGGTGGTTTTTAGGGCCCCAAAACCCCCAAAACCCCGAGTAGCATACTCCTAGTGTTTCGCTCCCAAAACGTCCCCCCCCGTCCTCGGGCCCAGGGCGCCAAGTTTTAGACCTTCCCCCTCGACTTGCTGACCGTCGTCTTGGGTTTGGGCAACACGGTCATCTCTAGTACTCTTAAAATTTTCGATGCCCCAAGTGTAGCCTCGGGCTAGTCCTTCACCCTCCGCCCCCAGTCCAAGTCTACGTCTACCCTTTACCCCTCCCGGGCCACCATGGTCCATCTCTATTTACCCTTTACCCTCCCTTAATACCACTCTGAGCCACCCCGCAACACAAACCAAAGGGCTTTCCCAACGTGCTTTGCATTGGGTTTGTTAAACCCCTAATTGAAACACTTTTATTTGGCAATTTACTCTCATAAAATAAAACCAATGGGGACTTATTGACCAGTGTTCCCCCTCTTGGATCTTAACCCACCCTTTTAAATTTGGGAATAAACAACTTGAGCCTATTTAAATTTTGCTGGGCCCAAATTTAGTGTCAACAAACCGGGGGTCTTTCCCCTGCATGCCTTTTTAGGGAGTAGGTGGGAAAATGGAGGGATGTTGTCATTGTTACTAATTGGCTTTTGAGAGAGTGACAAAGGGAGTTTTTTGGGCTGGTGTGACCATCACTGTAGATGATATAGTCCCTGTCATGCCTTGTCATGGTCATAGTATGTCCAGCTCACCCACCCTTTTTCGGGGTCCGAGGTTTACCCAATAGGCTTTATGATAGTGGGAAGCCCCGGCAGACAACGGATCATTTCAAGGGGGGGGGTGAGTTGGAGCCTATCAAGAAGTGACCTCGCACCCTCGGGTCGGGCGCAGAGCTCAGCCCTAGGTCGCCGAGGCGGGACCACGCTCGAGGGGTTGAACACGGTAGAGCTCACGCCCCGGGGGGTCAAGCAAAAGGTGGGACCCATACTCGCGGGGTCGGAAACGACACAGAGCCCTTTGCCTCGAGGTTGGATGAGGATCCTTAAGCATCTGGGTGGATCAGTTTTGATGGCCCATCGTCCTTGATATCTAGGTTCCCAAAGAGGTCATAGTTTAAAAATAGAGTTTTAAGTTACCAATTTATCCCGCCTTTTTAGGCGTCATTTTCCCTTTCATGGAGAAAGAAAGTTGTGTTGGAAAGAAACACTCACAAAACTATTTAACATTCAGATAAGTATAATATAAAGGGTCAACTGGAGGATTTTCATAGGTTTGAGTAGCTATTTAGGGTTCTCTACCAAACAACGTAATTACACTCGCCCCACTCTGAAATCGTAGAAAATCACGCTCACATGGTGAGTGGATGGAGCTAAAAAAGGCGACCTCCACCCACTCCCAACCAAGGCCCACACGATTGTGACATGGATGCACTTAATCTTCTTTATGTTTGGGTGCAAATAAAGGCCAACGTCGACATCATGGGCTTCGCAATAAGGGGTAGCAGTGGCATGTGCAAACAGGGCCAAAAATTGCTAAAAATTGGGGCAAGGAAGCCAGCAGATGGCAATGACGCCCGCACCAAGCAGGCTATAGGGCAGAGGTACCCACCATGGTAGGCCAAAGAAGCTGCTTAAGTCTTTGTTTGGATGCAATCCTAATTATATTATTTTCAACTATATTGAAGTGGATTGAGATGAAACTTGAACTAAATTACAACCAATCCACCCTAACACACATGGATTGAGCTAAAACATCCAAAATGAGGCCTAAGGATAGCATGTAGAAAAAGTCGGGGCCCAAATTTTATAGAGGTTTTGTCAGTTCACATCCACTCCTGATATTCAAAATCCGATCCCATATCGTATCCGAGTACTCAAATCGTATTTTGTGATGTCGATATCAAATCCTATCCTATCCTATCCGGCATGGTTGATACTATTCATATTCGAATCCAAATTCAGACATAACATGAAAACAACTACAATATCAATGATATCCGTCCGCATCCGATCCGTTTTCATCCTGTAGGTACAGTCACAAATGTTACGAGCATAACTTACTGATACCCATAAATACAGATTTCACGATTTTATGGATCATAGATGGGCATCACCCAAAGGGTAAGACCAGATACTTTCTGGTCACACATGGCAGGCTATCTCAGATCATTTAACTGAACCACCCCACTCCTATTCCCACCCGAACACCCGAATAGGGTAGGTTTCAACTAGACAAGTGGCCAAATTACATGGTAACGCCTAACATTTCAATGTACTCTACACAATCGAATCAACTGCTGTCCCAAATTAGATTGCTGATCCTACATTGGGTTTACATACACAATTACATTGGTGTTCCACTCAAAGGCCTTGTTTGGATGCACATGTATCTACCTCAACCTAATGTGTTGGAGATTCCAACACACTTTTCCAACACGTGGGTTGAGATAATATATGTCATCGAAACAAGCTTTAAAAGAATGAGAATTATCAGGATTCCAAGAATGCAACTCAGCATTGTGTTTAGAATTTGCCACAGGCACCCCGGCAAGCATATCAGCATGTCATATCCCAACCAATATGCTGTACCTCCCCAAAAAAAAAATACATTGACTTAGTGGAAAAAATACATAAGGAGAAAACTGCAAAAAATCTCAGATCACAAACACTTCAATAAAAAAAAACTAGCTTACAAAATAGATTCACAAATTTAAAGGGAAACCCAAAAAAGGTAAAAAAAATTTGGATATCATTTCTTTTTTTCCCCAAATTTGGGCCCAATAAAACCCTGAGTTCTTTTTTATCATGTTCTTTCTTTAGCCCCCCACATCCCGTTAAACCTATCCCGGGGGGGAGCCCAAATAAATACGAACCCAAGAAAACCCAGGGCCGGGCCGTGTAAAAACCATACCCGGGTCTTGGGATCGATCCACCCTGTCTATCCTTCCAGGCCTGACGGTTTAGACCCCCTTTTTGGGGAACTTTCAGACGGGATAGGGCCCCTTTTTTTTTTAAAAAAAAAAATTTTTAATTTCTTTAGGGGCCCAAAATAAAAAAAGAAAATGAGCACTTTTTTGGGAACTAAAGCAGGAACATTCCCTTAACACAGGGCGGGGAACAAGTCGGTACACGACCTTTATTTTTCTCTTTTTTAAAAAAATTTGCTTCTTTTAACCCTGATTTTAGCCCATTTCCTCTGCCCAAATCATTAATACTCCAGGGCTTTTGGGAAATCCAAAAAAACCCGGGAAGTCGTTATCACTCAAAAAAAACCCTGAAAAAACAGGGACAATATTTTGTAAAAATTTTTATGATTTAAAAAGGGTCAAAAGCGAAATCAAAACCCCCACTACTGACCTTTAATCATATGCCCCTTTTTCCCCCAGGGATCTATATCCCTTTTTCGCAAAAATGAAAAGTGTTAAACCCCAAAATTTAGGGCACGTGAAAGCAATTAGGCGCAAGGGGAAACGGGGATTTTTAAAAAAAATTTTACACTAGCAAAAACATGTTGGAGAAACAGAAAACTAATTCTTTTTTTCTCCTTGCTAAAAGTTTTAAACAATACTCCCCCCATTAAAAAAATAAGTTTTCATCTTGCATTACAAGGAATAAACAAATAAAAACCCTTTGACTAGGTTTTAAAAAGGGGGTATCAACTTTGTACTTCCAAATAATCTAGTACGAAAATACAAGACATGTTTAAATGTAATGATTCTTTTTCGGTATCACAAATATAGAACATGCCATCAAGATAGTTTCTTTTTCAAAATTTTTTGAAATTTTATCCCGCATTTATGTTTCTAAAAATTTTTTAAAAAGAAAATATATTCTATAATAATCTAATGAGGGTAATTTCATATCACGAATGTTTTACTTTTTTTTAAAAAAAATTTGTCAAAATTTATAAATGTTTGACTTTTCGAAAAACGGGAATTGCATTCTTTGAGGACAGGTTTGTATTTTTTTTGATATATTTTGGGAAAAAATTCAGAATTTTTTGACTTCCAAAAAAATAGATGGGGGCTTATTTTGGAAAGGATGAGTAAAAAAAATCATGGGCCCCGGGCACTTTGCGTATTTTAAAAATGGGGAAAAGGGTACTCCCAAAGGCTAACACTACTATTTCCCCCAACAGAAGCATAATACAGTACAATAATTGGGTTTCCCATTTATTTGCTATCAAAGAAAAGCAGAATGCTGCAGTTAGTTTCGGGGCAAAAGCAAAACCCCCAAAATTTAAGACAAACCATTAAACCTACAATCAAAACGAAGATTTTTCCCCCTTCCTTTAAGAAAAAATACAAATATTTCAAATTTTTTTTAAAGGCCCCCGCTTATTAAAACGTGCTCTTTTTAAAATTATTTTTACGTATCTGAGAAGGGTAAAACAAACAAAATAGACATAACCCCTGGTCAACAATGGGGCCCGATAAAATTTTGGCAGTTGTCCATTTTTGCAAAAAGTCCCAAGTCACAATTTGCATCTGAGAGAGTATCTGGGGCTTCAAAAAGAAAAAGGAAACCCTTTTCAGAAAAAACAAAATTTTTTTACCTCACATGATAAAATTTTTTCAAATGGGGTATACTTCCACCCGATAGCATCTATAACAAAGTTTCATTTTTCCTGAACTATAGGCCCCCGCCCCTGCAATGCATAGTAATTTTCAATTTTTGTACAATAAATATAAAGACAAAAAATAAATTGAGACCGAATAAAACCCCGGGTTTAAGTCTCGCTTGTCATATTGAACATTACAGTTATTTGGGCCAATGTACAAGCTTTTAAATTTTTAAAATTTTCTAGTTTACAACCCATAATGCCTGTAATAGGGGGGTTTCAACACAGTGCATTAGAAAGGGGGTTTTTCACTCATAAATTTTTGGGGGCTTGGACCCTGCGGATTCACAGGGAAAAAATGTGTCTTTGAGGGGGCCTCTCCATCTGGATGCCGCATTACTTAAAAAACAAAACTTCATAGAGATAACTCAAACGCCTGGCTTGTTGAAAACCCCCCCCTGGGACCAAAAAAAGGTAATTATTGTTTGTATGGGAAACCTTCCTTTTTTTTATAATCTAAAAGTGCAGCTCTCCCCATTGCCCCACTTCACCCCCCCCCCCCCCCCCCCCCCCCCCACCCACCCGCCCGGGGGCCACCTCCTCCCTTTCTCCCTAACCTGGTGAGCAAACCCCCCCTCCCAACCCTTCTCCCCAGCGCTACCCTCCTGACGAACCCTCTTCCAATGCAGGGTCCTCCCCCGCGCAAACCCCCCCCTCATAAAGCCCTCTTCCCCCCCCGCCGGGTCCAAAGGGGAACCCCAAAATTTTCCCTTTTTTCAATTTTTTAAATTTTCATTTTATTTATTTTTTGATTTTATAATTTATATACATAACAATTTTATTTTGCTAATCTTTTTTAAATTTTTGATGATTTTCACATAGATGACGAAATTTTAAATTTAACCGGGTTTGGGGTAATTTAGATTTTAAAGGGGGTGCCTTCATCATAGCAGCTGTTTATTTCCCATCTTAAACGACGGGGCAAAGGAGGGTTCACGGGATCCATTCCATTTGGGAAGTAGTTCCAAGGGGAATCCGGGGCGGCAATTTGCTTTATTATTTCTTTTATCCTCCCTTCATTCTTTAGGAAAAGGTTTCTAATGTTCAAAAATTTTGCCTTGAAAATTGTAGCACAAGGGGGGGCATTGATTATTATTTTGGCAAAGAAAATGTAACGGGTTTGTTTGGAGCAAATGCATTGCAAAAATGGGGTGGGCAAGGGGTTGTTTTTTAAGGGGAAACCCCCAAATGTTAACTTGGTTTGGGCTCTGGCTGGGGAAAGGTTCATTGGTGGGCCTGGCGGGACCAAAGGGGAATCCCCCTGTCACTGCTGGGGGTAGTCAAATAGACACTTAGGTCGCTTTTTGCCTTTCTTAACGGTGACCCCGTGTTTTTGTAGGGTTGTGTGTGTGTTGGGGGGGGGGGTTGTTCGGGGTCTTGTTGATTTTTTTTTGTCTTTAATACAATGATACGCAGCCTCCTGCTGTTCGAGAGAAAAAAAAGCAATGTTTGGTGGAATTTGTTTTTTCTTTGGGGCCTCAGGGGTGATTATATGGGGTGCTACGACTGCCCCTTTGGGGGTAGACAATGGGGTAATATTCCTGTTTATCTCTTAACAATTCTGTGCCCCGTTAAGATTTCCTGATATGTTAAAAAGTGGTTTAATTGCAGAGAGAACCAGCATTGAGGATTTCAAACTTTGTCAAGGTTGTGGTGTTTGGGAGAGAAATTTAAGGCCACCACTCCCCAATACATGACAAGGTTATTGGCTTTAAAACAACAAGAGAGGATGGCCTGGGATGCTCGGTTGCGTTGATTACATACATTGGAGGTAGAGAATTGCCCAGCTACAGGAAAGAGCAATACTTGGGCCATGGCGATGGGCAAATGATGACTGCTTTGAGGATTTATGAATTAGCATTCTTTATATTACATAGCTTTTGAATGATATCAATGTTATGCAGAGATCCCTTTTTCCCGCGCCTTATGGGACTTCTCCAATTGGTGTATGGTGAATGGAAATAATTACACCATGGTTACTATCTAGCAGATAGGATCTACCCTTGTGGGGCAACATTTGCAAAGAGCTATCAAAATCCAAAGGGAACAAGAAAATCATTTCACAAAGCATTTGGAGTTTTGCATGTTTGATTTGATATTTATGAGCAGTCGGGTCGATTTTGGAACAAGGACACCCTTTGCTATATAATGGCACATATAATGATCAAACAACATGATCATTTAGGATGGCAGAAAGAGAATTACCCTGGGGCTATGACTACAACCAAGATGGTGGCAAGGTGCAGAGGAAGAGAGGTACCAACGACATAATCCACTTGTTGTCAAAGTTCTCAAGATACACAAGGAAAGCAAGCACACGATAAGCTAAAGAGGATCTTGTTGAGCCCATTGGTGTGGTATTTATTTGCTTTTTTATTTTAAAATTGATGTTTTAGATTTTTGTATTTAAATATTTTACCCTGGGACTCAATATTGTTGTTTGAATTTATGTTGGGTCAAAAAGGCAGTCCCTCCATCCACAAAAGGAAGTAATTATGAGATTTATGCAAGTCAAATTAGTTGAACTTTACCAAATTTACATTGAATAGTACTACATTTTGTCTCCGATTGGGTTTACGTTTCATAATTAATTTAATGATACTTATTTTGTACTATAAATGTTACTACTTTTTATATAACTTTGGTCAAAATTCAATTGTTTGACTCCTAGAAAAGTGAGAATTGCACTGTAGTGTGTAGACCGTAGCCCAAAGGGGTTGGAGGGCGAGAGACACAAACCTTACACCCTCCCATCTTTCCCCACTGGTAGCTAGGGCAGAGGGGCACACCCAATGCTAGCACAGAAGCTAGCGGGCCAAGATCTTTAGAGGATAAACCTCTTGATTTCTTGCTTGCCCCAAAGAGGGTACATATGCCCTATATTTAAGTCCCTAGTGGACTTGTTTACCAAGTAATCTAATGGGAATAATTCCTTATACATTGGAACTTTCCCTTACACTTCTTTCCTAAGCAAACTCAATTACCATATGTCACGCACCTAATGGAGGGTCCCCGCGTTGCAGCAAGGCTTGGGCCAAGGCACCCATCAGGCCAAAAGCAGGCCCGGCGTGAACAGTACCGCGGGTACTGTAGCACCCACGGGTGCTGTTCACCCTCGTACTGTAGCGCGGCTGCCATCACATCCTAGATTAGATTAGGTAGGTTTAGATGCTTAGGGGCTAAGTCTCCCAGGACTATAAATACAGGGGCTATGTGACCATTCAATCTAAAGAAAGGAATAGGCCTAAGCACCACGGGTGCGGTTCACCCGCGGTACTGTAGCGCGGCTGCCATCACATCCTAGATTAGATTAGGTAGGTTAGATTGCTTAGGGGCTAAGTCTCCCAGGACTATAAATACAGGGCTATTTGACCATTCAATCTAAAGAAAGGAATAGGCCTAAGGCCTTCTATCTTCTCCCCTCTCTCCTCTCTTTGTGCGCCGCCTCCTCTCCTCCTCCCCATGCCGCTCTCCTATCCTCTCCTAAACCCTAGCCACCGCCGACACCCCTGCTCCATAGCCGCCACCCCCACGTCCCATGTGACATGTTACACCATATCTGTTATGTCTCTAATTTCCTAACAGGAACCGGAGCTGGACTTTCCAAAGAGGATGGAGCCTGCCTTTTGGCAGTCCCCCTTGTTGGGTGTGTGCCCTCCTGATGGAGGCGCTGTTCAAGGGCCTTAACAGCTCATGCCCTAATTTGGAGGCACGGTGTCCTGTAGGTCAAGCAGGGGATGCGGTGTCATGGAGAGGTCCACGAACGACAGGGCAACGCTCATAAGCTCGTGCCAGATCCATTGCCTGACCCACATTTCTCCGATCCTGTAGTTCCATGTTCATCTTGAGCTGTTCCAGGAGATCTGCAGTGTAGATGTTCACCTTTCAGAGTACGAGGCTGCACAGACCACACACCCCAGAAAGCGCTCATTGTAGTCATCAACAGTGCTAATCTGGCGTTGAAGTCAATTCGCCATGGGGTTGCGCATTTTAAGAGGATCATAGCTCTCGTTGGCACAGCGAGCGAATGTAGCCCAAACAAGCCCCTTTTGATCAAAGGGACTAGACTTATGTAACATTGTTGGGTGCCGTATGTTAGATGAAAAGATGTGTACCACACCTTTTCATGCTCTGGAATCCATTGGCCGCAGAAGTTCACAACAATTGAGCCATGATAGCGGTCCTCTTTGCCCTCATAGGTGAGGAAGGATAGCTTGTCGTACGGAGAATGCGACATGAGAGGACAGCGCCCTCCAGCCGAAGTTATTAGGATCGGACCAGAAATCGAACCGGTGAGGCCATCGGTTCGCTGGTCCAACCGTTAAGAACTGGTTGAGCCACCGGTACGATAGTTTTGGACCAGATAAACTGAACCAGCCACAAATACTTCGAACCGGTGCAATAGAACGTTATATAAAAGGTAATTAGCAACATATGATTGATCATATTATATTGAGTTGCATGCACCGACCAGTTCAACTCAAAAGCTTAAGCTGATGGGGAAAGGTGGCCAATTCACTTATATTCCAACACTCCCCTCACGTCGAGGATCCCTCAGGCCTCAGACGTGGAATAGGAGCGAGCAACAATTATTTTATTTTAATTGCGCTAACCAAGATTCGAACTCGAGACCTCTGGATCTGATTTCCATATTGAGTTGCATGCACCGACCAGTTCACCCAAAAGCTTAAGCTGATGGGGAAAGGTGAGCAATTCACTTATATTCCAACAATATATATACAAATAGGCTAATAAAGAACACAATTATATAACCATCTTCGAAATAATGTAGCCACAAGTCCACAATAGCTACTCCAAAATCAATATGTGTATGTAACTGTTCTTAACTCAAATAATCTGACTGTCAAAAGAAAAAAACAGCAACACTTCATAATGCATCATAGCAAGATAGACTTTAATTTTTAAAAGGTTCTACCCCGCCAAAAAATAAAAAGGTTCTAAAAAAGATTTAAATAGTAATTCAAATATTTACTGTTGGAAAATAATTTCAAATGCTGAGATAAGTGTACCACTGTGACGAGATCGTCAAGATAATAAAAACAGCTATATTATTTTATGTATTTTAGAGTGGAATGAAAAAGATGTTTTGAAATTAAATGAAAAACCCTCCAAAGTCAACAGCATGCATGCAGCATGTACGGAACCTGGCAGTGCACATGTTACGCTCAAACATGCAGGCGACAGTAGGAGACAGGACGGGCCCAGCATCAGTTGCACACCCAGAAGGCAGCAGCACACGCGGTCGTGCTCACCAGACTAGATTCCCAGACCAAGACGGTTCAAGCAGAACTAGCCAGTTCAACCGGTTTTTACCAGTCCCAAATTTCACAGATGGTCTTTTAAGTGAACGGACCACTAGTCCACTTACTCTGGTTCGGTCTTTTACCGGTCGGACCGCCGGTCCAGGCTGGTCCTAATAACTAGGCCTCCAGCTTTGGTGCTTCATCGATGTCCAGGTTGGCAGCAAACTGAAGATCAGCACCTTATCAATGATGTCGGGGGTGTCTACAGTCATCGCTTTCTCCTTTTTCCTTGGAGGAACTTGCAGTGGGGAGTCATCCATGATGCGTCGCGCTTCCACTTCAAGCTGCTGTTCAAGAAGGCGTTCCTGCTCCACCTTGGCTGCTTGCAGTGATTTGTTGCTTGTCTCAATGACAGCGAGGCGGTTGTCTAGATCGTCGATTATGATGGTCAAGGTTATTCTGAGCTTGTCAAAAAGCTCCTGGATGCTGGTCATGGTGATAGGGGTGTTGTCAAACATGGTGGATTCCTAGTTTCATGATACCAAATGTGATGGGCATATCTTGGTAGGAGGCTAGGTGCATAGATCGTAGTAGTCGAAGGAGGTTGGAGGGCGAGGTGGCTAGGGCAGCAGGGGCGCACCCTATACTGGCCAACGGCTGAGAGAGGGGAGAGGAGGCACACGAGCTAGAGGACCAAGAGCTTTAGAGGATAAAGCTCTTCTTTTCTTGCTTGCCTAAGGCCCCGTTTAGATTCTGAAAAGAGGTGATAATTTTTGCAAAAAAAAATTGCGCCCAAAATGCAAAACGCAAAAACTTTTTGCATACCTGTTTAGATATAGTGAAATATTTTGCAAACGTGAGGGAAAGAGAGGTTTGGCACGCGCAACGATGCAAAATATTTTGGTTTTTGGTGTGTTGGGTGTCAAATGCAAAATATTTTGGGGGCTACTTTTTGCAAAATTTGGTACCCCTGTTTAGTTCCATTTTGCAAAAAAGTAGCTCAAAACGCAAAAAGATTTTGCAAAATGAAGTAACTAAACAGGGCCTAAAAGGGGTGAAAACATGCCCTATAGTTGTAGGCCCTAGTGGACTTGTTTACCAAATAATCTAGTGGACTTGTTCACCAAATAACTTAATGGAATAATTCCTTATAAATTGAAACTTTCCCTCACACTTCTTTCCTAAGCAAACTTAATTATCATATCTATTCTCTCTAATTACTAAATCAAACAAGAGCTCTGATAGACCATGTAATTCTAGTGCTTATCTAGCGGCAGTAGTAGTTGGTGCTTATCAGCATCTTATCTCTACCTTATCTCCATAGTTCCACTAGGCGCGACGCGGCGACAAGGCGCGACTAGTCGCTGGGCGAGGCCCGTCGCCGCGATTTAGGGCCGTAGGCGCGCATCCACGGCGCTAGGCGGCGAGGAGACCGCGCTAGGCGTCGAGGAGGCACGCTAGGCAGGCACAGAGGCAGCGCGTAGGCACGCGAGAGGCCGCGCGAGCACGAGTTTGCCGATTTTGGCGCGCACACAAAGATTTCCCTTTGCGGCCAGGCGCGCGCGTCACAAAACCTGGTGCGGGAGCATTAGAGGTGAGCGTGGCGCCATTTCCTTGCCCCTGCGGCCCCATTTGGTTGTCCCCAGCGCCAGTCCTCCACCGCGGACAAGCTTCTCCTGCTGATCCAGCTCCTCCCTGCTCCTCCCTTGCTCGTCCTCAACTCGCTGCCGCTGGTCCAAAACGCCTAGGGACGCCTAGGAGCGAGTACTCCCAACTAGGTGCTAGGCAGAGGGTCAGCGCCTAGCTGAACTTTGCTTATCGCCTAAGCATCTAGTTTAGAATATGTTGTAGCTTTCTTAAGCTCCAAGTTGCCTATCCCTATAAAGCCAGTAGCTTTCCCCTTCCATTCCGAAATGCTGTAACAATATGTAATCATACATGGTTAACCATTCATAGATAAGTTATCCAGCGCCAAATTCAAGTTCCTATGATTTGGCTCTAACAAATGGTATCAAGAGCCTGAGTTCTTCCCTCGGTTCTATACCTCTACCCATCCTAATCTCCTCGTCATGGCTAGCCACTCTCGTTCCCACTCATCCCATTCCTCTGTTGAAAGTTCTATCCTAGCAAGGCGGCGCCGACAGGCAACAGTGCGTGACGCACGGGCCCAGCAAGCAACTTCAGCTTTAATCCAGGTGGCAGACGGTCAAACAACAGGTGGTGGCTCTACCCAGTTGCGAGGCAGAGTACATCGCTGCCATTTCAGCTTTAATTCAGGCTCTCTTGGGGGTACTGGGCCATCGTGGAGCTCAGTGTGGACAGCAAATCTGCCTTGTCCTTGGCGAAGAACCCCGCCTTCCACAAGCGTAGCAAGCATATCGGGTGAGGTACCACTTCATCAGGAGTTGTATGGACGAGGGGAGCGTCAAGGCCAACTACATCGGCACTCAAGATCAGCTCGCCGACTTCCTCACCAAGTCACTTGGTAGGGTGAAGTTCCATGAGCTTCGCGGCAAAATTGGGATGGATCAAATTCCCTAGAAAGAGCCATACAATACTTAGAAGGAGATTGATAGACCAGTAATTCTTGTGCTTATCCTAGCAACAGTAGTAGTTGGTGCTTATCTCCACCTTATCTCCTAAGCATCTACTTTAGAATATGTTGTAGCTTTCTTAAGCTCCAAGTTCCCTATCTCTATAAAGGCAATAGCTTTCCCCTTCCAAATTTTTAATGTTGTAACAAGACCTCTTGATCTCTACCATGTAATCATTCATGGTGAAGTTATCCAGCCCCAAATTCGTGTTCCTGTGATTTGGTTCTAACAAATGATATCAAGAGCATGAGTTCTTCCCTGGCTTCTATACATCTACCCATCCCAATCTCGTCGCCATGGCTAGCCACTCCCGTTCCCACTCTTCCCATTCCCCTGTTGAAAGTTCTATCCTAGCAAGGCGGCGTCGACAGGCAACAGCGCGTGACGGACGGGCCCAGCAAGCCGTGGCGACCGCTCAAGGGCCTTAGTCCATCCCCTAATTTGGACTCTTTTGGGCCAGCCTGTTGACACGTGACATGCATCCTTTTGTGGACAGAGGGTGTAGAACACATTGAGAAAGCGAGAAAATAGAGAAACACAGAGTAGGGGCGCTGCTGGAGTTGAGCCCAGAAAAATAAGGCCGTCAAAAGCAAGTATGGGCCCTATTTTAGGGACCGGCCATTACTGGGGTTGCTGAAAGTACTCCCTCCGTTCCAAATTATAAGACGTTTTGGCTTCTCTAGATTCATAGCTTTTGCTATTGCACCTAAATATATGTTAAGTCTAGATAAAAAGCAAATGCTATGAATCTAGAAATGTCACAACGTCCTATACTTTGGGACAGAGAAACCCTGTACTAAAAATTCTGAGTTTGTCCTAACAAAACCATCCTAAGTTTGACCTAGTTTACAACTAGTTTACAAAAAAAAAAAAAAAAAAAAAAAAAAAAAAAAAAAATCAATATCTACCACATAAGAGGTAGGGCAGGGGTAGCTGTTATGGATGTTAAAGGTTGAGGAGAGAGAGTTGAGGTTAGCGACGAGGGCGACGGCTAGGGTTTGGGGGTCGCTGGGAACGCCGGACACGGGGCTCCGCCCACGGCCGGCAAGAGGGAAGGGGTTTCCTTCTAATCTCTTGTTTGATTTAGATTGATACATCTCCTCTCATTATATAGAGAGGATTTACTTGGCCCCTAAGCAAGCGACTAATTAACCCTACTGGGCTAAGGCCCAATAGGCCCTTGACTCTCCTAACAGTAGCATTAACTAATCGTTAGGTTTTGACCAGCTAGACAAAATTAAACCGTGAAGCAAAATTCAGTTCGCGGTGAACCAGAAGAACGTTTATTTAAATCTGCCAGTCTAGTTATACACATTTATATATAAAAAATTATCTTCAATGGAAAAAATGAACTAAATTCCAAAAGGAAACTTACCACTAGTGAGTTGTATATTCGCCGCTCTCTGGTGTCTGATATCGGTGGTCTAACGATCTCCCCTATGTATTCAATCATCTGTAGGAGTAAGTCCAAATTCAGAAAAAATAGCTCAGCACAAATAGAAGAACTGTTATACATGTGAATATTTGTTCTACTCGTATAGTTAGTGGCATGCAGAAAACTAATTGGGCCCACAAGCTGCCGCAGAGGTTTGATCATATAAAGTTTGAAAATTCAGTTGAACATATAGCATTTTCCCATACAAATTTAACAAAAATAGACCATAATTGTCTACACTAAATGTGAATCAAACAAATCAAGGGCGATGACAAGGGATTAAGGAAGGGAAAGGGAAAGGGAAAAATAGCAGAAAAGAAAAGGGAAGGGAAACCCAAGAAAAGGGAAAAAAAAGTGCTAGTTATGTGGGCTAACAGCCTTCAAACATCAAAATCCTAGCAGCCATGAGTCTGGTGCTAGTACCACCATCCTTGTAGCTCACACTCTACCCAGAGCACTCCTTTCGGCCTCCACAGCACAAACTCCCATCACCAAAACTCCTTCGGCCCATGCCATCCAGGTGGCAACTAACATAGTCCCACACCCACACTTTGGGACGATGGGCCTGGTACAGAACTCATGGCATTGACCCACATTCCAGGTGACAGTGTTATTTCCTTATTTATCTGTATTTGCTTCTTTTGTGAAATTGCATACCAGCTTTTGCATTCAAAGTAATCAGCTCCTAATCATAAGCATCTGAATAATAAAATATTATAAAGGGAAAGCAAAAAAAATATACCATATCGCCGGCCTTGTGTGCAACCTTGGCAAAGACACCAAATCCATGAATTTTTGATTTTCCTATCAAAAGACAATAAAATCAATATATGAAAAAACAGTTCACTCAAGCACAAGTGAATATCATAACTTTGCCAAATTATTTCATTCAAATCCAACAATTCAACAAAATAGAATGCCATAGTTCTGACATTCATAGACTGGGCCACACCAGATCACATCATCAAAATCATAAAACAATCCCTGCGCCCGATCTGAAACTGGTAGCAGCTAAAAAAATTCCTACTCCACTAAAAACTATCACGCCCATTTAATATTAAACTTATCATAACATTGCCAAATTATTTTATCAAAATCCAACAATTCAACAAAATAGAATGCTTAGTTCTGATGTTCCTATACAGAGCCAATACAGATCACATCCCCAAAATCATAAAACAGTCAATGCGCCCGACCTGTAATACTCAGAACTTGTAGCAGCTAAATCCTATTCCACTACAAACTATCACCCAATTTAATATTATACTTTAAGCAACAAGAAAATGTAAGATTTGTATCAATAAAATTTTCATTTATTGCTATAAACTCCACTGCTACTGTAGAAAAAAATACTCCAACATTGACATCATAGTTAGCACAAAAGCAAAATGACAAAGCACATATATCGATAAATGGTATAGAACAAGCAATAGGTGAAATACGGTAAGAAGATTCCTCCCTTGGAGCAACAGAAGATATTGAGGAAAAATATATGCTTCTCTGGTAAAAATATATTGGAGACAGAGGAAAAAAAACAAGTAATTAAGACCACAAAAGTAGTATCTTGGACTTGGCCCAGAATATATTTCTTGAAATGGTATGAAGACTTGATCAATTCCAGAAGATTATGCTGTGGAAAAAACAAAAAGGATAAGAAACTAAATAGAACTCACCAAAAGTTAGTCTCTTCCTAAATGTAACCTTCATGATTGTATATTTTTCAACCATAGAAGACACATTGCCAATAGTTCTTGCTGCACAGCATCTGACAAGCCAACTGGTTGAAGTGATTCACTGCAAGCATTGCCTACTCTATTTTGGCAGTAGCCACTGACAATATATGGTCTATTCTCCAAATATAAACGTTTCAGAGAAGCAGTAGCCACAACTTGTGGCTGTTTTTGGCCCCTTCTGCGAAAATTATAGGGTTCTGACCAAAGGAACAGGGAATTCAGACATGAAGTAAATATGAGACAAGATAGGTAGTCAATCTAAATAGGGCAGTCTTTAGTAAAATAAAAAATTATTAAATTTATATCATATGCATAAATATGCAGCTTCAATCAAAATGGTACTGCAAGGAGTCAATGATATTAGCCACCAAACCTAAACCATAGAAACTCTGAATGACAACCCCTTAAGTAAATAAAACATGGGACCAAAAAATCTAATTAATATCATAGTAAGGTCTTTAATGCGTGATTAAACTTAGTATACAGTGAATAATAAGGAGCTCATTGTCCTTGTCAAATTAAAGTGCTTGTTCTCTTACCAGTCCTTGCAAACCAGATGATGAAACCACATCCGTCTGAACTACCGGGACGGGTTCAGCAGGGTCACTTTCTAGAGATGGACGTTCAGCACATGGCTTGTCTATGCTTTTTGCAGTACGAGAGTAAACGAATACAAGGATCCTCGTCTTCATCAAGATACATGTGATGGATTTTGTCATCATTTTCAAGCTAAATTAACAAAATAGGTCCAATATGTTAGTCGAGGCAAAAAAAAAAAGTAATCACGGAGTAAATAACCTGCAGAAAAGACTAGTACGGTACCTCAATGCAAAGGTCCGCAGCACGTGCACAAAGAGGGTGATACGCAACACGACAGGTAGGATGAGAACACTGTGTTGATACAAGAAGAGTTATAACATGTTTTGATCATCCTATCAATAGCTTCAACCAACCCGTAAAGTACCTGTATACAAACTCCATAAGAAACTCCGCAAATGCTGCATACAAGTTTCCATCGTCCTGGAATGACAAACTACAATGAGTAATGATGTTGCTACAGAAATATTAAAAGATTGAAGTAAGCAGTTCACACCAAAGGCAAAGAGAGAGAGACCTTGTTGATTCTGCTCAGTCCATCAATCGGTTCCATTCTCTTCACATCTTTTAAGCATGTTTCTGTGACAAAATAAAAGATTGAGAGAACTAAAAGCATGTCATGTCACATCAACATGATTTAGGACAAATGAAGTATTACCAGGGATCCATATAGCGCATGCAAGATGAGCCCAACGGCCATCTGTTGTAGGTTTCATTGCACCACCTAAAGAATGTTTAGGTCCCATTAGTAATACTTCAGTATGCATTGACATGGGATGAAAGTCTGTACCTGTGACTGGACATAGACAGCATTTTGGAGACACACGAGGTGCACCTGGTCGACACAAGTTGCAAAGCCAAAGTCCCCCATCCAATTGTTTAAGTTCACCATAACATCTAGCATGAACCTGGATCGTGTTTTAAGGCATTTGTAAACACTTCCACGCTCGATAACATGGACCAAGAAAAAATGTCTTTCATACCATCATACGGCATTTGTCGCATTGCAAGAATAAGTTGTCTTCATACTCCTGGATGTAAAACAAAGATCAGTTTCAGGTTGATTACAACCTAGGGAATAACGTATGTGAGAACAGGAACAAGATTGTTTACCTCATCCATATCACAAACATTGCAACAGTCTAGATCTTTCCAGTTAACATGAACCGCTCTATAACCAAGGATAGTGTCCCCACCGTTCTCAAAATATTTCAGACATGACCTTGCATTGGCAATTCCTAACAAATACACAATTGAGCTCGAAGTTAAGGATGAAATTCAGTATCCACCACGAAAAGAGACAAGTAAAAACCCATGATCACGAGACATGCATGAGCCTTTTGTAAACTAAATTGAACTGTTTTGTGTTTTTTTGTGTGTGTGTTGGTGTGAGTTTGTAATGTTTCTCGCCCCTTTTCTTCTTCTTAATGCAGAGAAATGCAGCTCTCCTGCGTTTTTGAGAGAAAAAAAATCACTTAGTTGTACAGGTTGATTTGATCCTTATAATTGTGCTTTTCAGGAGCTAGGGATAGGGAGAATTCTTGGGACTAGGACTGTGCATGGACTATATTATCTTGATGAAGTAATGAAGTTGCTTTTGCGACCAAGAAATCTTCATGTCAAGAATTCTTGTTGCTATGGTTCATGGTTATCCATCTCCTTTTAACGAATGTTCTTAAGGAATCTCTTAGATGTAATTCATGTGAGATTACTAAACATACAAAGGTTCCCTATCCATGTTTGGATTTAAGAAGTGACAAACCATTTGAAATTATTCACTCTAATGTTTGGGGGAATATAAGAGTTGACAATTGTCGAAGGTTTTAGTCGATATACCGGCTTTTATTTGCAAACACATAAAACCAAGTCTTTGCAATGTTTAAAGACATGTGTGCCTTTACCAAAAATAAGCTCGGCAACGCTGGGCGCTATAAAAAAAACTGACGCTCTTGCCAGGAGTTTGAACAATTTCTTACTTGAATGGTATTGAGCATCAAAGAACAATTTCTTACTTGAATAGTATTGAGCACCAAAGATCAAATTATCTATGTTAACACTCCATAGCGAAATGGTGTAGCTGAACAAACAAAATAGGCATTTACTTAAGGTTGCTTGTTCACTTATGTTTACAATGAATATTCCTAAATTTCTTTCGGGGAACATTGTAAAGATAGCAACATATTATTCAATCAAATGCTTCTTCGAGTTCTTGGTAATAAAGTTCCAAGTTCTTGGTATTAAATCTCTAGTTGAGCTACTTTTGAAATCAATGAATTTGTTATTTCTCCAAAGGTTTTTGGATGTGTGTGCTTTGTTTATGATTATTATTCAAGTTCAAGAAGGCGCTAGGCGGTTTCTAGGCGACGACCCACAGCCTAGAGCCTAGGCGAGCCTAGGCGTTTCAAGGCGCTTTTCTAGGCGATGGCTAATACATGCATAAATACAGGGAAGAAAAGAAAAAATAGGAGATCAGTGGTCATGGAATAGGGAGAAAAAGAAGGCCCACTTAAGGGCCCAACTCTCCCACAGTCATCTTATCCCCAACCCTCCCCTCCCAGCCTCTCTGTTCCCGTCTCTCTCTCCCTCCCGAACTCTGCCGCGCCGCCGCCAACACCCGACGTCGCCTCCTTCCCCACTGGTCGTCACCGCCGCCGCCCGCCAACGCCCGACGTCGCCTCTTCCACCACCGCCGCCCGACATCTGCGCCGCCCCCACGCGTCCCTGCCTTGGCAGATCTGCCCGCCGCCATCGCCTCTCCCCACCGGCCGCCGCTTCCTCACGTAGCTCCTTCGCCATCGTCGCTGACCTCCACGCCACCCCTGCGACCGCGCTCGCCGCCTCCGGTCGACCCTCCCGCAGCCCTGGATCTGGGGGCACACCGCCTAACCTCTGCCTACCCCCTTAGGCGAGGCGGTGCCCCTCCGCCTAGCGTTTAAGCGCGCCTAGGCAAGCGCCTTTTTGAACTTTGTTATTATTATAGAAATAATATACCGGGAAACTTGATCCTCATGCTGTCAAATGTGTGTTTCTTGCCTATTTCCCCTACTCAAAAGGGTTACATATGTAGGTGTCCTTCTGAGCATTGTTTCTTTGTATGGACATGAACTTTTGTGAATATGAACCATATTACAGCCCAACCAATGATACTGAAATTACTATATCCACATCTTAAGTACAACAAGAGGGGGAGGGTAATAGTGGAGGCACTCTTGTGGGCTCTATTGGTATCCCTACTTTAATTATGTCACCTAATAGACAAAGTTCAAGTCAAGGAGGTGACAAATGATCGTAATAACAATGGTGATGATGATAATTCTTGCCACAGACTTATGCAAGATAATCTGCCTTCTCAGAATATAGTCTATTATGCATGAGAAGCCAGATGATATAACTCAATCTCCCAATCATATTGCTCTATCAAGCACTTTAGAGCAAGGTGAGAATCAATCGTTTACTCAAGCTTCTCACAATGACTTACCTATTGCCTTGAAAACCACATGGATCCTCAAATAGTCTTCAAAAATTATGTTGGTGTTGACAATACGTGCTCGGCAGTCCACCGAGGGGGTTCCTTGCAACGGTAGATTGATCAGAAGGCATGTGCGAGATCAAGAACAAGGTCATAGACACGCGAGTTAGACAGGTTTAGGCCGTCAGCGAGACGTAAAACCGTACTCATGTGCGTTGCTGATTGTATTGCTCCTCGTATGAGATTGGATATCTTTTGAGGGAGGGTCCCTACCCGCCTTATATAGCCTAAGGGTAGGGTTACAAGTCGGTTTCATCTAGGAAAGTAAATAACAGATTAGACAAATCATGAGATTGAGTCGTATCCCGACAGATCTTGTACTCCTAAGATTGCCTTTCTTTTCCCTGCCGAGCAGAACCGTGCTCGATTAGGCTTCTTACAAAAGGTTGGGCCGCCAGTATATTGCAACCCAAGTATTGTGATGTGGGCATCCGGGGTCATACTCCCCAAAGCTAGTCCCCGAGCGCCTTGTATTCACCTGGCAACATCATCTTGAGCTTGTCCGAGCAGGCAAATATGACGTCGAGCACTAAGGTTGGTACTTGGTACCGAGCAACATCCGTACAGAGCCGAGCAGCGGTAACCGTAGCAGACTAGTCGACAAGTGTGCTCGAACTCAACCAAGTGTGTCTTGTCAGGAAGAAGGGGCTCAAGTTCAAAATTCAAAAAATCCTTCATCCGTGTACCCACTTAGACTCCTTTTGAAAAGTTGTCTGAACTCGTCTATGTACATGGAGACGTAATATTGCGATATCATCTATACATTCACCGCAAGGTGAAGTGTACCAGTCCCCGAGATTGGTGGTAGGTGATGCAGCCACGTGATGCAAGATCAAGAAATCATAAAGCCGAATTCACCATGCAACGTTGTTTTCTTAACAAATAAAAGCGTCGGCAAAGAGCTCGATCAAGATGAGCTCGCGGTCTTTTGTGATTGATGAACAAACATCAAGGCAACACAGTCCCCGAATTTAAGAACAATAACTCGAAGGTTGCGATGCCGATCCAAGCCAGTGGTCAGCGCACGAGCGTCGCAGTCCCCGAGTTGAATAACTTTGAGATTGCGATGGGAGATGCCGATCGGAAACGTATGCGGGCTTGTGGTCGGTGCACACGTGTCAAGGCGACGCAGTCCCCGAGTTGACAACAGTAACTCAGTGAATGCGTTAAAAAGAGCTGTCGATCCGAGCATATGCGGGCTTGTGTTCGGCGCACAAATGTGAAGGCAACGCAATCCCTGAGTTCATAACAATAACTCAATGATATTGACCGTGCGAATTGGGTGTAGGTTACAAGAAACCTTGGAATGCAAAAGGTCCGTTGGAACCCTTTTAAATATCTGTCGTGAAGGTTCCTCTTCTTTCGTCTGCCTCATATAGTTGTCGCCACTGTCATCCTCTATTCTGCTCGCAATCTAGTCTCGCCGCATACGCACAATCGTGAAAGTGCTTAACCCATGGTCTACTACGAGCAGGGCCAAGGAAAGGAGCAACAATGGAGAAGAAAGTGACCAAGGAGACCAGCCGTGATGAGGAATATAGCAGATCCATCATGGGTGAAAATGAAATTTGGAGTCGATGGGAGGAGATTGCGACGAGACCCGCAAAAGACGAGATCTTTTGTCAAATAACAAAGTGTTCAGCCAGGTTGCGACCTATTTGTGTCGGGCGCTCCGCGGTCTCTGACAGGTCAATCAAAGGCCTACAACTGCACCAACCCTACACCACAAGTGAATGAAAACGTTTAGCCATTTCGGTTGTGGCGTTCTGATTTTTGTTTTGATGAGACATGGACAGTACCGGGCTATCTATTTTTCAGGCGTACCGCGACGAGTGGCCGAAAGGAGTGGACACTCAACCAACCGCTCAAGGAGAAGACGGGACCTCGTCTGAGAGCATGGGCGAAGATGCCAGCCACGAGAAACAGCCAACTTCGGAAGTTGGCGAATGCCCGAGGAAAAAGAGTGGCAACAGATGAGTCCGACTAGAAGAAGAGAAAAGCCGACCACGGCATCTTCATCAGAGAAAGTCGGGCTGCTCAGATTTCTGAGTGTCAGATGATGAAGAGGCGCCGGCCAACCGCCCTTCAACTGCAGCGTCGCCGACCACAACGGCGTGCCGACCAGAAGGCACAACCTCGGCCAAGTCGAAGGTAAGAGGTCGGCGACCGAGCCGGTGGCAAGGCTTCCTGATGCTGCGGAGGCCAGGGGGGCCCTGCCAGGCGTGCTGCTTCAGAGCAGATGCGATCGACAGATCCATGCCCAGCCAGGCATGTTGACGATCCTCCGATAGCTGAGCTAGATTTGCGATCAGCAGAGCCAAGAGTTGAAGTTCCGCAACCTGCCACAGCGGAGGCTGATATCGCTACGGACCGTCCGGGGGCAATGCTCAGGACGTCGGCTCAGGAAAAGACTAACACCCCATTGTCTGCGACTAAGGGCGCAAGTTTTCATGGGCCTAGGGAAAGTCATTGCTGACGCAGTGCTGTCGTCCCCTCCACGGCCTACTGTCGCGCCCAAGGAGGACGGGTTTGAGAAGATTGAGCGCCCTAAGGCTCGTCCTACAGCCATCCATATTACACCCCAGCGGGGGGACAAGACGGTGGTAGTTGAGGAGGAAGATACCCCTCAGGTGGGAAGGCGCCTTAGGAACACCCTTATTGTACCTATGACGGAGATAGAAGTGAGCATCTGCTTGTTTTTTCATGGTCAACTACAAGATTGTCGGCGATTTTAGTTTTTACTACAGGTCGATATAAGCCTTGATGTTCCGGTTAATTTGTTCCTTGAGGCACATCTGAATAGCTCGCTGGTACGTGGCCCCAGCATTTTTTAGTCCAAAAGACATGGTCGTGTAACAATATGCACCGAAAGGTCTTATGAACGACGTTTTGATCTGGTCTTCCTACTTTAGAGCTATTTGGTGATAACCGAAATAGCAGTCGAGAAAAGACAAGAGTTCGCATCCAGCGGTGGAGTCTACAACCTCGTCGATGCGAGGCAGACCATGCAAGCTTGGGAGCTTGGGGATCTACCACCATGTAAGCAACCTATATGGCTATATGGTGCAAATGAATTTTTATTATTAAGCATACACTAGAACGAAAGGTGGCTAGGTACAAAGCTCATTTAGTTGCAAGACGGTAACACATGTATCTTATGATGTTAATCTGGATTGGGAGAAGATATATCAGATGGATGTGAAGATGTGAAAAATGCATTTATCCGTGGTAATCTTCATGAAGAAGTATATATGCATATTCCACCCTAGATTTTGAACAGATCAAATCAATGTAGAAGTGAATTGTTTGCATCAATCTTTATATGGTTAAAAGAATCACCAATGGTTTAGTTTAATCGCTTTAGACGATCAATTCACGAGAGGTGATCCAAACAAATGCTAATCATACACTATTCTATGAGCACACTCCAAACAAGTTGGCAATTCTGATAGTATATGTGAATGATACTGAATTTTTTTATTTGAAAAATATCTTGCACAAGAGTTTGAAGCAAAAAGATTGGGGGGGGGGGGGATTGAGAAAGTTCCTTGGAAGTGAAATCTCCTAGGGGGGAAATTGAGAAAGTTCCTTGGAAGTGAAATCTCCCAAGGTCCAAAAGGGGTGTTTCTATCTCAAAGAAAATAAGTTCTAGATATACTAAAGGAAACTATGTTCTTCCAACATAGTTGAAACTATTTAGGAACAAGTCTTTGATATTGTATTGTTACAGCAAAGTAATCATTGGTATAGTCAACAATCCAATCATAGTAGAACCAAACATATTGAGATTGATTCACTTTATTAAGAAGAAGCTGGATAAAGAAATGATTTACCTACACTATGTCCAATTAGAATCAATTAGTAAGGTTTTATATGTCTTGGTTAAAGGATTAGGATGGATCTATGTGATATTTTTGCCCCATCTTGACGGGGAGTGCTGGTGTGTTCTATAAATATGAATATTATGGACCCGTTTGGCACAGCTCTAGCTCCGAGTATACAGTTTGCAGACTAAATTAAAGATGTTTAAATATTTTTTTATTTAATCTAAAAATAAATTAAATGAGTCATGTAAATGCACTTAACATGCCGGCATCTCCAGGTGTAGGATTTCCTAGAGCTACAAGTGACCAGCTCTAGGAAACCTGTGGATTTCCTAGAGCTAGAGCTCTACCAAAAAGGGCCATAGTTTGGGACTAAAATGCAAAGAAGAGAGAAGGAACGAGTTCTATCTCCAAAATTCACAGCTTCCTCTAATCTTAAATCTGAAATTCTACCTCGATCCTCCAATTTCTTCTTAGGACAAGAACTATAAGACAAGAACAAATTTAGTATGCACAAAAAATTTAAGTAATATAGTTGGGCCTATATATTGGCCTAGACTGGTGAAAGAAGCTTCTAGATATAGGGATGGCTACAAAAAGTAAGCCAAGGGTACAAAACAAATACATGGATGATGGATCAAAGATGAATAATTGTCTAGCCCAAGCCCCAATGCAGTCCTCAATAAAATTAAAACTGGTATGAAAGAAAATATCTTCCAGATATTTCATTTCAAACCTGAATAAGCTGCCTTATCTGTGGATTTGAAAAGCCAAACATGTATGAACCAGACTTTTGGCAAACGTTTCTTTCCAATTCAGTAGCAGCATTGCACTGTTTTTCCTTTATTCTGCAGTATATCTCTTTCCAACATGCATTTGGGGTAGATCCATCAATCTGAACATCATATAGGCTCAACATTAGGGAAATGTACAGATTTGGAACTAGAAAAATTTGTCATGGCTCTCTTATATCCACAGCATACCAAATAATTTTGATGAAAATCATCAAAATCTGCTCTTTTCCATAAAAACTACACAAACTTAATAAAAACCATAATTGTTACTGAGTTGGTTTGGGTAACAGACCACAGACCACATGATGTTACTTAACAAGGAATGACAGAAATAGACTTCCACCAAAGAAATAGAAATATGCTAATCAGGCTTTCGGCTAAAATTTAACTTGGTGTTCAGAATGCAGTTAGAAAATTGTTAAGACGCTATCAAGCTGAATTCACAACCATTTTTCAACCCCATGTACCAAAATGATTTTATACATTTTGTACCTTTTTCATCTAATCTGATAACTAAAAAGGGATGTACTGAGTGGAGTAAAATAAAAAATATTAGCCAAGATTTAGCTTGCTATTTCTAGTTTAAATTTGTTGGGGTAACATCATGAGAAACAGATATTCAAGTGAAGTGCCTTAACCGCACCAGATCTGTAATATTTATAGATATTATGTTAAGCAATCCAGAGCCTAAATTATACTTAGAACTTTAAGCATCCAATTTGACATACCATTATTATAAAAGCATTAGAAAAATTTTCTATATGGCACTCGCTACATATGATCAGATCAGTTCATCAAAATGTTTATGTGCATTCCTAAAAGAATACACAGGTGAAATGGCATCGTAATCGCAACAAAAAAAAAAAAAAAAAAAAAAAGAGGTGAAATGGCATCGTGAAGCAAGAAGATGATGCCTCTAGGATAAAGGGGCAGCTATACAACAGAGTGTAATATCCATTAGTTACAACAGCAAGACTATCTTATGCATATTTTTTCTCACACAATATCTTATGAATAATAAACTAGGTTTCTATAGATGTATCTGTGACTGCAAAACAATAGTACATATTGATTATCATTAGCCATTATTCTTAACCATCTCTTAAGACCCAAAAGGATTTAACTTTTGGGAAAAACAAACCAATTAGATTGCCGTACAGGTAAACTACCAGGCCTCAATGATGCCAATACTTAGGGTTTCAGGACATTTCATGTTTGGTACATGCTTATGCAACACATGAGTACGTGACATTCTAGTTTTTTTATAAAAAGAAAAAAAAACTCTTCAAAATTATTAATGAGAACATCATCTGCAAGGCAAAAGGTTGTTAATTTGATTACCTGCACCCCATCTTCTGAGATCACCCTAAACAATGGCCGTGCTTTTGTATCAGAGTTCCTTAGTACTTCCATTTTGTATGATGTTACTGAATGTGGGTCTGCAACAACATTTCATATACTAAATAAACAAATGCATAATCTGATGAGTATAACAAATTTTAAAATGGATTAATAAATGGTGCAAATAGTTTTAGACAAGTTTGAAGGATGATTACCTGCCATTGACATGTACTTTCTGAAAGCAGTATATCCTTCAGGCCATATATCCTTTTTGTTATGGAAATGGTCCGAGTCAGATACTATCCTACCTGGAAAGGAACTCACAAAACAGAAGTTAGTCACACAGCAAAGGGAGTATTAGAGAGCAAATTCATACAATGGGATAAAAATTTTAACATGAAAATGTTGAATATCGCACAACATTATAAACCTATCGCTAAGTTCCAAGTCATGGGAAGCAAACAAAATTATTCAGTCAAGTGCTTTTGTTACATAAGTAAAGCCCATGCACAAAAAGAGTGGATGGCAAAGTGAATAGCCACAGTGAAGTGACAATAAAACCTTCCAAAAGGAACTCAAAGGTAAAGAAGAGCAAAAGAAATTTCAATGTATCCTATCACCTACAACTCTGCAAGTATATCTCTTAACCAACCTGCTTTGGCAATAGGGACTGTATAGAAGGTGCCAGTAAAAATTAACGAAAAGGGTATCAGTGGTGCCTACTTAATGTCATGGTGGTATATCTTTACAAGTGCCCGTGCTAGGACACTAGGGCAACATTTATGGTGTGTTTGGTTTAAGGAATGGAACCATTCTAGATGTGGTGGTGCATCATGAGTCCATTCCTCAAATTGGTGGAAGGGCTCCATTCCTCAACCCGTTCCATTCCACAAACCAAATCAAAAAGTGCGGAGTGAGAAGATGATGGACTAACCCATTCCTCAAAGCAAACACCCTATTAGTCACTCCTGCTCTGAATCTCAAAAGCATATATAGCATAAACGGTATCCCTGAAATGTGTTTGGTATGCAGTATCCACTATGCAGAACCATTTTTTTCTTGTTCTCAGAAAGGAAAAATATTTCAACCTTACTGGCCATTAAACCCATTTGAACAAATTGACATTCAATTTAGCATGAATTATAATATAAGTAACAAAGATTCAGGGTGACTGCAGATGCAAACCTAACTGAACTATAGAATCAAGGAAATGATGAGGGTGTCATCATCACAAACAACTTTAAACTTTGCATCACATAACAAACAGAATGGGATAAAATTGGATAAAAATGATCCGCAAGTTTTTTTATATCAATTTTTAAATTTGATGTAAGCATATAGCTCGTCTATTGTACCGTTTCTATCTGCTATATTGAGGATGTCATACATAAAAACTATATTTGTAAGTGGAAATTCAATATAATGTTTTTTAACAAAAACAATCAGTGTATACAGAAACAGAAATAGAAAAGGTGCTACATTCTATGTTTGAAGGCACCTACCTAAATTGCTCACACGAAGGTTTCCTAGTTCTATTTGAGTCATTTCAGCATCCTCTCCATTTTGCACTGCTAGATCTTCTGATAAATTACCACAAGGGTCTACCTTGTCCTCATAGGAATTATCATCAGAACCATCATGTTGAACGGATTTCCGAAGCTGCAACATAATTTCTGGAAGCTGCTGTGTGCTGAGAAATCTACAGAACAAAAAAGTTAAATGGTCACAACAAAAGAGTATCAGACAGGATAAAAGAACATTGTGGAGATCCATTTATGTGCTCTCCTCCCAGGAAAACTTAAAAGATGATTTGCTTCTGTAAAGTAGGTTAGGGACACATACTCCTTCGCTTCTTCTAAGCTCCGACTGAAACTTGTTTGCTTGCATTTGAGATGCAAAGAAGAAACAAGGCCATTCAGAAATGGCACAGCTTGCTTCAAATTAATCCTGAGGATAATTCATAAATGGTAGTTCCAGGAAAAAGAAGTCAAATTATGTCAGAATTGATTCTACAGGACCAACCTTGCAAAATCATGAGTACCAAAGAATTGGACCAATATTGATTGGTCCAACCGAATGGGCTTCAAAGCTCGGGTTGCAGGTACATTTGACTCATCCACCACAACTGCCGGCCACATTGCATGACCTGTTCAAGCACATCAGGCCCCATTAAAGAAGACATAATAATTTTAAAAAAAAACTCAGTCTGCAAGGGGTCATGACTGCCCCACGGGTATTGTGCTTAAGAAAAAGGTCTTCTCACACAGACCAAGAAAACACTTGAACCCCCGCCCCATCCATACACAGGGAGATGTTACCCGTGAGAAGGGCCGATCTCTTTACATATGCTTTAACCTGGGGTGAGCGAGGGGATTTTTTTAACACTCAGCCTGAAATTCGCTCCCGTGGGAGTTTGAACTCAGGACCTATGGGGTGCCACCGGAACCGTTAGCCAGCTGGTCTAGTGTCCTTTGGCGACAGAATAATTTTGGGTGACTGAGAAAACCAACAGACCACTAACAGATAGAAAATGGAAAGGGAGCATACACATGAGTTTATAATTCAGGAAGAGGCGAAAGGAAGAGCTGAAGTGGTAATTAGAGAAAAAAAAAACTCCAATTTAAAGTAGAAAGTGACCAAGACAGTAACATTTCAGGCAATCATCAAAATACCCTAAAAGCAAAGCTATGAAGGGCATTCAGAAAACTAATTGAAATCTATGAAAGAGACTTAGTGAAATCATCTGTACATGTGATGGAGCTCAAAAAACAAAACTGTACTGGGAATCTAATGAAAGTTTTTTCACCCAACACCAGATATATGGAGCACTAGACAACTGTACTCTAGTATATTTGAACAGAAATCTGCACTCGGGTATATTTGAATAGAAATTGAACTTGAAGAAATGATACAGAAGATAACTTAAAAACTATCACCATAGAATTCAAGTTAATCAGATGATAACATCAGTGTTCAGAGATGGAGAACTCAAATGTTCAGACTACCTGTAATTTTTGCCCACACAAGGTCACCTGGGTCGAGACCCTGATAGTCATGAAAGCTAACAGCAAGTGCAAGCAATTCATCATGCCCCTTCTTATCCTGATTGGAAATTCCAAATTTCAGATTCAGGGACTTCATCTCGTCAGAGGAGATGGAAAACTTTATCCTTTCATCTGCAAGGCTAAGGTCCTCTGCTTCACCATCATCATACTTTACCTGCAGTAATGTAGACACAGTTATCAATCACTTGGTTAGTACATTTTCTAATTCGGACAACGTATGGGAAATTGAGTGGAAAAAAATTAAACATCAGTTGTACCTAGCATCTGATACCTTAAAAATAAAGAATATTTATGAAACTACAGAAGGAATAAAAGCATAAGCAAGCCTTATCCAATTAACACAGCAAATGTTTGAGGATCTTTGCAACTAATATATATAGTAACTTAAACCTAAACCCACAGGAAACAAAAGCATTTACACCACGAAGAACAGAGACCATACTGAATGCTTCTTGGTTGCCTCATTGTACCATGTGATGGAGCCCTTGTACCAATCATCATCCAGTGGCCAGAAAACCTGCACTTGCAATTAAAATTCCGATCACAACATCCCAGCATTTCTAAGAGAAGAAGACAAAATTGAGTTCACACCTTGCACACCAATCCAACAAAGGCATTAGGATCCGCAGTCTGAATATCCAACCTATGCCAGAAACAGCATCAATACTGCTCGATTTTTAATTAAAAGGGATTTATTTCAGCTGAAGCCATCAAGCAAAATGCATGCGCGTATCCAACTCACTCGACCCATCTCCTCCCAGCCGACCCCTTGGGCTTGCCCGGCCGCCGCCTCTCAGATTCTGAGAAGCAAACCGTCTTCTCAGCCCCTCCGCAGCGTCTCGTTCGCCCTCGCCACCGTTCCAGTTCCTTCCCGTCCCCGTCCAATGCAGGTGAGGGAGAGCTCAGGCGGAGCAGCTCGTGCTTGAGAGAGCCTTTCCGGCGCGAGGGCCCAGCTTCCTCATCCCGCTCCAGCGGCGCGAGTGGGGCCGTCATTGGCGAGGGCGGCGACAGCGACTCATCGACCCGCAGTTTCTTGCGACGGCGGCGGTAATATACTTTCATGGGAGGGTTAAGGTCGTCGAAGCGGGGCTTCTTCTGAGCCGGCGGGCGCGTGGCGGGGTCGGAGGAAGAGTAGACGTGGCCGAGGGGAAGGTACCGGATGGGGCGGTCTCCGTCCTCCTCCTCGTCGTCGTGCACGAAGCCGCGGCCCTCGACGGCGATCACCATGGCTATCTAGGTATCCGCCCCCTCGCTCTCTCTAGGGTTCGGCGAGCAATGGTGACGATGGCGATGGGGTTTGGGGAAATTTGGGGAGGGAAGTTTCCGGCCCTCGCAAATCCTTTTCTTTTTTTCTTTTTCTTGTTTTTTTTTCTTTTTTGCCGTTCCCGCCCGAGGACGCGCTGCTATAGACGCCTGCGTGGCTGCGCCTGGCCCCTGCCTTTGTTCCACCGATGGCGTATGCTTGTTTAGTTCTCCCCACCCCCAACCCCACACCCCCAAAACTTTTCACCTATCACGTTGTTTGAATTGAATGCGCATGCATCAAGAAACCACATGTATTAAAGTGGATTGGAGTGTATATTAGTTTAAATACACTTCAATCTATGTAGTTTGAGAGAGATACATGCGCATTTAAACAAGGCCTAAATGTTTGGACACATACATGGATTATTAAATATAGACTAAAAAATAACTCATTACATAGTTTTAAGCCTAATTAGTCCATAATTTGATAATATTATGCTACGGTAAACATTTGTTAACTATGGATTAATTAGTCTTAATAAATTCGTATTACGGTTTCTAAATCGAATATATAATTTGTTTTTTTATTAGTCTATTTAAAATAGACTAAAGTTATGTCGCAACATCATATTTGACATCCGAAAACTTTTGACGAACTAAACACTTGAGGTTGTTTAGTTTCCCTCCAAAATCCAACATTTTTTAAGATTCCCCATCACATCGAATCTTTAGACACATGCATAAATGATTAAATATAGATTAAAAATAATTAATTGTACAGTTTATCTATAATTTGTAAGACGAATCTTTTAAGCCTAATTACTTTATGATTGGATCTAAACACGACTATCTCCCAGCCCAAAGGCCCCAAACCACAAACAATTTTAGTTATGACTTTACTTGTGGAGCAGATTCATTTAGGAAGCTAGAGGTAGTTTTTTAGACTGTTTCGCAAAACAGCTTCTCCTAATTGTCCAAAAGATGAAATGTGTGTGCTACCTTTTTTATTCTTCTTTTTTATATTCTCTTCTTCTATCTATGCCTTATCTATTCACGCAACAAACCTCTGTCTGACCGCCCATCGTCTGCCCGCTGCCCCCAAGCCCCCGACCTCTGCCCACACCCGCTGCATCTCGTAGCTGCTCTAGCAGCTCGCACCTCTGGGCGGTGGTCCTGCGTGGTGGCCTCAATGACCGCGTTGTCATTGCCCTGCGCCCGCATCTCCCACACACATTGTTTCCTCTGCCTCCCCGCGCTACCGTGCCTCCCAAGATGCAACCTCGCCCGGCTGCCCGCCCCTGCCTCCGCGCCCACACCATCTCCTTGAGCCCGTATCTCCTTGTGCGCGTCGCCGCCTCTGCCTCCCCACACCGTCGTGCCTCCCCAGCTACAGCCTCGCCCTACCGCCCACCCCTGCCTCCACGCCCACGTGCTCACGCCGAGGGCAAACTTGCCCAAGTCCCACGTATCTAACAGGGAGCCGAGGGAAGCTTGATTTTTCAGCTCCATCTCCCATCTCCATTCTCTCTTAGCGCAATTTGCAGGACTCCTCCCGTGGAGCTACTATGCTTGCGCCCGTTTGGTAGATGGAGTTATAAATCAGCCCCCGAAGCTAGTCCGGGAGCGCTACCAAACGGCCTCCTATTCTATAGTTTGGAGAACTCACACAAAAAAGGTCATCCACCCAAAATTAAATATGGGGTAATTCTCCAATGGGTTACCTTCCCATTCTCGTCCACGTGGGGGAAGTAATTCCTCGTCCCCATCCCCGTCAATAATCAAGGGGTTGACTTCTCCCCACCCCCATACCCAAGTGGGGAATTAATCCTCGACGGAGTCTCTATCGCCGTATCGTTCCTTCAGAATTCTGAGCCTTGCGTGGCCACCTTTGTCGTCGTGGGGAGGCACACACGGACGTCATGGCTGGCATGGAGAGGCGCACAGGGACGTTGTTGTTGCTGTGGGAGTCAAGCACGGATGTCGTAGCAGCCCTGGGGAGTCACGCGCGGATGCGGATGCCGTCGATGGGGAGACGTAGATGCCGCCAATGGGAGTTGCACACGAATGCTTGTGTAGATGTTGGTGTCATCGTGTATGAAATGATCAAGATGCCCAAAAGGTGGGTAAATTAAGCTTATTTAAATTTCTAAACAAGAGTTAAACCCTAAGCAATTGTCAATTAACCCCATATTGCCTATGTGTGTGATTCTAGCCAAACAAGAACAAGATGATCATGTAAAGCAAGACACCATATGCAATTCTAGTCAAGCATGATATAAAGCAAGTAATGATAATATAAATAATGTTTGAAAGTAATTGCAAGTAAAGGGAAGGAGAAGAGTGGAAGAAAGCTTTACACGACAACATTTTGTCGAGGTATCGAGGAGTCAACACTCCCCCTAGTCCTCGTTGGAGCACCCACTCAAGGGTATCTCTCCCCCTCGATCCGCACAAGGACCGAGTGCTCTCTACGGGCTGATTCTTCGCCGCTTCGGCTTGGTGAATCGTCCACAACCGAACACAATTGAACTTGGGTCATCCAACAAGAACACCTCTAGATGATCACCAAGCTTCACATCGCCAAGATATCTAGGTGATGTCGATCACCAAGAGTAACAAGCACTATCACTCACTTGACTAAGGCTAGCCTAATGTGTCGGTGGATGCACACTTGCTTACTCCTAAGCAACTAGTAAGGATGAACAATGGATTCTCAAATTTCTTCTCTCTCACTAGGGCTCTTGCACTCCTTGCTTTCTCTCAAGGTTGTTCAGCTGATGAAAATGGGCAAGAGAGATGTAAAGGAGGTGTGGGGGAAGTATAAATACTCCCCCAAAGCCATAGAGCTGTTACACCCAAACTGCACTTGTCTGTGTCACTCCGGTCGCAATTGGTGTGTGTGGTCCGGACCAATTCGCATGCGTCCAGACCTCACAAACACATTGTTCTCTATTCTGTTGCCAGGACATTGTTCTCTATTCTGTTGCCAGGGCGTCTAGACGCACACCATTCGTCCGGACCCCTGACTCTGGACAGTGTCCGGACTCTTCTGAGCTCTCTGTTCCTCTCTAAGTTGTGTCCGAACGCACATCAATGGTCTGGACCCTATACTTCGGACGATGTTCGAAGCCTTTGGAGCTCTCTGTATCTTCTTTGTGTAGGTCCGGACGAAGCGCATTAGTCCGACCCTACACTCCGGACAGCGTTCAGACTCCTTTCTACTCTCTAGAACCTCTCTGCATAGGTCTAGACCCAATGCATTGGTCCGGACCCTCACTGTTCACAACGTTCGGAGGTGCTGACTCAGTTAGACCAAACCCTAGGGGTCCGGACACATCTGTGATGGAATTCCCCAATTCATACAAGGTCAAGTATGACTGTCCCCTCTAAACGCGTTAACAAGCACATACCTTCGCTTATATTAACCCGGTAGTCCACCGAGTGTGCCAAAAGACCTCGGTAAATCACGATACAACCAGGATTTGATTGAGTAATACAAATCAAATACACAGAGTTTTGTAGCGGAAATAATATTACAAAAGAGTTTATAATTAATAACACAAGTATGAGTTCAAAACTGATTCATAGAACAAATTTGCTTTGAAATGATTATACTAACATAAGTTGAAATACATTGCTAGCTTGAAATGACATCCTCCAACATTAGCATAGGGATAAGAAGTTACTATAGAGTCACCGTGCCCACCGGAAGTTAGTTACATCAACCTTGACATGGAAAGACCTTCAGCTGCAACAGGGGTTAACAAACCCTGAGTACAAAAGTACTCAACAAGGCTTAACCGATCGGTTTATTCTTTAGTGGACAATAGATATGCAGGTTAAGTGGATATCAAGGTAGGTTTGCACCAATATCAAAGCTTTTGCGTAAATGAGCATTTGATAAAACATTTTCAAGTTTGTATTTCCACCGATTCCCGTTACTCAAGTACCGATCTTCTGCCGATCTAAGCACACTATGCATACTAGGTAGAACTTGTATTTAAAAACATGTATCAATGTATAGTATTGAATTACAACGTAGATAATGCATCAAGTAGATAATCATTTTTTGAATAAACAATGCATTAATTAACCTTAAGTATAATTGAAATATTTTTTAAAAAACATAAGAAAAAGGGTTTAAATGCACCAGGGTTTGCCTTGGGAAACAATGGGTCAATGTTTGTTAGAAGATAAATGCTTGGCGAGAAGTTCTGATTCATCTTTGGACTTCCAAGATTCTTCCATCTTGTAGATTCATTCATCAACATTGTCTTTGGGTTAAGTCCACGGATACTGTCTTCAGGTGAATTCCATGCACACCACTTCCGGATTCGACTCCATCAAACTTCTTCTTTGGGTTTGACATTAGCCAACACGTATGCATCTATCGTACCTTAATGAGATGCAAGCGTATGAATGCGAAGAATAGATATGATGCTTAACAATCATGGTATGACAAGTCAACATGATGATTAAGGTATAACAAAGATTAGTTGAACCTTGAGTACAACTTTCCTTCACGGTTAAGTTGCTTATTACTTCTCTAAACAAGATTAAAGTTTATTTTAAGTAAATAAATCAAGTTAATAATTATATCCAACAACACTGAGCAAGATTATGATTCATATTCATCAAACAAGTCCAAAGTCATTAGGGTTAATGACTTTGATTAACAAACAACTCCAAAAGTCACTCAAACATAAGTAATTAGGGTTTTCTAATTAATTAGCAATTATTTATTAATTAAATTAATATCTCAAAATTCATCTTTGTCCAGAAGAGCTCAAAATTTTTATACAGATTCACCATGATGTGAAAAGGTTGCAAAATTAATTTCATGGTTTCATGAAAAATCATGGAAAGAGCATTTATCATTTAATACTTTAATTAGAACTTTTATTATTTACCAATTATCAATTAACAATACTCAACCAATGAATTAGTTGTCAAAGGACATCGTGATTATGCCCTAAGAGCATCTTCAAGAGTTCCCTAAACCTCCTCCTAATACTTGTTTTTTAGAAAGATGAGAGAAAAACCCTCTCCAACAACTCCTAATTTGATCTCCTAATATTTGGTGAGTTGGTAAAAATACTCCAAATCGGCGCGCGCGTATTATTTCCTTTGGCGGTTTCGCTCATGCATGGCGCGGTTTCCCTGGAGGCGCAGAGGAGAGGGCTCCCCCGTCGATTCAATCCGACTGCAGCCTGTTGTCCCTTCGATTTATAGATTTTTGTTCTCTTTCTTTTTCCACTGTACTGTGTCTGCTTGCCGCTGTACTGGTCGGCTGATTGCTTGATTCCCTGCATCAAAGTGCTGCTGGGCGCCTGCTGCAATGGCCAGCTGCTGCTACAGTTCCACGCCGAAAAAAAAGACAGAAGAAAATGACCCAAAATTTGCTCTTTTACTAATATAATATTAAGAACTGTTTGAGATGACTATCTTTTTTTCTACTAATATCTTTTTAGGAGTTGGTAAACATAGAGTTTTTAGGAGGAATATTTAGAAAACTGTTGGAGATGCTCTAAGGTCATCAATCAACCCAAAAAGTTCATACAAACCCTAAGATTATTACTAATTATATTAATTAATCTAATAACCCTATTTATTAATAAAACAAGCAATTAAAGGGATATTATTAACTTCTTCAAAACAAGCTCAAACTTTTTACTTAAGTTACTCAGAGCATGTAGATATAGCAAAACAATTTTTAGAATTTTTGGAGCAATATTCAATTTATTAGAAATCATTGAAAATGCATTTATCAAATAAATTGAGCATTTTTTAACAATAAAAATGGGGTAAACATGGAAATATTGTATATTTTTATTTTTCTACACAGTTCATATAAGCTACTCAAATTATTTCATAATTTTTGGAATTACACAAAAATCAGAGCAAAATAAACAAATTTCGGTACGGTTTGCATTAAAGAAAATAAGAAAATCATCACTGTGAAGGCCTCTGCCAGAGGGGCCCCACCCATCAGCGAGATGCTACTCGCCGGGGATCACTGGAGGCCGCAAACTCACCGGCGACTGAAAGCTCTATAGTGATTTTGGTAATTGATGACACCAAAATACTAACCTATTCTCCAAGTGTGGAATTAGGTTAGTACACATGATAATGACAAGTGTGGGGCAAGCAAAGGTGACAAGGATGGTGCAAGGCACAAGATCATGGTGATCAACACATGCTCATACTTGGACAAAATATGAAAGGAGGAATCCTATGTAGAACAAGGCAAAGATATACTTGTTAGGGGTTTTTATTTTGGTGATCAAGACACTTAGAGACACTACACCACAACCTTAAAAACAACGATGAATAGTCAGTTGCTAAAAGGCATGTACAACAACGAACAGTCAGTTGCTAAATCATATAGCAATAGACCTCTGTTGTGGCTACTAAAGGGGTCGCTAAAAGTAAATAGCAACTGACATCATTTTTAGCGACTGACGGTTCGATGGTCCTATTTTTAGCAACCAACAACATGTTAGAGCTTTTAGCGACCGACAATTCATCACAGTAAAGAACTTTTAGCAACTAACAGTCCATCGATCCCAATAAAATAGGTAAAAAAAATAAATCAGATGCATTTAAAACGGTGTAAATTGGATCAAACATTCAGGACAAATACAAATTGATATTATACAGATTTTGAATGACAAACAAATGAGCACATTAATCATGCTCATTCATTTATACACAAATCAGGTTGTTACAACAAGCAAAAATTGTTTCCTTGTTGAGCAAAAGTCATCATACAAAGGTGATCCAACATTACATCAAAATATAGTATCATCGGGTTTGAGTCTAATAACAAAAACCACCAGGTTGTAGTCCAAAATCAATCAAAGTTTGAAACTAGCATGTAGTTCACCAAAAGATAATGACTTCCTGTCAACAAGTCTCTACCAGCAATCCCATGAGAAGATACTACAACAAATTAGCTCCTAGCAACTTCAGTGGCTTCCTGTCAACAAGCTAGCACCACCTAACGTATCTGAGATGATCTTGCAACACCTTGAGAAGACCTCTGAGAAGAATCGACAACACCACGAGAAGATCTTGGTTGCTTACTACAAACCTTCAGCTGTTACAAATACCATTAGTTAGAAACTGTAGATACTAACCACATATAAAAAAAAGAGAATATAATCAAGTGGACATTACTCAGTTAAATGGCCAAGCAACTAGCATCTTTACGACATCACTTAGAGTCTTGATATCAGCATAAGGGCGTGGCAGAATTGTTTCACGTTTGAAGACAACATTCACAATAACTTCACAAAATTTCGTTCCAAGAATCTCACCCCTAGCTTATTGTTTGGATTAACTGAAACAACCGTTGCCTTAGCCACTTTTTCATTACTTGACATGGCAAATAAGATGACCTCATTTCCAACCTAAAATAGATAATACACTTATGAGAAATGAATATGTCCTAGCTAGGTTGAGTAGCTATTAAATCACAAGTAGAAATTTGATTGAGGTTGAGAAAATTACAAGTGAGGCAATATAAAATGCCAATTTACACCACGAATCAAAGTGGAGGGCAGAAGTGAATGATCTGGCTGAGAGGTCATGCTGATGTTTACCTCTTGAATAATCCCTTCATTATATATTGCTAATGCACAAACAAGACAATTACAACAAGGTACGCTGTGAGTAACCTGCAACAAGCGAGTTATTATCAAAGTGGTACCGCAATAGCAATCTTAGTGTTAACAAAAAAATAGTTCTTGTGTAGACAATACCAAACAGCTATAAGTACTGCAAGAGCATAGGGAATTCTAGTACAGGCAGCTACAACTACTAATTTAACCATAAATTAACTTAGATTAAACAAGATGCTCCAACAAAGACCAATCAGGAATATAACCCAATAACATTTATTCTTTTAGCTACAACTGCAATTTCTAGAATACAGATGTACAAAATTTCTTTTCCTTGTTCTTAAAAAATAAAGATAGTAAAAGTATTATTAACCTGAAGTTCTACTTAAAAGCATCATCTAATATTTCTTAAAATATGATATCCAGTTATATAGAAAAAGTAAAAAAAATAGAATTAGTGATGTTATGATACCGTAGCAAACTGATGCCTAAATGCCTAATGTCTTCAGTCGTACACTCTAATTAGAATAAGAAAATATAAACAAATCAAATAAGCGGGCAACAAGTACATTAGACTACTAAACAAATCAAATCAGCACGCCAATACTCTGCTACTCTGAAGGGCTGATTAACTAAAATGTCAAGGCGTCCAGCCACCAAATCCAGAAAACAATCAAAAGGCACAGGCACTCCCAGATCAGAAGGCAGAAATACAACACTCGACTAGCGCAGATGATAAAAAAGGCTATAATTTGAGGGGGATTAAATTTAGGAGTTCATCACCTGGAACACCTCCATCGATGGGCCTGTCCCTCGACTGTCCCTAGATTTGCACAGCTCGGCACGGAGGTAGTATTCTGGCTGCGGGTCCTGCGGAGTACAGCAATGGCGAGGTCCCAGAGAATGATGGTGACCCGGATCTTGCGGTCCCGACACTTGGTGAGGTCGATGCGGTCAAGACTGATGAAGGAGGCAGCGATCTCTAGTGTCACGAGCACGGCGGCGGCGCGGATAGTGCCTGGGTTCACCCGGACGAACTCCTTGCAGGGGCTCTACCAGCAGCAATGGTACAGGCAGCGGTGGTGGTCCAGCCTAGTGCTCCAGGTTGTTCACGGAGTAGAATTGGGGCGGCGGCGAGTCACGAATTGGGGGCGGCAGCGGGCAGGGCTAAGAAGATGCGTGTGTTTTTTTCTAGTTTTTTTTTATATCATACCATTACAATTTTCGAACTTTGAAGAAACGTCATTACTATTCGTCTATTTGGAAGCATGTTATTACAATTCTTCGGTTCACATAGAAATGCCACAAAATACGTATGATGCCGATTTGGACCCAGCTGCAGACATATACAAATACGTATACTTAGTTGCAGCTCCTCTCCCTGTCACAGACATGCGAGCCCCACATGTCATTTTCATCTTCCTCCTCTTGCCATCCTCCATCGCCGAACAGAGAAGAGCACGTGTGCGAGCGGCTCGTGGTGGGGTGCAGGTGGCTGGCGGATGCAAGTGACCGGCGGAGTAGGCAGTCCAGGCGGCGCACGAAGCACGCAGCTGAGGAGCTTGCGGCCGGAGCAGTCCGTGGAGCACGCGACCGGCGTGGAGCTCGTGGCCCAGGCGACGCGCGGAGCTCTCGGACGGGGAGATAGCGGCCCGGGCGGTGCTCAGATCTCTAGTAAGGGGAGCTAGCGGCCATGGCAGTGCACCGAGCAGGCAGCGGACGCAGAGCTCATGGACGGCGGACGCGGAGCTTGTGGGCGGCGCGCAGAGCTCTCGTATAGGGAGCTAGTGGCTGAGGCGGCGTACAAATCTCGCGGCCTGAGCGGCGCGCGGAGCACGCGACGACGTGGAGCTCGTGGCCGGGGAGCTATTCCGCGTGCTGCTTGCCCGCGTGGCCCAGTGGTGCTGGTGCTCGCCCAAGTACTGACATGCTGCGATGTGTAGCTGCTGAGAACATCAACCCAACCGGCCATCGTGGTCATGTCTTGCTTGCCCAAGTGGCCGCCCTGCTGCTAGCCATCGACGGCGGCGGATGGCAATTGAAGATGGCAAGGGAAGGAAGATGAAAATGACATATGGGGCCGCGTGTCAGTGACAGGGAAAGGAGCTGCAACGAAGTATATGTATTTGTATACATCTGCAGCTGGGCCCAAGTCATCATTGCACGTATTTTATGGCATTTCTATGAAAAACGAAGAATTGTAATGACATTCTTCAAAATAGGTGAATAGTAATGGCGTTTCTCCAAAGTTCGAAAATTGTAATGGTATAATTCTAAAAACCCTTTTTTCTATTGTGGCGGCGTGTGTGGGGGTGGATGAAGGAAGGGCTAGGGTTAGGAGAGAATTATCGGGCCAAGAGAGGGCGGGAGAAGGCTTTCGGAGCGCGCCAAGGCTTGATCTTTGTATAGCGATGGACAGCTTTACCCAAATCTATAGAAATAGAAATAGAAACTACTAATACGTTTGTAGATGTACGGCTAACGAGTTACTGTTCCACTGTTCACTTCTGTCCTATCCTCCTCTGCTGTATGGGTACATGCACGATCGGCTCCACTGCCATCGCGGATGCCTGCCGCGTGCTTGCCTCCAGACCCTTCTTGCTTCAACAAAAAAAATGGCGTCGCCTCCTCGAAGCCTCCGGCGCTGACGTTTCCGCCTCCCACCAATGTAGGCAGGCTAGAAGTTTCGACGCCCACACTAGAGAGAAAGGAGAGAAAAGTACAGAGAAAAAACTTGTTGCCCCCATCCCAACGCCTTCCTCTCCGTCGCGGCCAACCCCACCACGGCACCACCGGTTCCCGGCGCTGCCTCTGCGCCGCTCGCGTCCCTGCTGCAACTTCTCCTCTCTCCAGAAGTGGTGGCGTTGCAGGAGGCCCAGAGCATGTCCGCCTCCGTGCGCTTTGCCTGGCCGGGCTGGCGGCGCCCAGGCTGTGCGGCAAAGCACCGCCGGTAGCTGCCTTCCAGCACGTACGCCCCCTCCCCGAGGTCGCCACGCCGCTGCTGGTAGCCGTGAGGCCGCTGGCGCCGCGAGCCTGCCCCCACCCTCTCCGGCTGTTAGGAATATGCCCTAGAGCTAATCATGTAGATGATTATATTTCGATTGTATCCATGATTAATAAAGTGTTCTTTGAATATCCATTATAGACAACTAGTATTGATTGACGATTATGTGAATTGTTTGTGGAACTCAATTACCTGAATGGTTATTCTAAAAATTGTCCCTGGTCGGCATTCTTGTAAGAGCACACTTGAATATTAGACCAGCACATGTATTAGTTGATGGCTATGTTTCACAAGTCATAGACATGAAGATGTCAAACTAATAATGTGGGCACATGTGAGACATGTAGGCTGGACTGACCCAACAAGAGAAAGTCTCTATTCATGTCATGTACGTTATGTCCTTAGACCTGAGATTGTGGTATGTACTCAAGATGTGAAACGATCTACTTAGAGACTATCAAACGCTACTCCGTTATTGGGTAGTTATAAAGGTGGTCGTTGGGTGCTCGGGAAACATGCTATGAGACATAGACAATCAAGATGGAATTTACCCCTCTCTTCGTGAGAGAGATATCACTGGATCACTCAAGTGATTGGATCAACAAATGCATAGCCGTGCTTGGGTTAAGTGTTAACCCACGAGTTGAACCATATATCGAGTGGCAAAGGGAATAACTTGTACATGGTCATAGTGGTTCGTCTGATATGATCATAGCGTATGCATAGGAGTTGACACGCCTTGCTAGAGGCCGCTATCAACTATTAGTCGAGTAAGAGTACTTGGGCCATGTCTATGTATGCGTGAGCCCATAGGGTCGCACGCTTAAAGGGCTGGAAGTCTAATTCGGGTTGGACTAGGTTTAGGGTTACTAATGGGCCTCCAACGTGGGAGCTCGTCAGGACGCCTATATAAGCAAGGGGTGGGCGCGGGGCGAGATTGATCCACGCCTTTTTGGCAGCCGCCGTCGCCTCCCCACGCTCGCGCCTTTTGCTCCTTGCGGACCTAGCAGTCCGGAGGCGCAACGCTTCCTCCCTGCACGTGTGGGATTCCTCGGAGGTGCTGCATCTGGAGCACAAGGACGAACCGCGCGAAGGGGACGTTGAGACGGACGACCACGCAACTGCACTGCCTGCTGGGACGCGCACGACTACATCAAGTCGTCTTCCGCTGCACCTGCGCGTCTAGTGGTAATCCCGTAACCTATAACTAGCAGTAGATCCTGGTTTATGAGGTCGAAAAGTTTTGTTTTCCGGCTAGCGTAGCAACCTCGTAATCCATCACCGGCTCCATCTTGCGACGCCCTCCGCTGCTTCGCCGTCGGCCCTGCAGGTGGATCAGCTCCGCGCACCGACTCTTCCTCTCCCTTGCTGCTACAGCTGATCCGTGGCCACCCTTGCCGGCGGATGGACTAGATCATCACGGCGCATCGCCTGTTCCTCTCCCCGGATTTGCCTATGCCCGGTTCCACTTTTTCTCCTTATCCCTCGCCGGATGTGCTTTTCTTGTTGATTTTCTTCTATGTCTACCCTGAATAGTACTATTTCCGTTGCAATTTCAGTCATATTTTTATATTTCAGTACATTGCTCAGATTGGTACCTCAATCCACAATAGCTTTACAATTTGTTTCATAGAAAGTGACCATCTTACATGTTGCTGTTATTAAATTTCTTGACTGTACCATTTCTTCCCTTTATATTACACCATATATATATATTTAAAAAAAATGATGTGATCCTGCAGTATACTGTAGGTCAGGGAGGACCGCTTCATCCTAGAAGACTCTGTTGTACTGATCAGTTGAATGGGGTCACAATCAACATTAATGGCTAGTGTTGCAAAAGGGTGCTTTTCTCTATGCCTACAGACTAACAGCTCAAAGAAACTCACCAATCCTAGGGCATTCAGGCTCACTGAATGATGTGAGTTTACAATCTCCAGTTCTCACCGTGCCTCTAAAATATGTTTACCTGAATTATTTTCATCATTATGGATTTACCATGTACAGATCTCGCTCTGAATATTTGCTCCACGATTACAAGGACATCACATTGAACGCAAAATAGTTTAATGGCACTTTTCCCAGGTAATGGTGGTGAGATGCTCCACATGATCTCTACCTGATGGATGATAACTGCGTGAATGATATAGAGTGCTTTCCTCAGACTGATTGTGTTTCAACTATACTGTCTAGGTTATTGTGTATTTGCTGTACAGTGTAAGAGCATTTTACCCTACCAAATGAAATGTTTCGCTCAATGTTACATCATACCATTTTGACAAAACCTTCAACTTTACCGGTACACATATTGCCAGTCAAGGTTTTCTCAGATGCACCAGTAAAATGGTTCTATTTCGGTTACCTTCGATTGCTATAAAGTTGGCCGTCCAATTTAGGTATGCCATGCCTCCTCTTTATATTTTGCGTGTTTCTCCAATCTCGAGTTTTGGAGATGCACTTCTTTGCTTCACAATGTACATAATTTACATGCTACTAATAAAGGATACAAAATATATAGCAGGTACCCATATATTGTCGTTGCCCAGTATTAATGTTGTAGTTTTGCAGCTACTATTATTTGAGTACATATGATGAAAGAAACTTAATAAATGTTTGGTGGATCCCCCCTCCCACACACACACACAACTATTGTTTTGTTATAGACTAAAGTTTAAGGTGCCACCATTCTTTCTCACGACATTAGCCTATATTAGAGTTGCCACAATTCTTTTGCCTACTACAGTTAACAAATAAACATTTTCCTTCCCACCCGATGTCGGCTAATAGCATTAGTCCATTATCCATTAACTGATGAAGATGTCGTTTCTGATATTATCATACTGCAAATCCTCCATGGAGCTAACAATGATGTTCTTTGCCTTCCAAGGGATTTATAGGTCATCTTTCTAACTGCTGCCACTGCTAAGCTGTTTATTTTGCATTTCACAGTTGCGATTGTAAACTTTAAACTCTATTACAGTACACGCAGACATAATGTTACCAGCTTTATTTACATACCATTGAAATGTAGCTTACTTCTCAGATATGCACTAGAGTTATAAGTTGTGGGACACAATAAAGACAAAAAAAAATGTTTTTACCCTGTGTTGTATTTATATGGCGCTCAATTAGTCTGCCTACAGAACAGACGACATATTAAAGATGCACATTTCTCTTTGTCCTTATGTTGTATCTCTTCTATGGAGCTGACAATGTTGTTCTTTGGCTTCCAAGGGATTTTCATATTTATATTACGAATATGTTTGGTGTGACCAAGGTACCAGCAATAATATATCGTTATTACACATTGCTTCTATTCTGCAAAGATTCATGCTAACTGTAACTTTGCTTATTGCATTGCTTTTTTTTTGGTATACAACATTGAATTGCCAGGATGTGTCTTCCCAAGCAACTAGATTCATAGATTTTTGTTGCCAATAGGTTTAGCACTGCCAAAGTTATGCTTACAATGCTCTGCTTATGCTTTACAGGTTCTTCACTTCTACTTGGTTCCGATCCAAGCGGCTTGATCATCTCTTCCGCAGGTGATCAACAAAATGCTTATAGGCAGTCTACCATATACATCCAGATGCTTACCATGCCCGCCTACATATAGCACGTCATATGTACTTTACTCTGTACAGTCCTCGCAAAGGCTAATTCAACGATGGAAATGTCTTCTCTCTGTTCGTTTTATTCAGCTTCAATGTTCTGGTGGCCATGTAAAATCCTATTAATTTGAGTATATGCTCAGTAACGTCCACTGATGGTGCCCACTAATAGATTGCATGATTATATATGTCCTTCTTTTATTTAATTCTGGGTGACAAAAACTGCCCCGCGGCAACGCGCGGGGTGCTAACTAGTATTACCATATAGCGACTGATCGTTCAACTCCATAGTAAAATATATATAGCAACCAACAAGCCATCGCGGTATGTTGAATTAGCCACTGAGACTCAGAGACAAATCTTTAGCAACTGATAGTTAAACGTTAATTGTCTATCTTTAGCAACCGACGCCAGATGTTATTTTAGTGTTGTGGTGTAGTGTGAGTGTGATTACATTTAGGATAAGCAACCGTACTATAAAGGGGGGAAATAGTATGTGGTTGCAATTGTCAAGTGCCATTAGGTGGATCAAATCATGCATGTGCATTTAACCTAATGAGCAACCCTTGAAAAATATGTAAAAATATGCTAACACACAAGCACAAGTAGTGGAACACTTGGTGTTAGCACATGTGAATAAGGAGTGAAGTTGGAGAAGGTTTCTCACTGAGTTAAAGACTCCGAACTAGGTGTTAGGGGGAGCTCTGGACCAATGGTGGTGGTCCGGAGGCTAACCCGAGCTTGGAGTGCTTCACTAGAAGCTCCGGACCAGACGTGTGCTAGGGTGTCAGACCAATCTTCACCGGTCCGGTGGCCTAGACTGCACAGTCATTAGTTGAGGAGAGGGCTCCGAACTAGGTCCAACGGGAAATCCGGGGTTTGGAACCTTTCTGTACTCCGTCGGACTCTATGGCTAGGCTTCGGACTAGAGGGCTCCGAACCATTGCAAGGTGTCCGGAGGTCGGTTAGAGAGTGCACCAATGGTCGGATTCAAACGTTTGATGACACGTGGTGAGTTGTGGAGCATCAGACCAGAGCTCTAGACCATGTGAATTGGTCCGGAGCGCCCGTAACTGGTCCGGAGGTCACGCAGTTTTGCTGAATGCAGTGCATAACGGCTAGCTCCTTGTGACGGGCTATATAAGGTGTTTGGCCGGCTCTAGCTCACTCTCTTGCACTCTTGGACATTGCATACACATTGTGAGCTATTGCTATACACTCCTACTCATCTCATACTTGATTGTTCATTCGCTTGTGAGATTTGAGTGAATCAAGTGCATTGCATGAAGGGAGTTCATCTAGTGGCACTTGGGAGTAGTTTCTCGCTGTGCTTTTCTTGTTACTCTTAGTGATTGATGTTGACATTTCTTAACGACATCACCAAGAACATAGTTCTTAGCAATGGTGCCAAAAATGCATGGTATGTAATTAATTTGTCTTTAGCAACTAGCCACTTATCTTTTACCTTATACTCCTAAGCATGGAACTAGCTTGTCATCCCTAATTATAAAGCTAGGAATATTTTATGATACTTATGTAATAATCTATATTTTATGTATGACTAGGCAAAAATAAATAATAATAAATGAAATATCAAAGAATAATGATTCTGCAAGCGGACAGATTAAATATACCATTGTAGCATTTTACCTAGAGTATTACCAGGTTGTCATTTATATTCTACCACTGGGATGGTCTAGTTAAACTGATAATCTATAGTATTGATAACAAGCATATGAAATGAATGAAGTGATTTAACCATCAATTATCTCTACTCTTAAACAGAGGTAAGTCACATGATAAATATATATATATATATATATATATATATATGATATAGGGTAAATAGATTAGTCATCATCATAATAATAATAAGGATAAAGTTTCTAGAGCATTGTAGTCACTACACAAGCGTCGTCTAATAGAAGTAATAAAGAAATAACATCCTAAATATTCTAGCTACTGTCAAAGCTACGCTAGTTAGTGTAAGTACATCTAGTAATCATTGTTAAGTAATACTACCAATATTCCCAACCACAATAGGGTCATGAACAAGATGAGTTGAGTTCAGAAACCTCAGATATAACAAGATATCCTCAACCTGACAATTCCTCCCTACCAAACCACTGTAGGGGGGAGGCCTACAAAGGACTCAATGGACCCATCACGTCCACGATCTACCCCATGACCCGACACAACTAGTGGCATACGCAGATAAGCAAAGTAACTAAGCACCACTCCTACATACTGCCTACCACTCGCCATATGATCAAATAGACGAGCACTATACGAGCATGTGCATGAACTCAATAGCAAACTAACTATACTAGATATATTAATGTAGACAATGAACAAAGTAAACAAGAACATATTAATGAAGAATAGTGTTGCCTATAAATATCATACAACTACAGATAAATACTAAAAGAGAATAAGAACTGTACCAGACTCCAATCTCTTGACAATGTTGGGAGTCCAAGATCGAATCTTGACTTCCTCTACTCTTTAATCTAACTAGGCTATGCTATGAGCTAGAAAGTGCTCTAGATGAACTAGGGTTTATGGCTCTGGATGACTAGATCTCCTATGACTTAGACTGAATGGATCTCCAAATGATTTGAATGATCAGGGATGCCTCCATGGGGGGTATGCCCTCCTATTTATAGTCCGGTGGGATCCACGATAGCTGTTGGATCAAACCAACTTCATGTAGGGCTCAGATGACTCCTCATAGGCGGTGGAGGAAGCGTCCAGAAGACGGCAGTCAACGGGCTCACGGGGGTGCCGACTGGCCCCACCCCATGCCGGCCGGCCCCACCTGGCAGTGGTTGAGGCCCCGCTTCGCTCTGGTGTCTACGGGATCCTTCGTGAGTATTTTGGTAGGTGTTTCTCCGCAGGATTTATTCGATATTTTCTCTAATTTTCTTTCCTTTATTCTCTTTTTTGGAATAGTCCCTAGAAAATAATGAAACACCAAAACTTACGGAAATTGTTAATGAAAGCCCTATATTTCTAGATTATATTTGATTGATCCATTTATTCAATTTGTAATTGCTTAAAAAATTGACGCTAAGGACCGTCAACAAGCTCCTTGTTGACACCAGAAGTGGCAAACGGGTAAAAGACCGCAAGCGTATGGTTGTCAAGTGTAGCTTTCACCTGGAGTATTCCAGGTATTATATTTTCCACAGGGAACGAGAAGTGAATTAACTAGTGATTAAGGTTATGTCCTATGATGAGACAAGGGAGACTATGGTATTTGGGTTGAGAGGTTCACTATAGCAAAGATATCTAACTAGGCAAAGCTGGTTATATTGGCTTTATCAGCCCTTCTCTTGCAGGAGGCGATGAGATGGATCAGTAGGAGGACAAAACTCCTACCGGACCGCGCCATCATGTTGTATTGAGGCCCTACCTTTTAAGAACTTATGTTACAAACGTGGTGGAATACAAAGACCAGACAGGGCTGTCACCACCTGCTAGCTACCACAAACAATCCGTGTCATAAGCGGTTTACAAAGGCAAGATCTAGTCTGGACACCACGTCTACACTATTCTTACTACTTTAACCCTACGTTAAGGCTAAAGCACTCTACTTAAAGTAAAGCGATGAACAAGCATGAAAAGATGTATAACAACTATGCCAAAATTAGAATATCAAATACTATAAAGAACTCAGATGTATCACTTACAAGTGTATAACTTACAAGAGAATCACATCCGCTGAGTACAGCTCGGAGAAGACGCCAGACAGGCCCGGCTCTCCTCCAGACTCTCCTCACTCTCTTCCAACTAGCATAGCACTACTGCAGAGCTTCGCTAAAGCTACTAGACAGTGGTTTCCTCCAATGTGTCATGAATGATAGTGAAGGCCTAGGGGGTATTTATAGCCCAAGGTGGAGTAGGGGCTACTCCAGTGCCACATCAGCGATCCAGGAGAGCTCCATCCTTGGCATTTGGATCAAACGTCCTTAGAACCGCCTCAGAACGGAGGTCTCTGATCTCCAACATGTGGGAAATGTGATGGGGAGTCACCAGGAATGTCGGTGGGTACTTAGGGGTATCGGGTGACCCCCTATGGGGTCTTGGGCCCACCTAGGCCTTCTAGAAGGAGTCCCCACTAGGCAGGGACCTATTAGGAGGTAGTGGCACCCTATAGGGTATCAGCCGACCCCCTAGGGGTCTCAGGCCAACCACCTCCTTCTAGAAGGTGGTCCCACTTATCATGCAGCTCGGTTGATCCTCCTGAAGTGTTTGTCATGCTGGTTGTCTTGATGTGGGCTCATGGATCCTTGTGCACTTGATCTGGTTCATTGAATGAAAGCTCAGGTTGTATCCAAGGGCTGGAATGGCTTTGTCATGGATCTTGCTGGCTTGGCTAGTCAGAAGGGTCCAATTGAGTATCGGACGATCATGTTTTGACTCCTTTAGAGCCAGGATTTCTTGTGGGAGCTCCTGGACATGTCAGGAGTATCATGGTATAATCATTCTAGAGTTTGGCTCGAATCACACATCGGGAGATGTGTAAAAGGAGCTTCCAGCATTGCTGATTGGCCTGAAATGTTATTCCCAGCAAGACAAAGCCTTCCAAGTACATGTGGAACTTATTAGTGGCAAACATGTCTATGTAGCATTATTCTACCTTTGAAACCAAGACTGTTGATGGTATTTTGAGTATGTAAAAGTATGTCATTCTTATCGTCAACAAGATCCCCCATACTTACATCTTTGCTCGTCCTCGAGTAAAGGATAAAAGTAAACATAACTATGCTATTCAAAGTATAAAGCAAGCATAAAGATTTACTCAAGACACTTTGTCATACAAGTGGGATATGTGGTATTGTCTAACATATATCCTTGAGAGGTTGATAAATGGAATAGTTCTCAAGGCAAAGTCATCTTCCCAAATCATATTTTAGTACTTGGAGTTTTTGATAAGTTTTTTCAAAAGAAAGCACATAAGTCAACTTACTCCTCATATAGTACTCTAGATCACTCACAAGGTATATGATTCCTTACCAAGGCATAGCATGAGATTGCCTTCTTTTATATCATCCGACTTCTAAATGGCTTATATGGAGCTTAGGTAGGGATAAACAATGTAGCTTACTTTCATTACTTATATTGTAAAGTCAAAACAAGGATCCAAGGAGAAAAGTGTCATAATCCTAGATCAAGATGTGCATGTGTATGGAATATAATTAGTGGACTTTATTGTACTCCTTTACTATGTATGATCTCTCTAACTTTATGATTATTTGAGATATGGCTATCTCTCTTTTTTTTTTCTGAGGTTCACTTGCTCATCATTTTTTTTCCATGAGCTTTTTGATTGCTCATCTTTTTTTGAATAGTCATATCTCTTTTGCAGAATTTTGAGAGAGATCATAACATATTTCTAGAGTATTTATTGGATGAAAATGGAACATGTAAATGAAAGGCATGTTTGCATACTTCCAGTGCAGAAGCAGCGTATATATGTGGTGTGTGCGTGATCTTGATCTTTGAACTATGACAAAATTCTCAACAAGGGTCAACAAGGTTGTCGATGTTTTACCACCGATAGCCTGCCACGGGGTTACTCGAGACAGTTGTTCGTGCTTCGGCGAATAGTGAAACCTTGGTGGTTGGACACGCAGGGACACACGGTTTATACTGGTTTAGGCCCTCGACATAGTCGGGTAATAACCCTACGTCCAGTTAGGTCGCTTGTTATTGCTTCTGATCTCGTAATACAAGGTGTTGTGTATCGCTCTACGTATCGGGTGTTGCGTAGTATGCTCAGATGTTTTTTGGGTGGTACCCTCACCAGCCCTTTATAGTCTAGGATCTGGCTAAGGGTTGCTCTAGTCCTTCTCGGTTACAAACTCAGAGTCCTAAGCTACGCTTTAGTCTTGTCATCGTTACTGAGTAGAACTCGGTTTTGTTTGCTTGCCTCCTGTTGACGGTAATTACGAGCTATTTTGTCACCATCAAAATACTGTCAACATCCTCATATTCAAAGGAAAACAAGAATCACATGAACATATTTTACCCAATAACTTGGTTCCACATGTATATGTCCTCTATTTGAATGCAGGCACAAAACGTCATAATTCGGGGCCCAACATGACATATTTCCAAGTATGGCAAATGTGCAAAATACATACACCATCATGATGGGCATTACCTCTAGAAGCTACCTACAAAAGATGAGCTCATTTGGCCACAAAAGTGGTTCGACCGATCCACAACTATCTTGGAAAAATACCAAACCACTGCCAAGGTGCCAATGACATGTGGGCCATGCTCCACACGAAAGATGGAGGCCAAAGGCCATAACTCATGTTCGGCCGAACCATAGGTGGGGCCCACCAGGCCCCCACTTAGCCCCTGATCAATGGGCCATCTTCTAAAAGGTCCAAGAGGGCCCACATGCCAGTTAGGGGTTCGACCGAACCACCATATGGTGGTTTCACCTCCCCAACCGACTTAACCACTTTCCACATCAACACCCTTGATCCTTAGGCGGTTCTGAAGTCGGTTGGATCCAACGGTGCTTGATGAAGGTGACGCGGATCGCTAACGTGGCACCGGAGTAGCCCCTACTCCACCTCTAGCTATAAATACCCCCCCTAGGCCCTCACTCTCTCTTCATGCCTCATTGGAGAAACACTACTCCTTAGTCTCTTAGCGGAGCTCTCTAGTAGTGCTATGTTAGTTGGAGGAGAGTGAGGAAGGTCTTCTGGAGAAAGCCCTGGGTTTGTCAGGAATCTTCTCTGGAGTTCTTCCTCGGCGGATGCGAGTCTCTTGTAACTTCAGCTCTTGTAAGTGACTTCTTCCGAGTTCTTTATAGTATTTGATATTCTAAGTCTGGGTTAGCTGTTATACACCTTTTCCTGCTTGTTCATCGCTTTACTTTAAGTAGAGTGCTTTAACCTTAAAAGCTTGGGTTAAAGTAGTAAGAATAGTGTAGACGTGGTGTCTAGACTAGATCTTACCTTTGTAAACCGCTTATCGCATGGATTGTTCGTGGATGCTAGTAGAAAGTGACAGCTCTATCTAGCCTTTGTATTCCACCACGCGTGTCAGATAATTTCTTAAAAGGTAGGGCTTCAATACAACATGATGGCACGGTCCGGTTAGAGTTTTGCCCTCTTTCTGATCTATCCCATCGCCTCCTCCAAGAGAAGGGCTGATAAAGCCAGTATAACCAGCTATACGTTGTTAGATATCTTTGCTATATCGAACCTCTCAACCCAGTTATCATAGTCTCCCTTGATCCATCATAGGACATACCCGTATTCCTAGTTAGATCACTTCTCGTTCCCCGTGGAAAATACAATACCTGGAATACTCCCGGTGAAGTGCTACATCGGTATAATCTGTGCGCTTGCGGATTTATCCAATAGTCATAAGAAATACCAACAAGCATTTCTGGCGCCGTTGCCAGGGAACGGTAGCTGTTTTAACTAGTATCCTTTGGTCCTATTATACTTGTTTTATCTTTCTTTTCATTTTATCCTTTTCATATACACCATGAACGAACCATCCATCTCTCATGTTACTTTTCCAAAGGGCCATAGTTTGGAACTACCACCATCATCACATCCCATCCTTTCACTTAGCTATGAGCTTCGCCCTAGCTTCATAGCCAAAGTTCGGGAACAACCTTTTTCTGGGGATGAAGATGAAAATCCTTACACTCACCTACGTGGCTTTGAACAATTGTGTTCATGTCTCAACATCCAAGGGATGAGGCGAGGTGCCCTTAAGTGGAAGCTATTTCCGTTTTCTTTGATGGGAATAGCCAAACGATGGTACCTTCGCAACGTAGGTAGTGTAAACGGAGAATGGGAAAGATTACAATCCAAATTCTGCCTAACTTTCTTCCCTATTCCTCACTTTGTTCGTCTTCGAAAAGAGGTCATCAACTTCTCACAAAAGGAGAAAGAACCTCTTGGTGCGGCATGGGCCCGTCTTTTAGAGCTATCATCATCTGGCCCTGATCTTGCTATAACCGAGCCAACATTGTTACAACACTTTTATGACGGTCTTAGCAAAGATTCCGCACAACTTCTTGATATAACTTCCGGGGGAGCCTTCCTGTGTTTATCCGTTAGTGCAGGGAAGAATCTTCTTACAAAGATTCTTGAGAACACCCCCTCTACTAACGATTATAATGAAGAACCCAAGGAAGAACAAAAACCAGCCCCTAGAAAAGAATCCTCGATAGCTGATTCACCACCATTTCTATCCAAAGATTCTGCCATCGACCCTGAACCACAAATACCACAAATCTCGAAGGAAGAAAAAATTCAACTCCTAAATCATTCCTTCGAGTTCAAGGCTAACCGTTCATATGATCTTGCTGGTTTTTGGAATGTCCAAAATGATCCTTTCCTAAAGAGACCTTCTAAGAAACATCTTTCTAGACCTCTCATGAAGGGATCTCTTCAAAAACCTCCCAAATCAACATCATCTTATGCCTTGACTTCCCACGTGGCACATCAGGAAAAGTCTGGGATATTTGATGAAGAAATTTCGAGTGAGCTTATAGAAGAACTCAAGTGTTTAGAAGCCAAATCTATCCTCTCCTTCTCTATGCCCACCTCTGACTTATCCTACGAACCCATTTCTACACCCATCCTTGATCCTAATGATCCCCCATGTGTTCCTTCATTCAAGTCTTATGATGACCCACTTGATGACTCTGGGAATTCATTAAGACACCCGAGGCATGGAAGCCATGAGGGCCATAAATCTGACCAAGTGGAGCAAAGACAACGGTTAGAGCATCTATCTACCGTTGTAAGTCAAGAATGGTTGGATGAGGCCGAATTCTCAAAGGAAGTCACTAACATGCCCACACATATGAGGAGAATATCCTGTCAAGTGTTGGGCATTGATGGTGAAATTTGCTACGATCCTAGCCTCGGGATCAACATCCTTCCTCATTTCCATGTTCCAACATCATCAAAGGATCATCTATCCCAATCACAGAAACACCTTAGACTCCCCAATGGTCAAGTCCTTGATTGTTTAGGAGTCCTTCATGATGTTCTTGTGGTGGTTGATGATCTCAAGATCTTCCTAGATTTCCATATCTTTGACCTTCCTGGACTTTCCTTTCATCTCACTTTTATCGAAAGGCCAATCATGAGAATCTTGGAGAACACTTTAGGAAATGAGAAGCTTGGTCAGAGAATAGGTGAAGATTATCTACCCGTTTGGTCTTCCCGACCTCTCATTAAAAGGTTAGAATCCAAACTAGTTCTTGATCCAAGGGGTAAGCTCATGTCAATCTCGCCAACAGCCATGACCCACTCAAGTTTTGAGGATGACTTGAAATGTCATGAGAAAGGAAGTGCTCACCCACACCTTGAAAGGGAGAATGATATCAATGAGCATGGAAGTTATTCCCCGATCTTCCCATCAAATCCATGCTCAAGTGAGAAATCTCCCAAATCGATCCTTCCCTCTACCATCACTAGACACATGATCTACAACCCCTTCATTCTTCTTTCAAAAATCTTTGCAAGCTTGGTTGTAGATGTGTTTGTCTACCATAAATTTTGCAAATCTCGTAGTGGTTTTGGTCTTGAGGATAGGTTTGAAAATGTTGGAGTTGAAGGGGAAACCACTTCACCAACATGAGTTGCAACTTGAAGGTTTCCCAAAGACAAGCTTGTGTCTTAAAAATAAGCACTTTCGGGAGATAACCCGATCCTTTTTTCTTTTCTGTTAAAGTTTGCTTATTTATTAAAATAAAATAAAATAAAAAAATATAATAAAAAAATTAAATTAAATAAATAATAATAATAAATAAATTAATTAAAATTAATTAAAAAATGATAGTAATAAAAATATATAAAACAAAATAAAAATGTTTTCCAAAATTCTAAAATGAATAAAATGACTTTGTAAAATGAGATTAAGGGAATATTTGTGAAATTGTTCCTTCGGGTATTTTTGTCACTAACCATTTCAGGTTTAAACAAAAAGAATGATGGAGCAAAACACAAGGTATGTTCAACCAAACATCCTTCAATAATGAAGCACATTTAAAAGAAATTTTCACATCCTAGACTTGGATTTTCACATTGTAAAATGTTGCAAAATCCAAGTATGGGGGAGTGGATTTCTCTAAGAAATTCATGTCATGCTTCATTGTTTAATTTTGTTTGGTTGTCTCTACCTTGTTTTCTCTTTATACCTTGCTCATCTTGTTAAGTCACAAACTAAAAAGAAAAAAAATGCAAATGCTCATATGGTTCACCATTCATGCTCTTGTCTCTTCTTAAAATGACTCTCTTTATTCTTTCATGCTTCCTTGTTCTTTTATAAGTATGCTTTGGTTTGGGAGTAGAGATCTTGCTTCCAAAAGCTCTTTAAATTAAGCATGGTGCTTAGGTTAAATAGCTTTCTTTGATCAAATTAGACATGGTGTCACGTTTGATTAATGAACCAAAAGTAAACTTGTATGAAATTTGGTTGTACTTTTGGTCTAACCAATGTATGATAACTTAAAAAATATTTTGGTGGTTAAGTTATGAGATCATTCATAAGAGACAAATCAAGGTTTGAGATGGTTTTGAAATCATCTTGCATAACTTTGCCTCAACCTTGCTTAACTTTTAAAGAACTGGTGAACAATGATGGAACATCCCTCTCTGTGCTAAAATGCTAAAGACAACTTTTCTATAACATAAAAGATGTCCTCTGTTTCTATGACAATAATGCCCCTGCTTTGAATCATATGAGAATTCCTTCGGGTATGTGTTGTCCACTAATCCTTCGCAGGAGAGAAGAAATGAATGGAGGAAAGGGTCTGAGTACAACGTGTTGACCATTCGTCATCAGCAATATCGTGACACATGGAATCGTCATGCTTCAAGATTACGGCTCAACACCTTTAAAGGTAAATGGTCAATGTCTCAAATCTTCTCATGAACATGAATCACCTGAGCATGAAAGCGACATGATAGATTTTGTTCTTAATCTCAATTATAACTAAAATCTACATGTTTTAACTTTTTTGTTCAAATTTCAAAAAATAACCTTAGAAATGGCCTAGACTTGGCCTTGACTCCCCCATCGTGAAAGGTCGGCCCATTTGGCCTCTAAAGGGGATCGACCGACCGTGTCTTTAGGCCAATCAGTCCGAGACTTCACGACCCGACTCACCTGACCCGATGGAGTTCGAAACCTAGCTCGGTCGGACCATATCTTTCAAAAGATGGTCGGCCGACCGTTGTTTTGGCCCTTCAGCCTTGCATGTTGCTCCTGAGCGTTGGACCAACAGTCCTATCCTGTTTCCGGCACAATCCAAGTAAAAATAGAGGTGAAGGACGTTGGATTGTCTCGTCTTAACCTCTCCTTCTCCTTCTTCCTCCTCTTACCTTATTCTTCTTCACCACCAGTAGAAATTCCATCTCCTCTTGTTTCCCTTCTCACCTTCCTGGACCTCACCATGGCTCCACCAAGAAGAAGATCAAAAGAGCGATATGGAAAAGCTTCTGAGTGTTGTTGCTAGAGAGAGCATTACCAACTTAGAAGAAAAGGTCTCTGAGGAGAAAATGGTGCGTTTAGGTCTTGAAGATAGCTTTAATGATCTTCGCATTATCACTAATGCAAAGTTCAAGCACTTTTTTGCAGCCATTGAGAGAAAGGATCTCCTTGTCCTTCTTTCTCCTTAGTCATCCCCTAGAGACATCAACACAACCTACCTCAGGGCTCTGATAGAAGGAAGCATGACAAGATGCTTGTCATCCCTTATGCTAAGGCCATAGGACGTTCTCTCTCTACCTTCTCCTTTGGTGCCTTAGCCCTTCATAGCAATAAGATACTTAGGCCTAATAGTCTATCACTCATGAATCAAAGAACTTATGCCTAAGCTATCAATCACAAATAAAACTCTTGGTTCTGCTGGTATCTTACCCCAGCAGAACCCCTGCATTTGATCTGTCTCTGTCACTGATTTCAACATGCCCCGAAACAAGTATGGGGAAGGTCGGTCGACACTCCAACATGTCAAAACACCAGAATGACCACTGAATCATGCTGTACACGTCCATAACATGTTCCACAAAAAAGTTGGACTGAAATGGCCACTTTTGTGGATCGGCCGATCTACTTTGGAGGCCAAAATTCAGAAAAGACAGAGCAAAGCAATATTCAGAGGTAAGGGATCTGAATGCAGAGTTTGAAGTGGCCAAATGGCCCCAGAAGGTGGTCGGCCGACCACACCTAGAAGGCCCGAGCCCACCAGCCATCATCCTTTCAACTTCAAACAACTATTCTGACTGGTTTGCCACGTCTCTCCCTTTTTCCTCTATGCTTTTCATTTATTTTACTCATTTTTCTGTTTCAAAATAAAAATGAAATAAAAATAATTTCTTCATGAAATTCATTACTTAGCTTAATTTCCTTTTAATATTGAATAAAACAGGAAGATCGCATCCAAAATTAAAATTTTGAAAAGTGACATGATCTATGACGTTCTGAGGGTAAAAGCGTCATAAAGATGAATTCTTGCTTTTTCTTATGCTAGTTGGAAAATATCTTGATAGGGAACTATATTGACTAAGTTGTTGATTAATGTGATATAGTTTTTGACTCATGATTCATACCCCATCTATTTAAGGTTCTTGGAGATTAACTTTTTAAAACGTCATAAAACCATAATGTCACTACTCCTCTATAGTGAGAAAATTCCTACCAAAGCCATATATGCTCTTTCATGATATAAACTTTCTACATAAGCTACTTGCTTTGTGTTGAGTTTGGTCAAGTTTTGTGACCCTTGTTGAGAGATTTATCATGCTCCCAAGATCAAAATCACGTACACGCCACATATACATGCTGCTTCTACACTGGAAGTACGTAGAAACATGCCTTTCGTTTTCCACATAGTTCATACTCCATGTTCTAATAGAAATTCTCTCTCTAGTATATGTTGTTAGTCAATGAGACATATACTATGCAAAATTATGAAAATATATGAAAAAAATAAAAAAAAAATAGGGGCACATGAAGGTCCCAAGTTTTAGAAAAAAATGATGATGAGCAAATCAAAGCTCATAGAAAAAGAAAAATAAAGATAGCTATGTCTCAAAATTATAAGTTAGAAAAAGAGATCTTATAAAGGAGTTTTGATCACTTGCCATATTTCCACACATTTGCACATCTTGATCTAAGTGTATGACATTTCTCTCCTTGGATCCGAAATTTGAATTTACAATATATGCATGGTAAGTTTGCTACATCTTTTATCCCTACCTATAGCTCCACATAAGCCTTTAGAGTAGGAGGAAAAAGAAGGCAAATTTCAAACATATGCCTTGGTGAGGAACCATACACCTTATAAGCGATCTAGAGTACTATATGAGGAGTAAGTTGACTTATGTGCTTTCTTTTGAAAAATTTATCAAAAACTCCAAGTACTAAAATACAATTTGGGAAAGATGACTTTGCCTTGAGAACTGTTCCATTTCTCAACTTCTCAAGGATATATGTTAGCCAATACCACATATCCCATTGGTATGACAAAATGTCTTGAATGAATCTTTATGTTTGCTTTATACTTTGAATAGCATAGTCTTGTTATCTTTTAACCTTTACTCGAGGACGAGCAAAGAGGTAAGTATGGGGGATCTTGTTGACGATAATTACGAGCTATTTTGTCACCATAAAAATACCGTCAACATCCTCATATTCAAAGGAAAACAAGAATCACATGGACATATTTTACCCAATAACTTGGTTCCACATGTATATGTCCTCTATTTGAATGTAGGCACAAAACGTCATAATTTGGGGCCCAACATGACATATTTCCAAGTATGGCAAATGTGCAAAATACATACACCATCATGATGGGCATTACCTCTAGAAGCTACCTGCAAAAGATGAGCTCATTTGGCCACAAAAGTGGTTCGGCCGATCCACAACTATCTTGGAAAAATACCAAACCACTGCCAAGGTGCCAATGACATGTGGGCCATGCTCCACACGAAAGATGGAGGCTAAAGGCCACAACTCCTGTTCGGCCGAACCATAGGTGGGGCCCACCAGGCCCCCACCTAGCCCCTGATCAATGGGCCATCTTCTAGAAGGTCCAGGAGGGCCCACATGCCAGTTAGGGGTTCGGCCGAACCACCATATGGCGGTTTCACCTCCCCAACCGACTTACCCACTCCCCACATCAACACCCTTGATCCTTAGGCGGTTCTGAAGTCGGTTGGATCCAACGGTGCTTGATGAAGGTGACGCGGATCGCTGACGTGGCACTAGAGTAGCCTCTACTCCACCTCTAGCTATAAATACCCCCTTAGGCCCTCACTCTCTCTTCATGCCTCATTGGAGAAACACTACTTCTTAGTCTCTTAGCGGAGCTCTCTAGTAGTGCTATGTTAGTTGGAGGAGAGTGAGGAAGGTCTTCTTGAGAAAGCCCGGGTTTGTCGGGAATCTTCTCCGGAGTTCTTCCTCAGCGGATGCGAGTCTCTTGTAAGTTCAACTCTTGTAAGTGACTTCTTCTGAGTTCTTTATAGTATTTGATATTCTAAGTCTGGGTTAGATGTTATACACCTTTTCCTGCTTGTTCATCGCTTTAATTTAAGTAGAGTGCTTTAACCTTAAAAGCTTGGGTTAAAGTAGTAAGAATAGTGTAGATGTGGTGTCTAGACTAGATCTTACCTTTGTAAACCGCTTATTGCGTGGATTGTTCGTGGATGCTAGTAGAAAGTGATAGCTCTATCTAGCCTTTGTATTCCACCACGCGTGTCAGATAAGTTCTTAAAAGGTAGGGCTTCAATACAACATGATGGCGCGGTCCGGTTAGAGTTTTGCCCTCTTTCTGATCTATCCCATCGCCTCCTGCAAGAGAAGGACTGATAAAGCCAGTATAACCAGCTATACCTTGTTAGACATCTTTGCTATATCGAACCTCTCAACCCAGTTATCATAGTCTCCCTTGATCCATCATAGGACATACCCGTATTCCTAGTTAGATCACTTCTCGTTCCTCATGGAAAATAGGATACCTGGTATACTCCCGGTGAAGTGCTACATCGGTATAATCTGTGCGCTTGCGGATTTATCCAATAGTCATAAGAAATACCAACACCTCCTTCCGTGGGCCGAGTGATAGAGGCCCAAAGTGTTGGCAAGCCGACCTATGGGTACCCTATAGGATATCCCATCGACAAGCCCCCGAGCATCTCATGATTTTTCTTCAAATTGTCGGGTTGTTTTCAAAGTAAGCCGAGTTCTTTTTTGAAGTAAAATCATGGGATGATCTTCTGTGTCTTCGTCTTGCGGTAAACAAAAAGTGCACTCATTGAGTGTAGCCCTTGAGCCTCTGATTACTTAGTACAAGTATTCGGAGGATCCGAGAAGAAACTTTATGTGGTATGTATTTCTAGCCCCTGAGCCTTCTCTGAGTTCTTTTTAGCGAAAAGAGCTCGGCAGAAGGGTCTGAAATACTTTGCTTTTGTCTGATTTTGTTCACAGGTGGGTACTGTGCTTTCACAAATGCATGGAATCTTGCTTTTACTGTTTGCTTTGGTCACCTTTTGTTGTTTTCTTGCTTTACTTTCCCGTGACTTTTTGGCTTGGCTTCGACCTTTTTATTTTGTCACTTGTGGTCTTTCATTGTAGATGAGACTTATATTGGCCTTGTATTGGTAGCTCCTAGTTGTTGTATTTGCAAGATTACTGACCAAGTTGTTTTCGGCATCCATTGAGTGTTACTGGTTGTATGATTGTCCTTGGAATATTCTTCCGGATATTCTGTATAGTATTCTGGTGTACTGCCTTTATTGTAGCCGTTTGCATCTCTTCAATGCAGTCCTTGTAGAATCTTTTGCCTTTATTGCCTTCTTTTACGTGTTATCCTTCCTAGACCTGGTGTATGTGCGCCCATTGTTCTTCTATAAATAGTTTTAGCATGGTTCCCTTGTCACATATCTTCTGCTTTCCCTTGTAAAGGTCCTTGTTGTATTATGGATATTGTAGTTGGCGAGCTTGACGAGCCCCCGGGCTTCTTTCTTTCTTTTCTGGGTTGTACTATGGTGAATGGTGTAGGTCTTGTGATAGAGACTGGTTGCAGGCTAGTCTTGAGGTAGTAGAATTCTATGGAAGGAACCGAAGCAAATGGTGTAGGCCTTGTGATGGTATTGGTGTGTACTGTCATGGACCCTTCAGTCGTTTGTTTGTGCTTGCTTCCGGGTTGTTCTGGATTCGCTGTCCTTGATGATGCCCGTCTTGAATGACTTCTTGGTTCTACTTCCTTCAGTTAGCAAGGATGCGCTTCCTCTCGTCTGAAATCAGGCGCTTCCGAGCTGCTTTTTCCTGCACGACAATTACCGGTTCCGATTTGTGTAATTTTTACTTTTGATTCTACTATTCCTTGCTTATCGGGGTACTTTTGTATCTGTTGAGGCATTGTACTCTGATGTAAATCGGCTATGTGCTGATACTTAATGGACTTTCTTTAATCTGTTTATCTCATGTCCTGTCGAGTTGTTTTCATTTCCGACTAACTGCTTCTTTGTCATGTTATACTCTACATGGTGTAATTGTTATGGTACTCAACTGTAGTTGGCCTAATCTGACTGTTGTTTTTTCCTTTTCTGATGCGTGGTTTTAGGAAGTGATGGTTTTGGTAACCGTTCTGTTATTTTTCCATAATTGCTGCTTCTAGGTAACGGCTATTTATGGGAACCAATCTCTTTGTTTTATCCTTATATAAGTTCCTTCGCCCTTTTTTACTGTGTCTTTCTCCGACTATCGGGAAATTTCTGTCTTTTGTTTTTGGCTTAACCTTCTTCTGTCATTCTTCTTGGGGTAATTTTGCAATAAAGGGCAAAGGGATCCTGAAGTATTCCGTTCAGCAAAGTGATCTTGATCACCATGTTGCACAAGGTCTTCTTTCAAGATCGCCTTTTTCTACCTGTGAGTTGCCTGGTGATCGATCGTCCCCAAATCCATCTCCTGATCAATCTCTTCCTTTTGTTTCTTACGTCAGATTTGGACTTTGTTTTCCACCATCTAACTTCTTAATTCAATTCCTTGATTTTTATGGTCTCCAACTTCACCATCTTGTTCCTAATGCTATCCTCTTCCTTTCCTGCTTCGTGCATCTTTGTGAGGCTTTCATAGGAATTCCTCCTAGTCTTTTGTTCTTCCACTATTTCTTTCAGGTTCATTTTATTGGTAGGTCAAAGGTTCCTAGTTGTGGCTGCTGCATGATTCAATCTAGGCAGGGTCACAAAAATGCCTTTCCTTCTTTGTCCCTATATGATTCTGTTCGCGATTGGGCTGAAAAGTGGTTTTATGTTTCTCAACCATCTTTTCCTAAGCCTTTTGATTTATCTTCTCTCCCAGTTTCTCTTCCTTGTTGGTCTGATAAAATCTCATCTTCTGAAAAGCAAGCCCTTAAGCCTTTGATTGATTGTCTTAGTTTCTTGAAGCAATCCAGTTTGATAGGCAATGGTATTGTTGCTAGCTTCTTGCGTCGCTGAGTTCAACCCTTGATGAAAATGGATCATCTAGGTTTTGAATATAGTGGTCCTTCTGATTCGTCTCGCCTTATCCTCGAAACTGAACTTTCGGATGATGCTATTCTTGAGATGATGAATATAGTATTAGGTAGTGTTGTTATTCTTCCTGTCATGATTCAAGAGTATAGTGCTGCCAATCCTCCACCTCATGTAAGCTTTTATATCCTTGATTTGTTTTCCTTTGTTTTGTTGTTTTGATGTGATGTACTTTTTCTTTGCAGAGTTATGGTCATAACTTTGCTCTCGATGTGCCTGCTGCTGATGATGGTGGAAATTTGGATGATGAAGATGATGATGACGATACTGATGCTGCTACTGGTTCTCGTGCTGCCTCTCCAAAGCGAGGACACTTGGATGCAGCCATTAAGCCTCCTCGTTCGAAAAGGTGGCGGTCTGCCCGTCAGGGTTCTTTGTCAGGTTATTTTTATGCCGGGTTCTTTTTGTTTCTATTATCTGTCTTTTGTCTCTTGATTTTTGTTTTGTGATTTGTAGATGGGTATCCATCTCTTTCGACTGAAGACGAATCAGGTGACCCGTTGAGTCCTTCTGGGTGAGTCTTTTTCTTCTTCTCCCCTCTTATGTGCTTTTATTTTTATGATGCCTGCTGATGCTTACTCCTCTAATGTAGTCGGGTGTCTGCTGATGTTCCTTTTGCTTCTAGCTCTGTTGTACCCTCTTCTTCTGTCTTACCATCTTTTGATGGTGGTTTTGATCTTTCTATTCCAAAGTTATCCTTCTCTCTGGTTCAAATCAAGAAGTCTTCTAGGTACTTTTTCTTTCTGTTGCTTTTAATTTTGATTTTTGCTGAGTTTCTTGTAAACAAAACTATGATGTTTTGATTGCAGTGTTCCTTTAGATAATCCCACTTCTTCCAAGGCTATTATAGATTTGAAGCCGTCTTCTGAAGGTTAGTTTATTTTCTATTTTTCCAGGTCTTATCTTTTTATGTATCTATGTATTGAGCTTTTTGTTGTAGGTGTTTCGGCGGTCCCCAGTGGTACTGATTTGACAACTGAAGTGTCTCTTGGGAGGCCCTTCGTAGCTTCTCCACCTGTTACCCGAGTTCTTTCTGTGGCTGATCATTTTGTCCCTTTGTCTGCTTGATCTGAACGAATTGGTAGGTTGCTTTCAACTTGGGAATCTTTCTCTTCAGAATATGGCGCGGAACTTAAGGTATTTTTTGTATCTTTGTTTTCTTGTTTTCTTGTTATTTTCCTCTTATATTAGTTCTTGTCAACATGCTTTTCATTAGGATCAAGATGTTCTATTTGGTCCTCAAGAAGAGAGGTCAGCTAACCTTATTCAGGGTAGCCTTGGAAAAGCTGAAGCCGAGTTTCTCATGTTAAAGCTGAGTTGGTTCGAGTGAAAGAGATGCAGGAGTCTGCTGCTACCCGAGCTTCTAATGAAATTGCTAATCTGAAGTCCCAACTTGCTGGTATCATTTGCTTTGCACTTTTTGCCTCTGATTTTTTTTTCATATTCCCCTATTTATTTGTTTGATATTTGTCAGATGCTGAACGCCAATGTAAGGTTTGGAGAAAAGATCGGGAGGTAATGACTGAGACTCTCCTGTCTTCTGAGAATAAGGCTGAGCATGTAAGTGAATCTGCTGATGATACTTTAAAAAAGGCTCAAGATTTGCTAGCTGAAGCTCAGTTGATTCGGGCTGGTGCTGATCGTGACCTTGTCCAGGCTTTACAATCGGTTTAGACTTTGTAAGAAAAGTTGAATTCTGCTCGAGCACAACTTAGATCTCTGCTTGAGGCTGTGAAGCCTATTATTGCTGCTATTTGTCATCTTGGAGATGATAGTGCTGGTGTAGATAGTATAATCCCAGTGTTGTTTTCACGATTCCATGAGTTTGTGCAGAGTGGGTTTGAACGATGTATTAACAATGTTGCTTCGTTTGTTCGTGTTCTTGCTCCTGAGGTTACCTTGAACCGAATTCTTGAAGATCCTATGGAGGCCGATCTTCCGACTAAGTGGGAACAATCGAAGCCTGAGGTTGAAGGTCTTTGTAGTGAGATACTTAGTCAAATGAAAGTATTACCCCCTTCCCCTTGACAAAAACTTTTATCTGTCCTTTGATGGTCTTGTAATGTATATACTCAGGATGATCTTTTTCTTAATATATTATCAGGCTTCGTCTTGATATTGTGATATCTCATTTTTGAGATATGTACTTGTCTTGTCTGCGTAGGTTGCCTTCTGATCGACTTACTTGTTAATCTAATGAATACATTGTTTTCCAAATCTTGTAGGCCATGTCGAGTTCTTCTGACTGATATAGTATTGTGCCTTTGTACTAGGCTTTGTAGATTCGTCCGTATTCCCTGAATTCTTTCTGAGTAGTATTATCAGTCTTCGTGTCTTGATGACTATACTGAAAATATTGTTGCCTTATATCTTTACACCTCTGAGTTAGGTTGTGTAGATCTTCATCCTTGCATTTTATTTGTCTTTTGCATAGTAACTCCCGAGTTGTTTGTTGAGTAGTTTCCAATTTTGGAGTATTCAATGTCACTTTATGACGTGGTAGTATTCAACTTGTACCTGTTATTGTGCCGAGTTATGCTGCTCTTCAAGCAGTTGCTTATATGCGTTGCGCCACTTTGTACAGTGATTGTCTTTGATGTCGTCGAGGTAGACTGGTCTTTCTTATTATGCCGAGTAGTTTGCTGTTTGTCACGTCGTCTCACGAAATGGTTGACTTGTAGATATGAACCAGACTGTGCCGCTCATGGTGCAAAGCAGTCGGTTTGTCATGTTGCTTCACGAAGCAATTGACTTAGAATGCCAGACAGCACCGCTCATGGTGCAAAGCTGTCAGCTTGTCATGCCGTCTCACGAAATGGTAGACTTTATATATATGAACCAGACTGTGCCGCTCATGGTGCAAAGCAGTCGGTTTGTCATGTTGCTTCTCGAAGCAATTGACTTAGAATGCAAGACAGTGCCATTCATGGTGCAAAGCTGTCAGCTTGTCATGTCGTCTCACGAAACGGTAGACTTATATATATGAACCAGACTGTGCCGCTCATGGTGCAAAGCTGTTGGCTTGTCATGCCGTCTCACGAAATGGTTGACTTGTAGATCGTTTGTTCTTGAAGTCTTGTATCTTTTTTTGTATCTTCAGTTGTAGAATTTCTTGAGTTGGTTGATGTGCCAAGTGTTGCTTAATTGTATCCCATCTTTTATCATTAACTCATAAGTTCCGAGTTGTATTACTGTCTTGATGATAAAAGGGCCCTCCCATGGGCTGAGTAGTTTGTGTCTTCCTTCTTTCTTTTGAATTAGTCGTAGTACCATGTGTCCTGGTTTTAGTGTTCTTGGGTGCATGTTTCTGTCATAATGTCTTCGTAGGACTTCTAGGTATCTGGCATTTATTTGTACTGAACCGTCTCTTATCTCTTCAATTGTGTCAATCTCTAGTTGTTTTGTTTCTTCGTCTTCTCCTTCGTCATATTGTTCTATTCTTGGAGACTGCCATATTAAGTCGACTGGTAATACGACTTCTGATCCATATACCAAAAAGAATGGTGAGTATCCTGTTGCTACGCTGATTTGGGTTCTTAGACCTCATATTACTTTTGGTAATTCTTCTATCCATTTTCCTCCATAATCTTTTAGGTCTTCATATAGTCTTGGTTTTAGTTCTTGTAGTAATAGCCCATTGGCTCTTTCGACTTGTCCATTTGCTTGAGGATGAGCTACTGATGCATAATCTATCTCTATTCCACAATCTCTCGCCTAATATTGGAATTCTTTTGTTGTAAATGGTGATCCCAGGTCTGTGATTATTCGGTTGGGCATCCCAAATCTGTGCATGATGTCTTGTATGAATTCTGTTGCTTTTTCTGCGCTGTATTTGAATAATGGTTTGTATTCGATCCATTTGGTAAATTTGTCTACTGCCACGAATATGTATTCAAATCCTCCTTTTGCTTTTTTAAAAGGTCCGACTTGATCTAGCCCCCAACATGAGTAAGGCCAGGCTGGTGGTATGCAGATTAGATTATGTGCTGGAACATGTGATTGTCTTGCAAACATTTGGCAGCTTTTGCATGTGTTGATTAGTTGTTCTGCATCTTTGAGTGCTGTTGGCCAATAGAATCCACTTCTGAATGCTTTACCGATTAGTGTTCTAGATGCTGCATGATTCCCACAGCATCCCGAGTGGATTTCTTCCAATATTTCTTTTCCTTCTTGTGTTGATACGCATTTCAATAATACTCCAGAGGATGCTGCCCTTTTGTATAGTTTGTCTTTTATGAGAACATATGCTTTGCTTTTTCCTTATAACCCTTGTTGCTTCTACTTTGTGTCCGGGTAGTTTATTTTTGCTTTTCTAATCAATGTATGGTTGTCTCCAATCACTTTCTATGTTGAGGATCTGTCTTGAAGCATCCGGTTCTTCTATCTTATCTATGTCCATTGAGTCTTCTTTTTGTTTGCTAATTTCTTGGATTGATGGCTTTGCGAGTTCTTCTACGAATATTCCAGGTGGTACCTTTGCTCTGTCCGATCCCAATTTTGACAGGATATCTGCTGCCACATTTGAATCTCTTAGGACATGATGTATTTCTAGTCCTTCAAAGTTCTTCTCTAGTTTTCTTATTTCTGCATAGTATGCGTCCATGTTGTTTTTTTGTACAATCCCATTCTTTGTTTACTTGGTTGATTACCACTACTGAATCTCCGTAGGCGAGTACTCTTTTGATTCCCAAAGTAGTTGCTATTTTTAATCTGTGTATGAGTGCTTCATATTCTGCCTTGTTGTTTGTTGCTTGCCATAATATTTGTAATACGTACTTTAATTGTCGTCCTTCTGGAGAGATTAGTAGCACACCTGCTCCTGCCCCTCCAAGCTTTAGAGAAACGTCAAAATACATTTTCCAATGGTCTCGTATTGGTTCGGGTTCTTTCTGTGTGATTTCTGTTCATTCTGCGATAAAGTCGGGTAGTATCTGCGATTTGATTGCTGTTCTTAGTTTGAAGTCAGAGTTCAAAGCTTGGAGCTCTACTGCCAATTTTGATATTCGGCCTGTGGCATCTTTGTTTCTGTGAATGTCTTGTAATGGGAAGTTTGTCACAATTGTTACTTTGTGCTCGTGAAAATAATGCCTCAACTTTCTTGACGATATGAGCACTGCGTAGAGTAGTTTTTGTACGTGTGGGTATCTGACTTTTGATTCTGTGAGTACTTCGCTGATGTAGTATACTAGTCTTTGTATTTTGTAGGTATGTCCGGGTTCTTCTCTTTCCACTATGACTGCTGTGCTTATCACATTCTTTGTGGCGGTGATATATAACATCATATCTTCTTTGTTTCTTGGTGGAGTCATTACTGGGGATGATGATAAATATTCTTTTAACTTGATGAAGGCTTGGTTGGCCTCCTCTGTCCACTCGAAGTTTTCTTTCTTTTTTAGAAGCTTGAAGAAGGGTAGTCCTTTTTCTCCTAATTTTGATGTGAATATGTTTAAGAGCTGCCATACATCATGTTAGTTTTTGTATGTCCTTGATCTTTTTTGGTGGCTTCATATCCATAATTGCTTTGACTTGTTTTGTGCTTGCTTCGATCCCTTTATTGCTGACTAGAAAACCGAGTAGTTGTCTTGATGGTACGCCAAAAACACACTTTGTGGGGTTGAGTTTCCACTTCCAAGCTTTTAGATTTTTGAAGGTCTCTTCTAAATCTTCCAACAATGATTCGGGTTCCTTTTTTTTGATTACCACGTCATCAACATAGGCTTCAACGTTTCTTCCGATTATCCTTGGTGGTCCATATGGGTCTTTCGAGCAGTGTTTTTTAAGATCTGTGTAGTCAACACACATACACCATTCCTTCGAGTTCTTTTTCTCTACTAAGACTGGGTTTGCTAACCAGTCCGGGTTGACTATTTCTCTGATGAATCCTGCTACCAATAGCTTTGTGATTTCCTTTTTGATTGCTGCTTTCCTGTCTGGAGTGAATCTGCATAACTTCTGTTTTACTAGTCTTGATCCTTTGTTTGTGTCAATTTTGTGCTCAGCCAACTCCTTTGGGACTCCTGACATGTTTACTGGTTTCCATGCAAATATGTCTTTATTGTCCCTTAGAAAGTTGATGAGCGCGAGTTCCTATTTGGGGTCTAGATTTGTGCTGATTATCGCCGTCTTCTCTGCATCTCCTGTCAATAAGTCAATTGTCTTTGTGGCGGCTTCTTTTGGAGGTATAAAGTTGTTTGGCTTCTTTGCTGGTATTTGGATTTCATCTGGGTTCATTTCCTTGGCCTTCTTCGCAATGTCTTCTTTTTCCTTGTAGTCTTGTAACTTTTCTGATATTTGTATGGCTTATACATCATAGTCATAAGCCTTCTTTAGATCTCCTTTTAGTGATATGACTCCTTTTTTGTTGGCATCTTGAGCAATAGGTATGAATAATGTGGTACTGCCATGTATCTTGTGAGTGTTGGTCTTCCGAGAATTGCATGATAACATGATTCAAAGTCGGCTACTTCAAATTTAAGGAACTCAGTTTGATATTTGTCAGGTGTTCCAAAGGTGACTGGTAAGGTGATCTGCCCCAATGGTATAGAAGCTCTTCCAGGTACTATCCCATAGAAGGGAATACTTGTTGGTATGATCATGCCTTCATAGTCTAAATTCATCTTCCTTAGGGTGTCTACGAAGATTATGTTTAGTCCTACTCCCCCATCAATGAGCACTTTGGATACTGCCACTCCTGCTATTGTTTGTCCCATTACTAGAGGATAATAGCTAGCATTTGTTGCGCTTGTCCATTGATCTTCTCTTGTGAACTGAATTGGGTATTCTGACCAATCCAATTATCTTGGATTAGCTGGTTCTGCTGCCATGATGGTTCTATGTGCTAGCTTTTCCTATCTTTTACTTCTTGTATATGGTGCTCTAGAAAAGATTACTGCTATTTGTCGTTGGGGTTCTTGATAATTTCCTTCTGCTTTCTTTGTATCCTTTCCAGATTTGTCTGTTCTTTGTTCCGAGTTGTTTGCTCGTGTCTCTTCTTTCTTTGCGAATCTTCGTTGAAAGATGTCGCATTCAACTAGCTTGTGTCCTGCATGAGGATGTATATGGCAGGGTAGGTCTTCTATCCTCTCTGCTGGCTTTCTCGCATAGTTGTTTCCCTGGTAGTTGTTATTTGAGTATCTATTATTTTGGTTTGTGTTTCTGTTGTTGTAGTTGTTGTTGTATCCTCCTTTGTCATTGTCATTGTATCTTCTTTTGTTGTCTGTTGCTGCTACCATGTTGTCGTGTCTTGGTCTTTTTGTCTTGTGGTCTGAAATCTGGTCTTCTGTTTTCATGAGAATCTCGGGTGAATCTGTTCTGAGTTCTTTCTTCTGATGATATCATTTTCTCAACAGCTCTTTTGAAATCTTCATTGGATCTTGGATTTTCATTGAAATAATCCTTGAATTGCTAGTTTGCTAAGATTCCATCCGCGAATGTCTCTATTACTTCTCTATTGGTGATGTCATGTATCTGAGCTCTGAGTTCTCTGAACCTTCGATAATGTCCCCTTAGGGTCTCTCCTTTTCTTTGCTTCACGTTTTTCAATTCTGCCGCTATCATGTGATGTGTTATTATTCCTGCAAAGTTGTTGCAGAAAGCTTCTTGCAAGTCCTCTCAATATTTGATTGATTGTGGTTTCAGCTTGCTAAGATTCCATCCGCGAATGTCTCTATTACTTCTCTGTTGGTGATGTCATGTATCTGAGCTTTGAGTTCTCTGAACCTTCGATAATGTCCCCTTAGGGTCTCTCCTTTTCTTTGCTTCACATTTTTCAATTCTGCCGCTATCATGTGATGTGTTATTATTCCTGCAAAGTTGTTGCAGAAAGCTTCTTGCAAGTCCTCTTAATATTTGATTGATTGTGGTTTCAGCTTGTCAAACCATTGTAGAGGAATGGCTTCAAGTGCCATTGGAAAGTATAGGGATTTAATGTCATTGTTTCCTCTCGTGAGTTCAATGGAATGGGAATAAACTCTTATCCATTGTCTGGGCTCTACTTTTCCGTTGTATTTGGAGTGATTTGCTAGTTTGAATTTGTGTGGTAATTTTAACATCTGTAGTCTTCCTGCAAAACATGAGAACCTATCGTATTGTTCTGATCTGTTGAAGTCGGGTGACCAATCCCTTCTGTAATATTCCCTGTCCCCTCTGTATTCGGATTCTTCGTAGTCTTCTGGGTAACGCTGGCCCCAATCTGGGCCGTTTGGTTTTATTAGTCCGAGGTGTTGTTCTTGTCTTTCCGAAGGTTGTGGTACCTCTGTTCTTCCCAATCTGTGGAATATTGACTTCTTGGGGGGTTGTTCCTCTTGTTTCCCCCCTTGTCCTTCCTGAGGTGTATTATCTCCGGGTTGTTTATTGGGGTCTCCGTCTTCTTTATTCAACTCATCTGTGATTCTTTCTTCTTTGGTAAGGATATTTAGCTCCTTTGTCAGTTCTTCAATTCTCTCCCTCTTTGTGTTTTTCATGGATTCTCTTTCCGTCCTCTTCCTGTTGTATTTTGTCAATTCTGCTTTGTATTTGTTCTAGATTTTCTTTCTCTGGGCGGCTCAATTTCTTCTTCCTGCTCTAGCTTTGTTCTTCTTTAGCCTTGCAGCTTCGTGGTCGTTGGTTTCGTTGTCGTCTCCTTCCTCGTCATCTGAGATATCTCCTTCTGATTTATCTGATGATTTCAAGTCGGGTATCTGTGGTGGTTCTAGGTAAGGTTCCAGCTCCGCCATGTATATAGTACGTGCTCTTTGAGTTCTTTTTCTTTGTTGGTTTCTCTTCCTTGGCTTGCATGACAGTCCCTGATAGAGTCCGAGTTCTTTTCCTACTTGGCGCTAAAGAGGACAGTGTACGACACATCCTTCTGTAGTTGTTGATATTATCATCCCCTCTTTAGCGCCTCTCAGAGCTATGCTTTTTGTCATTGTCTTCCGAAGAAAATTTCTGTGCATATATGCAGAGTTGTGTAGTCCGAACGGGCCCGAGTACTTGACTGTTTCTGAGTTGCTTATGTTTCCGAGTGAGGTTCGGTTGCTTGCTTTGACTCGGGTTATGTTTAGTCCTTCCGTATTCGATTTGGAGTCGGTGCGCGGCGGCATCTCCATTTCCGAGTCAGTTTCGTATCCATCTTCTTCTGCTGTTCTGGTTGGTATCTAAATCGTGAGATTTTTGGTCTTTTGATCCAGCATTTGAAGATCTTCTTCAATGTTTTTGTTGACTCCTTCTTCTCGGAGTCAGCTTTGAAGCTTTCCGTCGCTGTTGATTTCGACGATCCATGATCCGAAGAAAAACATCGATTTCGTCGGTTTCATCATCTTGAGGTCGTGGTCCACCAAGCTTTCAAGAAGAAATTCACCGAAAGCCCCTACCTGGCGCGCTAGCTGTCAATGTTTTACCACCGATAGCCTGCCACGGGGTTACCCGAGACAGTTGTTTGTGCTTCGGCGAATAGTGAAACCTTGGTGGTTGGACACGCAGGGACACACGGTTTATACTGGTTTAGGCTCTCGACACAGTCGAGTAATAACCCTACGTCCAGTTAGGCCGCTTGTTATTGCTTCTGATCTCGTAATGGTGTTGTGTATTGCTCTACGTATCGGGTGTTGCGTAGTATGCTCAGATGTTTTTTGGGTGGTACTCTCACCAACCCTTTATAGTCTAGGATCTGGCTGAGGGTTGCTCTAGTCCTTCTCGGTTACAAACTCAGAGTCCTAAGCTACGCTTCGGTCTTGTCGTCGTTACCGAGTAGAACTCGGTTTTGTTTGCTTGCCTCCCTCCGTGGGCCGAGTGATAGAGGCCCAAAGCTCCGGCAAGCCGGCCTATGGGTACCCTATAGGACATTCCATCGACGAAGGTTTGACTAAACTCAAAGCAAATACAAGAAGCATATGAGGAAGGTTTTTGATCATGTATAAACATATATGGCTTTGGTAAGAATTTCTCACTATAGAGGAGTAGTGACATTATGGTTTTATGACATTTTTAAAATCTAATCTCCAAGTACTTTAAATAGATAGGGTATGAATCATGAGCTGAGAACTTATATCTCATTGATCAACAACTTAGTCAATATGGTTTTCCTATCAAGATATTTTCTCACTAGCATAAGCAAAAGCAAGAATTCATCTTTATGACACTTTTACCCTTCGAACGTCATAGATCATGTCACTTTTCAAATTTTAAGTTCAGATGCGATCTTCTTGTTTTTATTCAAAATTAAAAGGGAAATAATCTAAGCAATTAATTTCACGAAGAAATAATATTTTATTTATTTATTTATTTCTTTTAGAAAGGAAATGAGTAAAGTAAATAAAAGCATAAAAGAAAAAGGGAAGAGACGTGGCAAACCAGACAGGAAGTATGTTGAGGTTGAGTAGATGCTGGTTGGTGGACCCAAAGGATCTTGGTGGGGTCGGCCAACCCCACTTTGGAGCCTTTGGCCACGTCGGTTCCTGAAAATAGATCTCTTACCTCTAAATGGCCCTCTGCACTGTCAGTTCTGAATTATAGCTCCTAATGAGTATCCATCGATACTAAAAAGTGGCCGTTGGTGCCCAAATTTTTCGTGGAATGTGCCATGGCCATGTACATCAAGATACAGTGGTCATTCTTATCAAATGGCCTGTTGGGATGTCGACCGACGTCCCCCATACTTGTTTCACTACATACCAGAGCACATAACAGAAAGATCAAATGCAGGGGTTCTGTTGGGGTAACATACTAGCAGAACCAAGAGTTTCAATTATCATTGATAGCTTAGGCACATGTTCATTGATTCATGAGTGATATACTAACAAGACTAAGTGTCTTGTTGCTATAAAGGGCTAAGGTGTGTCAAGGGAGAAGATGGAGAGAGAATATCCCATTTTGACATGGCCTTAGCATAAGGGATGCCAAGCATCTTGTCATGCTCTCTTCTATCAGAGCCATGATGTAGGTTGTGTTGATGGCTCTAGAGGACGACTAAGGAGAGGGAGAGGTGAAGAAGAGAGAGTCCAACGTCCTTCGCCTCTGTTTTCACTTGGATCGTGCCGGAAACAAGAGAGGAATGTTGGTCCAATGTTTAGGAGCAACGGGCATGGCTGAAGGGTCAAATCCACGGTCGGCCGACCCCCTTCAGAGAGTTTTGGCTCGACCAAGCCAAGATTCAAGGTCCCACAGGTTAAGTTTCACAGGCCACGCAATGCCGGGCTCTGAAGCTCCTAGAGCTAGTCGGCCGAACCCCTTTTGGGGCCAAGAGGGCCCAACTTTTTCATAGTGAAAGATAAGGCTAAGTACAGGCTATGTCTAAGGTCAAACATGAAAAATGAACAGGAAATTAAAACATGTAGATTTTAGTTCTAAATTGGATTAAGGACAAAATCTACCATGTCAATTTCATGCTCAGGTGAATCATGTTCATAGAAAACTTTAAGACGTTGGTCATTTCCCTTAAAGATTTAGCCGTCTGAAAGGGTCGAGATGACGGACTAGAGGGGGGGGTGAATAGTCTTTTCTAAAACTTAAGCGCAACGGCTAACCAAATCAAATGCGAAATTAAAACTATTGGTCTAGCCAAGACTATATCCCTCTATCTATAACTTTAGCACCTAGCAAATTATACTAATTGGGCTCACTAAGGTGCCAAGCTAGGAAGCTCACTTAAACAAGTCTAGGTTGCAAGGTCACACAAACCTAAGCAACTAGTACTCTAAGCACAAAGGGAGCTCCTACACATACTAGTAAGCAAAGCACAAAGCACCTAAGCTCACTAGCAATGCTCTCTAGCAAGATTACACAAGACCACTAGAGAGCTCAACTTACTTAGCTACACAAACTAAGCAATGTGAATAACAAGGCTACTCAAGCCAATTAGCCACTCAAGATCTACTTCTATGCTACACAAGCTAGAAGGTAACTATGCAAGCTACACAAGCTAAACTAGTTACAAGAGCAACAACTAATCACTAGCACAAGTATGAACAAGTAAATACAAGCGAGAGATTTGGAGAATGCAAACCACCGAGAAGATGTACACAAGGTTGACACAGTGATTTTTCTCCCGAGGTTCACTTGGTCGCCACCAAGCTAGTCCCCGTTGTGTCGACCACTCACTTGGTGATTCGGCGGCTAATAGGCGTTCACAAGCCTAGCCCACTCACTCGGGCGCTGCAAGAATCTACCCACAAGTGAGGGTAGCTCAATGACACGCTCAACTAGAGTTGCTCTTCATGATCTCCCGCGGGGCGAGCACAATACCCCTCACAAAGCACTTCTCCGGAGCGTCGTACAATCTTATTGCGGGCTTCGACGGAGCCACAACCACCAAGCCGTATAGGAGGTGGCAACCTCCAAGAGTAACAAGCACCATCGGCTTGCAACACGATCACCTAGTGCCACACGATGCAAACTCGCAATGCAACACACTAGAATCGCTCTCTCACACAATCGGATGATCACTATCAAGTGCATGTGAGTTAGAGGGCTCCTAAGCACACCAACACAAGCCACAAAGGCCATAGGGTGCTCAGCAATCGGCCAAGGGTAGCCACCATGCCTATATATAGAGAGGGAAAGAAACTAGCCATTTTTCCCAACTCTGCGTAGGTTCGGACGCACCCAACACTTGGGGTTCAGACCATTGCCCATGCGTCCGGACCACCTAGTCGTTTGAATCGAGCCGTTGGCACACTTCAGCACATAGAAAAACACCTCCGGACGCTATGAACAGTGCAGCTCCGGACTAATATTCTTTGCGTCCGGACGTTATGCAGTAAGCTTCCCGAGAGCAGATTTTACTCCGGACGCTGTTCGGACCAACACCTCCGGACGCTAGTTAGTGTCCAGACCTCACCGAATATTTGTAACAGCATTTTCGGAGCTCCGGATGCAGGTTCGGACGCTACGGTCCGGACTAATGGCCATGCGTCCGGACTGCACAGTGCGTCCGGACCAGCACAGTCCGCACGGAAACGTCCGTATCTCTTAGCTCCAAACTCCGATTTCGATGATCTTGGACGTTTTGGAAAGCTAACTTAGAGCCATGCACATCCCTCAAGTCCATTTGATCCATATCACAATGAATCAAAGCAGTATTCCATTCCAAGATCCACTCTAGTGTTAGGAGCATACCGAAAAACAATTTTCTCTTCTCCGAGTTGATTCAATTCAACTCCAACACCTTCTCCTTTGCAAATGTGCCAACACCACCAAGTGTACATCACCATGTGCATGTGTGTTAGCATTTTCACAATCATTTTCAAAGGGTTTTCACTTGCTCTCACCACGCCACTCGATCCTAATGCATCACAATGTTAGATCGCTCAAGTGACACTAGATGACTGATATGCAAACAAGTTTGCTCCTCTTGATAGTACGGCTATCTATCCTAAATCCGGTCATATACTTCTCTACACACCAATGACCGGTGAAATGAAATACCCTATAGGTTATACCTTTGCCTTGCGCATTCCATTCCATCTCCATCTCCAATGTTGATGCAACACATGCACCAACCTATCACCAAATGATATGATCCACTTCATATCATCACGTGACTGTATTGGTTCATCGATCTTGACCTCACTTGCTCTTTACTGTTGCATCGGTCCATCGGCGCCAAGCATCACTCACTTGCCCTTTACACTTGCAACTGGTCCATCAAGCCAAGCCTCATCTTGATCTTCTCCACCTTGATCACATGACTCCATATCTTGTCTCATGTGCAATAAGCTCCTTCATCACACAATCATATGTGAACTAATCTCCTGTGTATATATCACTTGAACGCATATTAGTTCACCTAAGTTGTCACTCAATTACCAAAATCACATAGGAACTCTCAATCTCCCCCTTTTTGGTAATTGATGACAACTCTATAAAGATATGGAAATTAAGATCATTTTTGGACATCATGCCATTTATCGAACATTTAAGCTCTATGCCAAGATTTGGATAAATGCCACAAAGTCTGACTTGGTAGTGTTAGCTCCCCCTACATGTGTGCTCACAAAGGTTTGAATTAAGCTTTGCACACATGCATGAATAGACATTGTGGGAGTGCTAGCACTACTAAGTGATGCTAAGGGATATAGGATAAACCTTTGAAGATACCCATTGTAGTTGCACTTTGAAATTCGTCCTTAGCACCATGGTTAGCTAGATACCATATAAACAACACTAGAAACCCCGTGAGATCAACATTAGAAGCAAGGTTTCTAGATATCAAATGAAGGAACAATGATCTAGCTTACCATCCTATGCATGCTAGTTTATCAAATCATCATATAAATCCTATAACTAGCATACACCACACAAGCATGCATATAAAGATAAAACTTATGCAATATGCAAGCAAGCACATGAATATGCACATGTCAAATGCAATCAATCAAGTTCATGAGCTTGCTCCCCCTACTTGTGTGCATCACTTAGTTCAAGACTTTGATCCTTTCAATCTTGTTCCCTTGTCCATGTCCATGTCTCTTTCCCTCTTAGTGCATTTCCATCCATATATTCATATCTTTGCACTAATCTCTCCCCCTTTGTCATCAATTTCCATAAAAGGTATGCTTCTCTATTTATGCAAAAGTTGCACTAGGTTAGATGGTTGATACTTGTATCTTCTTATTTTTGATGGACACTAACATATATGTATTGGAATGACTCTTCATGTAAGATCATTAACCATTATACCATTGAGTAGGGCAACTCACCTTTGGTCAAAGCAATTGTCATCCAAATAAGCTTGCCAAGCAAGAGAACTATGATTTGATCACTTAAAGTTGAGGATCAGCTGAGTTAGCAGCAGCTATGCCATCCTTAGAACAGGGTAAGATCCCTGGTAAACCAGAGGACTCCATTGAGCATGTTAACATGGTCACAACAAAGTTCGGTAAGCCTCCACTACGCTCCTATTGGGGCTATCTTCTCGATCCTCCCTTCATCATGAAGAAGGAAGATCCAGGCGTCCCGACGATCAAGTGCTCAATCGGACAGCAAACATTCCACACCGCCTTCTGCGATCTCGGATCGGGCGTCAACATCATGTCAAAGGTAACATATGACAATCTCTTAGGAGGACCTTTGGTCCCCACATGTGTTCGCCTGCAGATGGCCGATCAAACCATACGGTTTCCCGAGGGACTCGTGAGGTATATCTTGGTAAACATCCAAGATGAGTACATCCCCACCAACTTCATCATCCTCGACATGGGAGCTAACGTGGAAGTCCCCGTCATCCTGGGACGACCCTTCCTCAACATCACCAACGCAGTCTTCTACGTTGGATCGGGCCAAATACACTTCCAGTTCCTGAGTCATAAGGTAAAATGTGCTTTCAATGGTTATAAACTTAACAAGCAGGTTAAAGCACAACCACCGATAAGAAGAGTTCGAGCCCCGCGCCCAAAGAAGCATTACCCGGAGGCCAAGATCAATGAACTTGAGGAAGAGGAACCTGCCAATCCAAGGCAGGTGTGGAATGCAAAAGAGGTGCACACATCACGGTCTCCGTCTCCTGAGCCATCATGTGCACCCGAAGAATGAACAAGAAGGATAGTCCTACTCCAAGGACTTAAAATCAAGGAGCCTTCGCCGAAAGGTAAATCGGTAGTTATCCTTTATTTCCCTTCTTTCATTTAGTTAAAACATTTACTTTCAGACTTAAAATTTAGAAATAACAAAGTTAGTTTAAATAAAACTTGAGAGTTAGTTTAACATTGAAAGTTGACAAAAGGTAGGGCCAATAGGGTGGTCAACCGACCACCCTATATACCCTATCTTGGCTTAATTGGTTAAGGATCATGTAGGAACCTTTATAAAAGAAAAAGAAAAAAATGGAGCACTAGGGGGGTCGGCCGACCACCCTAGTAGCAATGTGATCATCCCTCTTTCTTCCCCACCATCCTTTGTCCAAGAATTTCATGATTTGAGTAGTGTTTCTTTCAAAAATTAGATTTATCTTTAGGAGACATCTCTTTTGCTTTGTCATGCTTTACATCAATCACTTCTGGTTAAAGCATGTCAAACCTTTGTCTCCCACTACTCCTTGTCCAAAGTGGGGAATCATGACACCTTCCACTTTCACTTTGTCATGCTTTGAAAAAGAAAACACATCAATCACCTTTGAGCAAAGCATGACATACCTTTGTCCCCCACTACTCTTTGTTTAAAGAGGAGAATCTTGACCACTTTAACTCAGCCTTTGATCACATCACATAGCATCTTTCACCTTTCACCAAGCACTACAAAAATCGTGAGTGGGTTTCCCACCATGGGGTGGTCGGCCGACCACCCTATGGTCACCTCCTCTCTCTCTTTTGCTTTGTGAAAGACATCCACTAAGGCTTGTGATCATGGCACCCAAGGGGCATGCCCATGGGTGGTCGGCCGACCACCCCATGGCACCCCCTTGGTGCCATCTCCTCTCCCCTATAAAACCCCATGCAAGGAGAGCTCTTTCCCTCACACCTCAACCAGAATTCAGTTCTATCTCAAGCCTCTCCTTGCCTTGCTCTCTCCTTTCAAGAGAAGTAGTGATACTCTCCCTAGTCTTGCCCGTGTTCTTTTTCCTCTCCAAAGATGAAGAACCCATTGACATCCGCATTCAAGTCAATGAAGCAAGCTATGAGTCAGAGCTCATCCCGACGCTCCCGCCAATCCGATGATACTTCCCAAGGAAGGAGAAGGGGAGGTTCTGCCCGATACACTTGGGAGGGCCTCCAAACCGAAGAACTCCCTCAGGAGGAAGAGGAAGTACCGACGGAGGTACCACACATCGGGGCAATCATGCTACCCCCAATGAGGACCTATGATCAACAGAGCGGTCTCTGGTTTGACCAACCAGGGTATCAAAGGTATCTCTCTCTCTAGGATCGATCTTTCGAGCATACGAGGATATTGGATCCGAATCTTCTCTTCAACGCAGGTATGACCAACGAATTTAATACTATCTTTTCCACGATTGGTTGGTCTAGCTTTTGGCAAATAGAAGAGTTTGGAATTGAATTGCTCACCATAGAGTTTCTATGCTCTCTCCAAACCTCTAATGTTGGAATATCCTTTCACATGTTTAATCAAAGCTTTAGTTTAACTTGGAGTCATCTAAGTGCTGCTCTTGGCTTTGATGATTCATGCGTGATAGATGTAGACTTTGCCATGCGTAAGTTTAACAAGAGAAAGTTTTGGTTCTCTATCTCTGCTCTTAATAATTGTTCAAATCCTAAACCTGAGGCGGTTCATAATCCAACTCTTCGTTTCATGCATCTTTGGATGAAAATGACTTTGTTTCTTGGAAGTAATGCTAGCGTGATAAATGACATGGAATTAAAATTGCTATATGCCATGGTCAACAAAATTCAAATCTCTCCTATTAAATGCTTAGTGGAATTTTGGCAAAGTTCGCTCGAGAGTAATGAATCTATTCAATTCACATCTTTAATTACTCGTCTTGCTGAATCCATGAACTTGCTAAATGGCACATACCCCTTTGTTTACATCTTTGCTCCTTTAGCTATGATCTCAGAAGAATATCTTACAATTGCTCAAATGCTAAAAAGAGATGCCAATGGTAATCTTAAAATGATCTACAGTGGCCATACAATTGAGGTGCCTCTTCCAAATAGGCAACTTCAATTGTATAAGACCTGTAAGCTAACCCTTGATCTAGATCAAGGCATTGGACAAAGAGGTTTTGCAGGTGCAGACAGGAGAGCTCAGGAGGGGCTATACTTTGTTCATCTTGAGCAAGGTGGTTCCTCCCGAGAAACTATGGACGAGGAGGAAGACAATGCATCTTCCGATCCCATGCACACTTCAAGCGACATGCCTCCTCGATCCTCACGTCCGCAAAGAGCACGAGCATCCTTCTCGTCCACACGAGAAAGGGAGCATCGTGAATTGCGGCAACAGTTCGATCATCTCACCAACACCTTTGGTGAGCTGCGTGTTGAGCATGCTGAGACAACACACATCGTCCAACAAACTGCCGAAGATATCCAAGCTATGCAAGCAGAACAACATCAGCAGTGGGACATTTGGCGGCAATTCCATCCACAACCGCCGCACCACTGAGCAAAGAACAAGCTTGGGGGAGGTTCCCTCCCCCACTAAGGTAAGTTTTTAATTTTAGCATTTATATTTATGCATTTCCTGCTTATCTTTGCTTTGCATCTAAAAAGAAAAAAAATCTGCATATGATGAAAATAATAAAAAGACTTTCTCTACTCCACTCTCACATGCTTTATGAAAAATCTATATCTCATATGGAAATGATGAATAGTTGCTCTGCTAAATGTCTCTCTAGTAGTTAGTTTACAACTTGATATTTCTCTAAGTATGGATTACTTGGCTTGAAAAGAATTCATCATGAACCTCAAACTTTTGTGGGTTGCAAATGCTGTAACTAAGTCTAAGTTGTTGTGAGACATGATATGACAAGATAAGAGCTGCTATGATATTTTTCTAAGCAAGAATGACTATCGGAGTTTTATTTCTTAAAATGACAAAACACTTTGTTGTTCCTCAATAGTGATAAGTCCTACCAAAGCCATATATGATCTTTCATGATATATGCTTTCTACATAAGCTGCTTACTTTGTGTTGAGTTTGGTCAAGTTTTGTGACCCTTGTTGAGAGACTTATCATGCTCCCAAGATCAAGATCACGTACACGCCACATATACATGTTGCTTCTACATTGGAAGTACGCAAAAACATGCCTTACATTTCCACATAGTTCATACTCCATGCTATAGTAGAAAATCTCTCTCTAGTTTGTTGTTAGCAAATGAGACATAGACTATGCAAAATTATGAAAAATTCAAGGGCATTCTAAAGTCCCAAAATCTATGAGCATTCCAAAGCTCTTTTGAAAATAAATAATAATAATAATAATAATAATGAGCATCTTGAAAGCTCATAGAAAAATAAATAAAGATAGCTATGTCTCAAAGTTTATAAGTTAGGAAAGAGAGATCTTATAGGAGTATTGATCATTTTGCCATGTTTCCACACACTTGCACATCTTGATCTAAGAGTATGACACTTCTCTCCTTGGATCCGGGATTTGACTTTACAATATATGCAAGGTAAGTTTGCTTCTTCTTTGATCCCTACCTACAGCTCCACATAAGCTTTTGAAGTAGGATGAAATAAGGCAAACTTTGATATGTGCCTTGGTAAGGAATCATACACCATATGAGCGACTCGAGAATGCTATTTGAGGAACACCAAATTTTTCTTTTACAAAATCTTGCAAACCTCCGATATGAAACTTGTGAAAGAATGAGAAAACTAGTGCTCCAATCAAGTTGTTCTATCTCTCAACCTCTCAAGACAAAGGATAAAGCTATAAGACCCATGAAGGACTAAGGTAATATGGGTGAGTCTTTATTGCTAATTTTTCCATTCAAAAGAGAAGTATATTGTTGTAGATCTAGTACTCTTGAAATATGAAGTATAGTAGCAACTCCTGATCCATCGAGCTAAGTTTGATTGTTTGCTCGGGACGAGCAAAGGTTAAGCTTGGGGGATCTTGTTGGCACAAGTTATGATTAACTTTTCTATACTTAAAATTGTGCCACCAACCCTTGGATCCGGGATAAAACAAACACATCATGAACATAGTTTATGAAATAACTAGTTCCACATGTACATGAGTGTTTGAGTGCAGGGATGAAGAAATGAAGAAAGTGAGAGCCAGTGGGACCCACATAGGGGGTCGACCGACCACCCTATGGGCCCAACTGGCTCTCCCCCTTGGCCATGATCCAAGAGAGGCACTCTAGAGTGCAATCCATCCATTGGATCATTTTGTGCTTTCTCTCAATGGCTCATAAGAAAAGCACAAGGATTCATGGGCCCACACAAAGGAGATTAACGTGACAACCACCACAGAACCAACATTCAACATCCATGACAAGTGGGACCAGCACCTGGGAGACTGAGGTGGGCTAGACACCCCAAGGGGGGGGGTTGGCCGAACCACCTTTGGGCCCACTAGGCCCCTACTTGGTCCCTGATCAGTGGGGCCACCTTCAGGAGGATAGAGGAGGGCCCACTGGCCATAGGGGGTTCGGCCAAACCACCCCTAGGTCAGTTGGCCTCCCTCCAACCGCCATATGCAAGGACACATGGTGGAAATCCACACCACACATCCAAGGACGGTTCCAAGGTTGGTTAATCCAAGGGTGGAGGATTGAAGCCCCCTGGATCGATGACGTGGCGATGGAGTAGCCCCTACTCCACCTCCCACTATAAATAGAGGGTCACTCCCCCCTCTCTAGACATGGTGAAGAAGCCTACAAGCTCCATTCCTTAGAATTCTTCTAGTAGTTAGTCTAGAGTGGGAGTTAGAGTTGAGTCGAGCTTGCTCGAGATTTCCGGAGTCGTCTTCGGGTAAGTCTGGTATAGCTCTTGTATCTTTTATTCTTTGTAAGACTTTATCTTTATCAATATATTATCCTTTCCCTTTACTTTACTTAGTATTTACTTTGAGCATTACTATACTAGATATAGTATTGTTATATGCTTTTGCTCTTTAATATCCTTTACATTTATAGTCTGTGATCCTCGTGACCTTTCCTGTATGCGATCATTGCCTGTCATAGGGTGCTTTGATTATTGATCGTAGTCAAAGTAATAAGTTGCGTGTAAGCGTGGTGCTTATATATTAGCTTATCCTTGATTACAGCTTATTGCGTGGATTGTTCGTGGATGCTAGTAGAAGGTGACAACTCTATCTAGCCTTAGTATTCCACCACACGTGCCAGATAAGTTATTAAAAGGTAGGGCTTCAAGACAATAGGAGGGCGCGGTCTAGTAGGAGTTTTGTCCTCCTACTGATCTATCCCCTCGCCTAGCATACTTGTATTGAGGAGGCAAACTATAGTGTTTAGTCTAGTTAATTAGCTAAGTATATTAAAGTAGAGTGAATTTCTTAGGAGTCCCTTGTACTCTCTCGTTGTCCTCCCACCTAGCTAATCTGTCTAGTCCGTTCTAAGTCTAGTCCGTTCTAAGTATCATTTACCTAGGCTCTTTCATTCATCAATCCCCTTCCTATAACATTTATCATTTACCCCCCTATACTAGTCAATACTAAGTTGAGGTACTCTCTAGGATCTCTCTCTAATTATCATTTCTAGCTCAGCTTTCCCTTGGGATAAAATAAATTACGATACCTTGGAATACTCCTAGGTGAAGTGCTACAACGGTATAATCTGTGCGCTTGCGGATTTATGCAATAGTCATAAGAAATACCCATAAGCATTTCTGGCGCCATACCGGGGATAGGGATTTATCTCTATTTGTGGTGCGACGCTAAGAAGTGTCAACACCTACATCACAAAGGTTAGCAACAACATGTGATTGATCATTTGACCCAAGTGATGAGCTCTCTTCATTTTTAAGATTTATCAATTTATTAATTAGAGAGCCATGTTTGTGAACCAAATCTTCATGAGACACACGAAGTTGCTCATGGTCCAATTTTAGTTCATCATGTGAAGATTTAAAAACATCAAGTAAGTGCTTATGTTCTTCACATGAGGTCTTTAGAAATGAGTTTTCATCTTTAAGTTTCATTGTTTTGTTTAACTCATTTTCTAAAGCCTTTGAGAGTTTGCACACAAGCTCAAAGTTAGGGTCATCACAATCTACAATCACATTGCCAATTGATACCTTAGTGTCACCATGTGACATGAAGCAATGTGATGAGGTAGAAGAGCTTGTGGAGGCATCACTCTCATAGCCCAAGCATGCATGCGTCATCATCATCATCATCAAGTGTGCTTGGAGTAGCATCATCAATTGCAACACTTGATGTTGGGCCTTCATCATTCTTGTCAAGTGATCTCTTGATAGATAGATCATCTTTATCATCACTTGAACATGAGATGGAGCAATCTTCCACAATCACCGAGTTGTGGTCATGCTCAACACTCTCATGTGCCACCAACTTGGACACATTATCATCAATGTTTGGTACCGTCTCATATGTTTCAATGAGATAGGTCCAAATCTCATGAGCGCTCTTCATGTCCATAATCTCACCAAAGATGTTATCTTTCATAGAATGGTAGAGAATGTTAGTAGGTTGGCAATCGAGATGTAGGCACTTCTTTTGTGCTTGAGTTGCATCCTCTTTCTCAATTGCACAAGAGAGACCCACATCTACGATCCACCACATTTGGGGAGAAATAAACTTATAATTATTTTCCATCCAATTTCTCCACCGTGCAAAGTGTGTGCCACAAAAAATGTGTGGACACTCAACATCTAGCCCATAAGTCGCCATCCTCTCGGGTCGGTGAAGACCACAAATGAGAGACCAAGCTCCGATACCACTTGAAAGGGTCGAGATGGCGGACTAGAGGGGGGTGAATAGTCTTTTCTAAAACTTAAGCGCAATGGATAACCAAATCAACTGCGGAATTAAAACTATTGGTCTAGCCAAGACTACACCCCTCTATATATAACTTTAGCACCTAGAAAATTATACTAATTGGGATCACTAAGGTGCCAAGCTAGGAAGCTCACTTAAACAAGTCCAGGTTGCAAGGTCACACAAACCTAAGCAACTAGTACTCTAAGCACAAAGGGAGCTCCTACACATACTAGTACGCAAAGCACAAAGCACCTAAGCTCACTAGCAATGCTCTCTAGCAAGACTACACAAGCCAACTAGAGAGCTCAACTTAGCTACACAAACTAAGCAATGTGAATAACAAGGCTACTCAAGCCAATTAGCCACTCAAGATCTACTTCTATGCTACACAAGCTAGAAGGTAACTAGGCAAGCTACACAAGCTAAACTAGTTACAAGAGCAACAACTAATCACTAGCACAAGTATGAACAAGTAAATACAAGCTAGAGATTTGGAGAATGCAAACCACCAAGAAGATGTACACAAGGTTGACACAGTGATTTTTCTCCCGAGGTTCACTTGGTCGCCACCAAGCTAGTCCCCGTTGTGTCGACCACTCACTTGCTGATTCGGCGGCTAATAGGTGTTCACAAGCCTAGCCCACTCACTCGGGCACCGCAAGAATCTACCCACAAGTGAGGGTAGCTCAATGACACACTCAACTAGAGTTGCTCTTCGCGATCTCCCGCGGGGCGAGCACAATACCCCTCACAAAGCACTTCTCCGGAGTGCCGCACAATCTTCTTGCGGGCTTCGACGGAGCCACAACCACCAAGCCGTCTAGGAGGTGGCAACCTCCAAGAGTAACAAGTACCATCGGCTTGCAACACAATCACCTAGTGCCACACGATGCAAACTCGCAATGCAACGCACTAGAATCGCTCTCTCACACAATCGGATGATCACTATCAAGTGTATGTGAGTTAGAGGGCTCCCAAGCACGCCAACACAATCCACAAAGGCCATAGGGTGCTCAGCAATCGGCCAAGGGTAGCCACCATGCCTATATATAGAGAGGGAAAGAAACTAGCCGTTTTCCCCAACTTTGCGTAGGTCCGGACGCACCCAACACTTGGGGTCCGGACCATTGCCCATGCGTTCGGACCACCTAGCCGTTTGAATCGAGCCGTTGGCGCGCTTCAGCACATAGAAAAACACCTCCGGACGCTATGAACAGTGCAGCTCCGGACCAATATTGCTTGCGTCCGGACGTTATGCAGTAAGCTTCCCGAGAGCAGATTTTACTCCGGACGCTGTCCGGACCAACACCTCTGGACGCTAGTTAGTGTCCGGACCTCACCGAACATTTGTAACAGCATTTTCGGAGCTCTGGACGCAGGTTCGGACGCTACGGTCCGGACTAATGGCCATGCGTCCGGACCTTTACAGACGCTGCATCTGGACCTTTACAGACGCTGTGTCCGGACTGCACAGTGCGTCCGGACCAGCACAGTCCACACGGAAATGTCCGTATCTCTTAGCTCCGAACTCCGATTTCGAGGATCTTGGACTTTTGGAAAGCTAACTCAGAGGCCTGCACATCCCTCAAGTCCATTTGATCCATATCACAATGAATCAAAGCAGTATTCCATTCCAAGATCCACTCTAGTGTTAGGAGCATACCGAAAAACATTTTTCTCTTCTCCGAGTTGATTCAATTCAACTCCAACACCTTCTCCTTTGCAAATGTGCCAACACCACCAAGTGTACATCACCATGTGCATGTGTGTTAGCATTTTCACAATCATTTTCAAAGGGTTCTCACTTGCTCTCACCATGCCACTCGATCCTAATGCATCGCAATGTTAGATCGCTCAAGTGACACTAGATGACCGATATGCAAACAAGTTTGCTCCTCTTGATAGTATGGCTATCTATCCTAAACCCGGTCATATACTTCTCTACATACCAATGACCAGTGAAATGAAATGCCCTATAGGTTATACCTTTTCCTTGCGCATTCCATTCCATCTCCATCTCCAATGTTGATGCAACACATGCACCAACCTATCACCAAATGATATGATCCACTTCATATCATCACGTGACCGTATTGGTTCATCGATCTTGACCTCACGTGCTCTTCACCGTTGCATCGGTCCATCGGCGCCAAGCATCACTCACTTGCCCTTCACACTTGCAACCGGTCCATCAAGCCAAGCCTCATCTTGATCTTCTCCACCTTGATCACATGACTCCATGTCATGTCTCATGTGCAATAAGCTCCTTCATCACACAATCATATGTGAACTAATCTCCTGTGTATATATCACTTGAACACATATTAGTTCACCTAAGTTGTCACTCAATTACCAAAATCACATAGGAACTCTCACCGTCGTCGTCCTAGAGTCTGATTGCTCCATGGGTCACGACATTGACGATGAGGTATGGCCCTTCCCAGTTGAATCATTGCGTTGTACTTAGACCTTTTTCCCCATTCATTGTTTCTTTCCCCAAAGGATTAGCGGACAACACATACCTGAAGGAATTCACGAATAATTTGAAGCAAGGGCAATGTTATCATAGAAATAGAGGGCATCTTCTATGCTATAGAAAAGTTGGCTTTAGCATTTTAGCACAGAAAGAGATGTTCCATCATTGTTCACCAATTATTTAAAAATTAATCAAGGTTGAGGCAAAGATGTGCATGATTATTTCAATAGCACCTCAAACCTTGATTTTTCTCTACGAATGATCTCTTAACTAACCCACCAAAATTTGGAAGTCATGATGCATGGGTTAGTCCAAAGGTACAACCAAATTCTATACAAGTAGTTTTTGGTTCAATAGTCAAACTTGACACCATGTCTAATTTGATTAAGGCAGGCTATTTAACCTAAGCACCATGCTTAATTTAAAGAACTTATAGGAGTATGATCACTACTCCCAAACCAAAGCATACTCATAACAGAACCAGGAATCATGAAAGAATAAAGAGATTCATTTAAAAAGAGACAAGAGCATGGATGATGAACCAGATGAGCATTTGCATTTTTTTTAGTTTTTTTAATTATTTATGTGACTTAGCAAGGTGATCAAGGTATAAGAGAAAGCAAGGTAGAGACAACCAAATAAAATTAAACAATGAAGCATGACATGAATTTCTTAGAGAAATCCACTCCCACACATGGATTTTGCAACATTTGATAATGAGAAAGTCCAAGTCTAGGATGTGGAATTTTCCTTTTAATGTGCTTCATTATTAAAAAAATGTTTGGTTGGACATACCTTGTGTTTTGCTCGATCATTATTTTTGTTCAAACCTGTAATGGTTAGTGACAAAAATACCCGAAGGAACACTTTCATAAATATTCCCTTAATCTCCTTTTACAAAGTCATTTTATTTATTTCAGAATTTTGGGAAACTAAAACTATTTTATTTTGTTTTATATATTTTTTAACAAGCAAACTTTAATAGAAAAGAAGAAGGCTCGGGTTATCTCCTGAAAGTGCTTATTTTTATGACACAAGCTTGTCTTTGGGAAACCTTCAAGTGCATCTCATGTTAGTGGAGCGGTTTCCCCTTCAACTCCAATATTCGCAGACCTATCCTCAAGACCAAAACCACTACGAGATTTGCAAAATTTATGATAGACAAACACATCTACAACCAACCTTGCAAAGATTTTAGAAATAAGAAGCATGAAGGGGTTGTAGAACATGTGTGTAGTGATGGTAGAGGGAAGGATTGACTTAGGAGATTTCTCATGTGAGCATGGAATTGAGGAGAAGATGAAGGAATAACTTCCATGCTCATTGATATCATTCTCCCTTTCAAGGAGTGGGTGAGCACTTTCTTTCTCATGAAATTTCAAGTCATCCTCAAGGCTTGAATGGGTCATGGCTGTTAGCGAGATTGACATAAGCTCACCCATTGTATCAAGAACATGTTTGGATTCTATTTCTTTGATGAGAGGTTGGGAAGACCAAACGGGTAGATAATCTTCACCTATTCTATAACCAAGCTTCTCATTTCCCAACTCCAAGATTCTCATGATTGACCTTCCGATAAAAGTGAGATGAAAGGAAAGTCCAGGAAGGTCAAAGGTATGGAAATCTAGGAAGATCTTGAGATCATCAATGACCACAAGAACATCATGAAGGACTCCTAAACAATCACGGATTTGACCATTGGGGAGTCTAAGGCTCTTTTGTGATTGGGATAGATGATCCTTTGATGATGTTGGAACATGTGAATGAGGAATGATATTGATCCCATGGCTAGGATCATAGCAGATTTTGCCATCAATGCCCAACACTTGACATGATATTCTCCTTACATGTGTCGGCATTTTAGCAACTTCTTTTAAATATTCAGCATCATCCAACCATTCTTGACTTACAATGGTAGATAGATGCTCTAACCGTTGACTTTGCTCCTCTTGGTCAGATTTATGGCCCTCATGGGTTCCATGCCTCAGGTGTCTTAATGAATTCCCAGAGTCATTAAGTGAGTCATCATAAGACTTGAATGAAGGAACACATGGGAGATCATCAGGATCAAGGATGGGTTTAGAAATGGGTTTGTAGGATAAGTCAAATGTGGGTATAGAGAAGGAGAGGATAGATTTGGCTTCTAAACACTTTAGTTCTCATTCTATAAGCTCACTCGATATTTCTTTATCAGGTATCCCAGACTTTTCCTGATGTTCCATGTGGGAAGTCGAGGCGCAAGATGATGTTGCTTTGGTAGGCTTTTGAAAAGATCCCTTCATGAGAGGTTTAAAAAGGTAAGGTCTCTTTTGGAAAGGATAATTTTTAGCATTCCCAAAACTAGCAAGATCAGATAGGAGGTTGGCCTCGAACTCGAAGGAATGGTTTAGGTGTTGGATTTCTTCTTCCTTTGAGATTTTTGGTATTTGTGGTTCAGGATCGATGGTAGAATCTTTGGATTAGGGTGGTGGTGATTCGGCTATCGAGGTTTCTTTTCTAGGGGTTGGTTTTTCTCCTTCTATAGGTCCTTCATCATAAACGTTAGTGTAGGGGGTGTTTTTAAGAATCTTCATGAGAAGACTCTTCCCTTCACTAACGGGTAAACATAGGAAGGCTCCCCTAGAAGTCATGTCAAGAAGTTGTACGGAATCTTTGCTAAGACCTCCATAAAAGTGTTGTAACAATGTTGGCTCAGTTATAGTAAGATCAGGGCCAGATGATGCTAGATATAAAAGACAAGCACATGTCGCACCTAGAGATTCCTTTTCCTTTTGTTTAAATGAAAGGATCTCTATTCGAAGACGAACAACACGAGAGATAGGGAAGAAAGCTAGGCGGAATTTGAATTGTAACTTTTCCCATTCTTCGTTTGCACCATCTACGTGGAGAAAGTACCATCGTTTGGCTATTCCCGTCAAAGAGAACGAAAATAGCTTCCACTTAAGGGTACCTCGCCTCATCCCTTGGATGTGGACACATGAACACAATTGTTCAAAGTCACGTAGGTGAGTGTAAGGATTTTCATCTTCATCCCCAGAAAAAGATTGTTCTTGAACTTTGGCTATGAAGCTAGGGCGAAGCTCGTAGCTAGGTGAAAGGATGGGTTGTGATGATGGTGGTGGCTCCAAACTATGGCCCTTTGGAGACGCAAGATGAGAGATGGATGATTGGTTCATGGTGTGAAAAGGATAAAAATGAAAAGAAAGATAAAACAAGGACAAATAGGACCACTAGGTTCTAGTTAAAATAGCTACCATTCCCCGGCAACGGCGCCAGAAAGCTTGTTGACACCAGAAGTGGCAAACGGGTAAAAGACCGCAAGCGTACGGTTGTCAAATGTAACTTTCACTAGGAGTATTCTAGGTATCATATTTTCCACAGAGCATGAGAAGTGAATTAACTAGTGATTAAGGTTATGTCCTATGATGAGACAAGGGAGACTATGGTATTTGGGTTGAGAGGTTCACTATAGCAAATATATCTAACTAGGCAAAGCTGGTTATACTGGCTTTATCAACCCTTCTCTTCTAGGAGGCCATGGGATAGATCAGTAGGACGACAAAACTCCTACCGGACCGCGCCATCATGTTGTATTGAGACCCTACCTTTTAAGAACTTATGTTACACACGTGGTGGAATACAAAGACCAGACATGGCTGTCACCACCTGCTAGCTACCACAAACAATCCATGCCATAAGCGGTTTACAAAGGCAAGATCTAGTATAGACACCACGTCTACACTGTTCTTACTACTTTAGCCCTATGTTAAGGCTAAAGCACTATACTTAAAGTAAAGCGATGAACAAGCATGAAAAGATGTATAACAACTATGCTAGAATTAGAATATCAAATACTATAAAGAACTCAGATGTATCACTTACAAGTGTATAACTTACAAGAGAATCGCATCCGCTGAGTATAGCTCGGAGAAGACGCCAGACTGGCCCGGCTCTCCTCCAGACTCTCCTCACTCTCTTCCAACTAGCATAGCACTACTGTAGAGCTTCGCTAAAGCTACTAGAGAGTGGTTTCCTCCAATGTGTCATTAATGTGAGTGAAGGCCTACGGGGGTATTTATAGCCCAAGGTGGAGTAGGGGCTACTCTAGTGCCATGTCATCGATCCAGGAGAGCTCCATCCTTGGCCTTTGGATTAAACTGCCTTAGAACCGCGTCAGAACGGAGGGCTCTAATCTCCAACATGTGAGAAATGTGATGGGGAGTCACCAGGAACGTCGGTGGGTACTTAGAGGTATCGGCCGACTCCCCTATGGGGTCTTGGGTCCACATAGGCCTTCTAGGAGTCCCCACTAGGCAGGGACCTAGTGGGAGGTGGTGGCACCCTATAGGGTATCGGTCGACCCCCTAGGGGTCTCAGGCTCACCACCTCCTTCTAGAAGGTGGTCCCACTTGTCATGGAGCTCGGTTGATCCTTCTAAAGTGTTTGTCACGCTGGTTCTCTTGATTTGGGCTCATGGATCCTTGTGCACTTGATCTGGTGCGTTGAATGAAGGCACAAGTTGCATCTAAGGACTGGAATGGCTTTGTCATGGATCCTGTTGGCTTGGCTAGCCAGAAGGGTCAAAATGAGTATCGACCGATCATGTTTTGAGTCCTTTGGAGCCAGGATTTCTTGTGGGAGCTCCTGGACATGTTAGGAGTCTCATGGTATAATCCTTTTGGAGTTTGGCTCGAATCACACATCAGGAGATGTGCAAAAGGAGCTTCCAGCATTGCTGATTGGCCTGGAATATTATTCCCTGCAAGACAAAGCCTTCCAAGTACATGTGGAACTTATTAGTGGCAAACATGTCTATGTAGCGTTATTCTACCTTTGAAACCAAGACTGTTGATGGTATTTTGAGTATGTAAAAGTATATCATTCTTACCATCAACACTCCCCCAAGCTTACCCTTTGCTAGTCCCTAAGAAAAGCTCTTTCTAATAAACTTGGATCAGGAGTTATTGGAATGCTTTCACACCTCATAAGTTCACATGTTTCAAACAAAAATTCTTCTATGAATTAGAAAAAATTACTCTAACCTTCGAACTCACCCGTATTACCTTTAACTATGGGACTTTTACTATCACTTGGGTCTTGAGCAATCGAAAGACAGAGTAATCGAGTCAGGTAATATGTCTCAAACTCTTCACTCTACCATAATTATGGGTTTTGCAAAGTTTTCGAAATAAAACTCAGAGTTTAATTGTATGACACCCTCAAGTCTCTTATATATGTGGTATTTGTGGATCTCACTGAGGTAATAATAATGTCATGCCCTTCTATACTAGTAAATATAGTGGAGTTCATAGGAATGGCTTAACAAGGTTTAGCATACTTACTTTGTATATATATTGTAAAGTCAAACAATAGATCCACAGAGAGTCAAGTCATACAATTAAGTCAAGATGTGCAGGTGTATGGATATGGTGGATATATGGTGGTAATGATGATAACCTAATTCTACTTTGCTCCTTGGAATAAATCTCTCTCTTTTGGAATTTTGAATAACATGGCTAGAGAGTATGAGCTATCTTATTCTTTATTTTTTTTCCTAAGAGGTGCGTCAGACACTTGTCCATTTTTAATTCCTCTCTCTCTTCTTTTCTTTCTTTCTCTTTTTTTTCTAATAGCTTTTACATAGCTCATATCTCTATTACCAAGAAAAACTGCTGAGAGAATATAACAAGAACTTTGGAGCATTTATTGGATGAAAGATGGAATGGATATTTTTGGTGGTGGTTACTCTTAGTGTAAGAGTAAGACCTTTTCTGGTGGATGAATGGCATGTTGTTGCGCCTACTCTAGTGTAGAGTAGTGCATATTTGGGTGGTGTGTACGTGATCTTGATTCAAAAGCATGACTAGACTCTTCATAGGGTCTAAAGGTTGACAACACTCAATACAAAGACAACTAGCATGAATGAGTCTTCCTAATCTAATTGTATAAGTATATGGCTTTGGTAGGAATTTAAACTATGTCATACAAGAGCTCATTATGTAAGATTTTAAATTTTCAAAAGATAAATCACCAGAACTTAGTATTGCTAGGAGTAAGATAAATAATAGCTAGACCTTCATGTCATATCTCCCGACTACCTAGACTTAGTTTAAGTACATGTCTCCACAAGTTTTAGGTTCAGAGTAAATTCTCAAATCAATGTAGTTTTAACCAAAACTTAGGAGAATTCAAGTTTGAAAACTAGGTACTTAAAAGGGATTATGGCAGAGCAACTATTCATCATTTCCAAGACAAAATTAAAGTTCATAGCCTTTATTGACTCTAACAAATTAAATAGACACCCTAACTATATATCTTTATTTAGGACTCTTAAGACTCAACAACCATGGACCTTCATGTGCCCATATATTTTTGGCAATTTTAAGTTTTCTTATGATACTATGGTGAACCTTCATGTGCTCACATATTTTTAATATTTTATGACTATAAGATAGACTCTATAAATAGCATAGATATACTTACCTGATAACTGGGGATGCCCTCCCCCAAGCTTGATTTTGCTATGGTTGAGTTGAATAATCTTTGGAATTAGCCTTCTGGTTGGGCTCACTCCTCTTTGGTGATTTCAATCATGCATGGTTATACTCCTACAAGAAGAGACAAAACTCGAGGCTCCATTATGACAATCGGTTAGCGGTCAGCCAAAAGAGTAATTGAATATCCTCATGAGCTAATTTAAACTTTATAGATTCTAATAGGAATTGAACATCTTATCTTTTTAGAATTTTCTATTTTATAATGCAAAGAAAATAAAATTTATTTTTATGCCACCATAGTAAGTTTCCTTATGGTAGTACCATAAGTTCTCTCACATGGGGCTTAGTATTTTCATGATGCAATGATAAGTAAATATTTATTTTGTTTTCCTTTAAAAATGCAGAAAGTTAAAGGTGATAAATTCCTTATGCTAATTAATAAGGTAACTAATTAGATAACTACCATTTTTACCTTGTGGCAAAGGAACGGGATTTATAGTCTACCGATAAGACTAGATAGGAGAGAGAGGGTACTTGTCTGATTTATCATCTGAGGTGGACTTAGATGATTCCTCCTTATGTAGTGGCGTATCTTTATTCTCCTCCTACCATTGCTTTGCTTGTACTAGTGTCTCTTCTGCTTCTTCTTTTGCGCGTAGCTCCATCTTTTTAATTTCTTGTCCCCACTCGTTCCAGCAAGGTTTAGTTACTTCTTCTTGTTCTTCATATCTTGTGACTTCACCAGGATAGTTTGCCCAACCATCTTTCAACGGTTGGGTTTCTTGACGGCGGGTATGGCGTCTCCTTCTGTTGAGTCGCTTCTTGGGCTGTGTATGATTAGCATAACTATTGAATTTGCCGCATACCTTTCCAATGGGTAGGTTGAAGTGGATTTGTCCAGTCGCGATGAAGATGACGACTTTAGCAGTGTTGAGGAATGGTCTCCCCAAGATAAGAGTCATATCTTCTTCATCCTACATGTCAAGAACTACAAAGTCTACAGGAATATGTGAATCTTGTATTTGTACCACGATGTTCTTTGCTATGCCTTCAGGGAATTTGTACATCAAGTCCGCCATCTGCAACTGCATATAGGTTGGGTACAAAGGTATACCTTCAAATAAATGATCATAAGTTACCTTTGACATTATGTTGACTCCTGATCCTGTGTCGCACAAGGTCGAAGGGAAGACTATCTTTCTTATTGTGCATTCAATGGTTGGTACTCCTGGGTCTCCCTTCTTGACTATGTATGGTGAGGCAAGTAAGTGATCATGCTCCATGTTGACTGGGTTGATCATCTAGACTGCTCCTTCTGAGATCTGGCTCTGCTTGTTCTTCCTCCTTCTATTGTTATTCTTCTTGGGTACTGCTGGTTCATCTTGTTCATACTTCCTTCGTGGTAGTGCACGACTGTTGAGCATGCGGTTCTTGAATGAGAACTTTTCTTTCTTGTCTTTTACGGAAAAGATAATCTTGGCATGCTCCGCATAGATGATGGCTTTGGTTGTGCATAAGAATGGTCGACCCAATATGATGGGTGCTCTTTCATCTCCTCCTGTCTCCATGACAATAAAGTCAATTGGAACATATGATTGTCCCACTCTAATGACGACTTCTTCTAGAACTCCCTCGGGGTAACATATGGACTGATCAACAAGCTGCAAACGCATGTTTGTGTACAACAAGGGATCTCCCAAAATCTTTTCATAACTTACCTTAGGCATAATGTTGACACTTGTGCCAAAATTGCAGATAACTTCTGGGAACGTGTGACATCCTATGGAGATAGGAATGATAGGCCTCCTTGGTTCACCTTTCTTCTCGGGAAGTGAATAGTCAATCCACTTCACATTGCGAACACATGGTTGATATGTGCCCATGTTTGTTTAGTTTTATGATGAGTGATTGCCAACACTTGAGTGTTTCAGTTTGAGTGGCTTTACACTAATCCCTGCGAAAGCATGTGTGTGCCTGTCTATCGGCTTGTGGTGTGCAGGTGCTATGCCCGGAGACAGTGTTCAATGGCGTGGAGAAGGTCGAGTAGAGGCTTGCCGTGCCGATGGACTGAGAGCGGTGAAGGGAGAAAGTGGGGCTCGGACCGAGGGACCATGGGCGTCGGAGGACTAGCTTTGGTGGCTAGTACTTGGCACCGACGAGTGCGAGAAGACATGGAGGTAGACCGAGTTGACCAAGTCAAGACGGCGGACAAGCGGGTTGAGCGGAGGCTCATGGGACTCGGAGTCCGACTAGGTGAGGACGAGGTGGCTCGAGTCGAGCGGTTTGGTGGTTTGGGCCTCAAAACCATCGGAGGACGGTTTCCGAGTTTGGGCCTCAAAACTCGGGGTTCGGTAGTTGAGCCCAAAGCTACCGATGGCGGGTTTTGCGGGTTTGGGCCTCAAAACCTGGGCAGAGCTTCCGAGGAAGCGAGGATGGCACATGGCGAAATCCTGGAGGTTGCGTCGAGACGACGTCAACTCCTGGCAGGAAGCAGGGCCGTCCATTCAAATCGAGGAAGATATTTTCCAGAGCTTGGACTGCAATGCTTAGGCTAGGTAGTTCACTCATGTATCTAGGGGGTCTTTGGGAAATAGCCAAAGCCCGATAAGTAGGGGATGAAGGGGTATCCCTCATTCTATCTCTTGCATTCCTCTCTCCCACTTCAATTCCTAGGGTTTCCCTTCCTCTAGTCTTCTTGCTTGAGATCCACCGTGTCTCTGGTGTAAGAACTTGAGATTATTGCAAGGAATCCGAGGCCGTAACCTCTGTAGGCCATGGTGCCTTTGATTTCTTGATCGTGTCCCCGTTTTGCTTATGTTCTTCGCGTTTTGCTTTTTGCTTCCTTTTTTTCCCGAGGTGAAATCTCTTTGTTGGGAGTAGCTCTTGCAAATCCGTTTGAACCAAGTTGTTCGTAATCGAGAGGAGCATCTTTGCACTGAAGGATTCCTCCTCAAACCTCTCGAGTACGCAGATCGGGTGATTTCTTTGTGGTGCTCTTTGTTTCTTGCTTCCTCCCTCCAAATCTTTGTTTCCCTTCAATCCAAACCAAATTGAGCGATGATTTCTTCGGGATAGCTCCTCCATAGCACTAGAAACATGCCTACCAAGTTGGGTTGCTAGTGGAGATCATTTGGTAAGGATTTGGGAAGATTTGGTGGAGAGAAAAACAAGTTTCTCTTTTCGTGCGTTCTGTTCGGGGGCGTTGGACGCTCCAACAGGAGGCGCCGGACGCTAGGGACTGCTGATGTCAGCGTCCGTCGCCACCTCTGTCTGCGCACTTCAAGTTGGCGCCGAACGCTCGCCAGCGTCCGTCGACCACGCATCGGACGTGTCCGTCGGTGTTGAGAGTTGCAAAGCTCTCTGTTCGTTTGCGTCATATGATCTGCAGCATTCGTGGGTTGCCTCCAGATGCGTCCGTTGCCTGGAGGAGCTCTCTGTTCCTCTCTGTGGGTTTTTGTGTTGGACACTCTTCAGCGTCGGTCGAGTGTCTGTCAGACGCGTTCGTCGCCTAACTGACCTCTCGGGTTGCTCTCTGCTCTTGCATCGGACGCTCGGCTTTAGCGTCCGTCACCTGGTTTTCTAGCGTTCGTCGGCTGTTTTTCTGGCTGTCTTGCTTTGGGTTCTTGCCTCTTTCCCATAGGGGTTGAGAACTCAATCTTGGGGGTTTCCGGTGAGTTTTTCTCCACTGCCGATGAGTACCCATCAACTGGGTTGTGTTTTGGGAAGAGTGGCCTGAATATTTTGAGAGAAATTTGAGGCTCCCATTCACCCCCCTCTGGTCGCCGTTCTCGGTCCTTCAGTTAGTATCGGAGTCAGTTAAGGATCATTCCACCTTACACGGTTCTTTGTCCGCGAAGGCGACATGGAGCGAGGTGTTGGCAAACCTCCATTTTTCGATGGAATGAATTTTGCCTATTGGAAGGTGCGCATGTCCGCTTACCTTCAAGGGATTGATTCGAAGACTTGGGAGATTTGTGAGAATGAGGATTATGTGGTTCTTGGTGCTCGGATCAATGAGCTCCAAGTTATGCAACATGCGTCAAATGCAAGAGCCCGTAGTATCCTCTTCTCAAGCTTGTCTCTTCCTGAGTTTGAGTGAGTTTCGAGTCTCACTACGACACGAGAGATCTGGCAAACACTTGTGCGATATCATGAGGGCAACCCTCAGATCAAGTCCAGACTCTTCGACACGTACCGTAGGGAGTACGAGAACTTTGTTCAGTTGGCCGACGAATCTGTTGATGGGATGTTCTCTCAGTTCCAATCTATCGTCAACAAGATGCGTGCCAATCGGGCCAACCCTCCCTATGACGATCATGAGATGGCTATCAAGCTTTTGCATACTCTTGATCGGAGGGTGTGGGAGATGAAGGTGGATGCCATCCAGGAGTCACCGGGCTATGATGCCCTGTCTGTGGATGAGCTGTTCAGTAAGCTCAAGTCCTCTAAGATTGACCACAAAACCCGGGCCAAGCTTGAAAACCCGTCGAACCCATCTATGGAATTGGTTTCCGGCCCCGACGGTGTGTCTTCTTCCTCTAACCCTTCACAAGCTTTGTTCGCTTTGTCTTCTTTGGTTTCTGTGACAGAGGAACAAGTGGAGGCTCTTGGAGATGACGAGCTGGCTTTAGTCATCACTAGGTTCTCGCGGTTTCACAACAACCACTTGAACCGGCGACGTAGTGGCGCGGCCAAGGGGCGCTACCGTTGCGGTGATGAGGATCATTTCATCGCAAACTGGCCCAAGAAAGTTGCGGGCGACTTCACCAAGCGCAAGGACAAGCGCGAGCACCGCTTCGAGGACAATCACAAGGCCAAGGGCGGCCACAACCGGAGATCCTCGAAGAAGGTGATTGACAAGGTGAAGGCCAAGCACCGAGCCTCCCTCGCCTCCCTTAGCGACATCGAGTGCTCCACCGATGGAGGCTCTTCTTCGAGTGACGACGATGAGTCGAAGGGAAAGGTTGAGGACAACCTCAACGACCTCTGCTTCTACGCCAACGCCAAGCACGATGGCTTCTGCACCATGGCAATTGGAGCTGGTGAGGTCGGCGAGCACAAGGACGACTCCGACGCCAACTCCGACACACCCGAGGTATCACCCACCATCGAGTCTCTCTCCTCCGAGCTTTAGTCCTTGAATGCTACCTTCATGAGTCAGGATGTTGTGCTCAAGCGTGCGATTAGAGAGAGAAACAAGTTCAAGGCCAAGTATCTGAAAACGGTAGATGAGCTCGAGTTTGCTAAGGCGTCGGTGGTGGTTACCGAGGAGGTAGAGTGTGATTCTTGCGCCATCCACATGTCTGATCTTGTCACTATCCAGGACAAGTATGGCACTCTGCTTGAGGAGATCAGTCAGTTGAAGGCTAGGCCTAGCTTACTTGGTGCGTGCAAGTCTTGTGAAGGCTTGCGTTCTGAGCTGACACAGAAGGAGAGTAGGATTGCTGTGCTAGAGAAGGTTAGCTTAGATAGCACCAGAGAGTCAAGTCGCATTGAGGAGCTAGAGCTTGAGATCGCTGCGTGCAGGCATGACAAGGCGCGTACCGATGAGGATAACACACACCTCCGGTCCGTCTTAGTTTGGGTGTCTGGCCGAGAGCCGCACCTGGGGATGTTGTACAGCCAATTCAGGCGGGCTGGCAACACGGGAGTAGGCTTTTCTGTAGGTGGGAAGGGTGATAACACTTTTGGCAAGATTGGTGAGTGTAGTGGGTTGAGCGAGAGTGAGAAACCCACTACAATCCCCAAGTTCACCAAGTTCACTCCACCTAATCCTACCGACCCCTTTGAGTTACCTGTGAGAGATGGTGTGTTTGAAGAGCCACCCAAAACCACTCCACAGAAGCAAGTGTGGATTCCCAAACCGAACCACCTTCGGAACCCACTTGACACTTTGCCCGACATCACTAGTGATCCTCTTCCTAAGAGTGCGGTGAGATACCACTGTGAGTATTGTGAGCGGGATGGGCACTTGGCTGAGTTTTGCTATAGGAGGAAGAGAGATGAGCGGAGGCAAGTTGAGATGAACAACCAGGACATGTACCACCCACCGGTTGGGGTGCGTGAATCGGAAGTTCGAAGGTGCACTACTAGGCCTAGCGGTGCAATGCCTCAAGGTGCTAGGCCTCAGGAGGCGAGACCACACGGTGGTCGTGCCCGGCGGGGTACCGGTCGTGACCAATATGACTACGGGCCTCGTGGTGGTGGCTTTACTCCCCACACCTTTAGCGGACCACCTTTTTCCTATGGTGGTGATCGCTATTCTCCTATGGGAAGGGAGATGTTTGGTATGCCTCCTAACCCTTTCTTTGGGCAAATGGGACAACACTGGTATCCTTCACAGTTTACTAACCCCAGTGTTGCGCTGTTTGCTCACCCTATGTCTTTTTATTGATGTAGGAAGGAGGACTGGAGGAGACTTGGCTTGTGGATTCCGGATGTTCACGCCATATGACTGGAAGTGCCAAGTGGTTCTCCAGCCTCGACCCCGTGCGCCACACCGAGTACATTACATTTGGGGATAAGAGTAAAGGTAAGGTTGTGTCCCGAGGGTCAATCCGTGTCAATTCGTCTTTTGTCCTCAAGGATGTTGTTCTAGTTGCGAATTTGCATTTTAACCATCTCTCACTTTCGCAACTCCTTGAAGACGGTTTTGAAGTGAATTTCAAATTTGGCTTTTCTCGGATTCTTGACTCTCGAGGTGACCCTGTTTGCTGGATTTTGCCCTTCGGGAAGGTTTTTCGTGCAGATTTTTCGATCTCTTCTGGACCTTCTCATTATCTTCTTGCCGGTTCTTCTTCCGATCTTTGGAAGTGGCATAGGAGATTGGGACATTTGAGTTTTGACTTGCTTGCAAGGCTTAGCTCAATGGACCTTATTCAAGGATTGCCAAAGCTAAAATTCGAGAAGGATTTTGTTTGCCATCCTTGCAGGCATGGCAAGATGGTTGCCGCTTCCCATTCTCCGGTGATGGAGATTATGACCAAACAACCCGGCGAGCTCTTACACATGGACACAGTTGGTCCAGCTCGGGTTAGGTCGAAGGGAGGGAAGTGGTATGTGGTTGTAGTCATTGATGACTACTCGAGATACTCTTGGGTGTTCTTTTTGGAGAGTAAGGATGAGGCTTTTTCGCATGTTTGAGATCTGATTTTGAGATTGCAAAATGAGCTACCTAAGCATCCCATGAGAGCTATACGCAGTGACAATGGCATAGAATTAAAAAATGCTCAATTTGCATCTCTTTGCTCTTCTTTGGGTCTTGATCACCAGTTTTCCTCTCCTTACACTCCCTAGCAGAATGGTGTTGTTGAGCGCAAAAATCGGACCCTTATTGAGATGCCTAGGACGATGCTCGATGAGCATAGGACTCCTAGGAGATATTGGGCCAAAGCGATAGATTCTGCTTGCTATGTTTCCAATCGCATTTTTCTCCGAGCTTTCAAGAAAAAGACTTCTTATGAGTTGCGATTTGGGAGACCACCCAAGGTAAGTACGGTGTTTGGGTGCAAGTGTTTCATCGTCAAGAATGGAGGTAAGTTGAACAAGTTTGAGTCTCGGTCTTCTGACGGTATCTTTCTTGGTTATTCTACTCACTCTCGTGCTTATCGTGCTCTTAACCTTGAAACTAACCGAGTGATGGAGATTTGTGAGATTACTTTCGATGAAACCATGCCTTGTAGTTCCACTACTTTTGAGCTTGCAGGTGATGATGAGATGAACACTAGCATTTTTGTGGAGGAGGAGCAGGACGATGCCGATTAGGGTGATCCCGAGCCAACTTCACCGGCTGCCCCCGTCGACCCTGCGACGTCTACTTGGGCTCACGGCCCTGATCCGTATACTTCCTCTACATGGGGGCAGTTCGAGCAGCTTCCTCAGTCGGTGCCCGTTGCACCTAAGGGAGCTCCAGCTTCTGTTGAGGGGGAGGCTACTTCTTCCAGACAAGCTCCCCGCTACATCCAGAAGCAGCACCCGCCGGAGAACATCATCGGCGACATCGATCATCGAGTCACATGGTCTAGGTCCTATCTCTCTCACTTTGCTCATTCGGCTTTTGTCACTTCCTTTGAGCCCCGAGATGTTGGACACGCATTGATGGATCCGGATTGGGTTAATGCCATGCATGAGGAACTTGAAAACTTTGAGCGAAACCACGTTTGGGTCTTAGTGCCACCACCACCAAATTGCCGCCCTATAGGAACCAAGTGGGTTTTCAAAAACAAACAAAGTGAGGATGAGGTGGTAGTGCGTAACAAGGCTAGGTTGGTAGCGCAAGGCTTTTGTCAAAAGGAGGGAATAGATTATGAGGAAACCTTTGCTCCCGTTGCCCGTTTAGAAGCCATTAGAATCCTTTTAGCCTTTGCCGCTTCCATGGGGTTCAAATTTTTTCAAATGGATGTTAAGAGTGCTTTCTTGAACGGGTACATAGAGGAGGAAGTGTATGTTAGACAACTTCCCGGTTTCAAAAATCCCAAGTTTCCAAACCATGTTTTTAAACTTCACAAAGCTTTGTATGGTTTGAAACAATCCCCTAGAGTATGGTATGATAGGTTGAAAATGTTTTTGCTTGGTAAGGGTTTTAAAATGGGATCGGTAGATAAGACGCTTTTTCTCCTCAAGTAAGGCAAATACACTCTCCTAGTCCAAAGATACATGGATGATATCATCTTTGGTGGTTCTTCTCATGCTCTTGTTGCCAAGTTTGCAGATCTTATGAGAAGGGAGTTTGAGATGAGCATGATGAGAGAGTTGACCTTCTTTCTCGAGTTGCAAATCAAGCAAACCCGGGAAGAGATGTTTGTGTACCAAGGCAAGTACACGAAGGATATTCTGAAGAAATTTGACATGGGTGAGGCAAAGCCTCTTTCGATGCCCATGTCGACTACGACTGCCTTGGATGAGGACGAGGAAGGAGAGGTGGTGGATTGGACGGAGTACCACAGCATGATCGAGTCGCTCTTGTACCTGACTGCGACTCGGCCGGACATTCAGTTTGCCATCTACCTGTGTGCGCGCTTTCAAGCGTCACCGTGCACTTTGCACAAGCAGGCGGTGAAACACATCATGAGGTACTTGCGCTTCACTCCCGAGTTTGGCTTGTGGTTTTCCACCTCTTCCTCTCTTGGTCTTTGCGGCTATTCCGATGCCGATTTTTCCGGTTGTCGTCTTGATCGGAAGTCCACGTCGGGGACTTGTCAGTTTCTCGGATCTTCTCTTGTGTCTTGGTCTTCTCGCAAACAGTCTAGCATTGCTTAGTCTACCACGGAGGCTGAGTATGTGGCAGCCGCTAGCTGTTGCTCGTAGTTGATTTGGATGATTGCGACTTTGAAGGATTTTGGTCTTGAGCTTACTAAAGTGCCTCTGCTTTGTGATAGTACGAGTGCCATTAGTGTGGCCAAAAATCCCATGCTTCATTCTAAGACCAAGCACATTGATTTTCACTTTCACTTTCTGAGAGATCACTATGAGAAGGGCGACATTGACCTCCGGCATGTCGATACCCAAAACCAACTTGCAGATATTCTCACAAAACCTCTCGATCAAGCTGCATTTTCTCGCCTTCGGGGCGAGTTGGATGTTTGCTTTCCTTTTTAGAGGAGGAAAGTTTTGTGTATCATAGTTCTTTTTGGTTCTTTGTTTATCTTTTCTTTTACCTTCTTTAATTTGGTGTCATTGCATTTTTCATCTCATTGCATTTGTGACATAGTTCATTTTGAGCTTCATACCTATAGCCTATATAATGAAACTTTGCTCTATTTGAGGTGCTTTATGTGTCTATGGTGTTGATTAACTTAGACTCTCTTTGATCTTTTGATATGCAATAGAACTAAGTTAGAAACGCTTTAAAACTGAATTTAATTCCCTACATCACCTCTGAAATGACACTAGCATGTGTAGGCTTTTGATGATCCCTCTTGGCTGTCTTGTATATAGCTTGTAACTATGACTCTTCACTATTTCATTCACTTCCATTGAGAACCATGTTTGAACTTGATCTAAAATTAAGTAGCTCTCTGAATAGTGAATTGAAAAGATCGAGTTGGGTTCGCATTTGTGAGCACTTCCCTGTTTGTTCGAGACTGCTTCCCATATGGGTTGAACTTGAGCGGTGTCGTGTATGACCGAAACCGTGTGTTAAGCTCTTTGGCTTCACCGGGTTGATAAGTGGCATCACTTTGCTTACAACCACTCGCATACACTTACTTTGTGCCTAAAACTGAATTTTGCTACAAAACTCTAAAAATGACAAATTTGATTCAGTTTGGGCCATTGGCTTGTTTTATGAACTTTGCTAGGGATAGTTTTACTCGCTATACATGAGACAATTTTGAGGTTGATTTTATCTTGTATTCCATGTTTAGTTGTCTCTAGGAGGTGATACACTCTCACACATGTACTCTTCTCTAAACTAGCTTCTAGAGTGATCTTTAGCTCAACTAGAGTCTTTGTTAGGCACTTAGAGCTTTTCCTATTCTCACAAGATCACATCACTTAGAGCATCCTTTCATTGTCTTAGCTATATGTATGAAGCTTTTGCACTCATCTTTCATTTCTTGGCTTTTGTGGGTTTTCCTCTTGAGTTTTGAGCTTTGATGAGCTACATGTGTCGACAAGGGGGAGAAGAGGTGCATTTCACTCCATCTACAGTTAAGGGGGAGAGTTGTGCAGAGTGGGGAGAAAGCATGAGGGGAGAGTTTTGTGGTCAAGGTGGAGGAAAGGGGAGAAATTGTGTATTTTGTGAAAATCTTGCATTTCTGGCTCTTTTCATTCTTCTTGGTATCTTGTGAGTGTGCTTTTGCCTAGGGGGAGTCTTTGCTAGGTGTGTTGAGCCTTTGCCTCTTCTGGAGGGTCTAGCTTGTGTTTTGGCTCTGACATGTTTCGTTTGGTCTTCTGTGCCTTTTGTGCTTCAATTGGTATCTTGGAGAGTTTCTTGCCATAAGGCGTTTGGTATTTTTGGATTGCTAGCGGTGTTGAGCCCGTTTCTACCTCTTCTTTAGGGATAGCTTTGTTTTGCTTGGTTGCGTTGAGCTGTTGCCCATGTCTTTGGGAACCAAGTTTTGGATGCGTTTTGCTTCTTTCAAGTGACCCCGTTTTGGCTTTCTTAGCTTTTTGGTCATTTGGAGAGCTTTACCTTGTGGCTCAAATCTGAAATGCACTTGTATTGACAATGCACTCATCAAGGGGGAGATTGTGAACACATGGTTGATATGTGCCCATGTTTGTTCAGTTTTATGATGAGTGATGTCCAACACTTGAGTGTTTCAGTTTGAGGGGCTTTACACTAATCCTTGCGAAAGCATGTGTGTGCCTGTCTATCGGCTTGTGGTGTGCTGGTACTATGCCCGGAGACAGTGGTCAATGGCATGGAGAAGGTCGAGTAGAGGCTTGCCGTGCCAATGGAATGAGAGTGGTAAAGGGCGGAAGTGGGGCTTGGACCGAGGGACCATGGGCGCCGAAGGACTAGCTGTGGTGGCTAGTACTTGGCACCGGCGAGTGCGAGAAGACATGGAGGTAGACCAAGTTGACCAAGTCAAGACGGCGAACAAGCGGGTCGAGCGGAGGTCATGGGACTCGGAGTCCGACTGGGCGAGGACGAGGTGGCTCGAGTCGAGCGGTTTGGTGGTTTGCGCCTCAAAACCATCGGAGGACAGTTTCCGAGTTTGGGCCTCAAAACTCGGGGTTCGGTAGTTGAGCCCAAAGCTACCGGTGGCGGGTTTCGCGGGTTTGGGCCTCAAAACCCGGGCAGAGCTTCCGAGGAAGTGGGGATGGCACGTGGCGGAATCCTGGAGGTTGCATCGAGGCAATGACAACTCCTGACAGGAAGCGGGGCAGTCCATTCAAATCGAGGAAGATATTTTCCGGAGCTTGGACTTCAATGCATAGGCTAGGTAGTTCACTCATGTATCTAGGGGGGTCTTTGGGAAATAGCCAAAGCCCGATAAGTAGGGGATGAAGGGGTATCCCTCATTCTATCTCTTGCATTCCTCTCTCCCACTTCAATTCCTAGGGTTTCCCTTCCTCTAGTCTTCTTGCTTGAGATCCACCGTGTCTCCCGTGTAAGAACTTGAGATTGTTGCAAGGAATTAGAGGCCGTAACCTCCGTAGGCCATGGTGCCTTTGATTTCTTGATTGTGTCCCCATTTTGCTTGTGTTCTTCGCGTTTTGCTTTTTTCTCCCTTTTGTTCCTGAGATGAAATCTCTTTGTTGGGAGTAGCTCTTGCAAATCCGTTTGAACCAAGTTGTTCGTAATCAAGAGGAGCATCTTTGCACCAAAGGATTCCTCCTCAAACCTCTTGAGTACATAGATCGGGCGATTTCTTTGTGGTGCTCTTCGTTTCTTGCTTCCTCCCTCCAAATCTTTGTTTCCCTTCAATCCAAACCAAATTGAGAGATAATTTCTTCGGGATAGCTTCCTCTCTCCAAACCAAGTTGAGAGTTGCAAAGCTCTCTGTTCGTTTGCGTCGGATGATCAGCAGCATCCATCAGGTTGCCTCCAGACGCATCCGTCGCTTGGAGGAGCTCTCTGTTCCTCTCTATGTGTTTTGCGTTGGACACTCGTCAGCGTCCATCGAGTGTCCATCAGACGCGTCCGTCGCCTGACTGACCTCTCGGGTTGCTCTCTGCTCTTGCGTCGGACGCTCGGCTTCAGCGTCCATCGCCGGGGTTTCCAGCGTCTGTCGACTATTTTTCTGGCTGTCTTGCTTTGGGTTCTTGCCTCTTTCCCATAGGGGTTGAGAACTCAATCTTGGGGGTTTCCGGTGAGTTTTTCTCCACTGCCGGTGAGCACCCATCAACTGGGTTGTGTTTTGGGAAGAGTGGCCCGAATATTTCGAGAGAAATTTGAGGCTCCCATTCACCCCCCTCTGGTCGCTATTCTCGGTCCTTCACACATCAGCGGGCTGAGTGTAGTAGTTGGCTGCATTGAAAATGTCGACAAGATTTGCAATTTCTAAATCTTCCGGTTGGCCCGAAATATTACCTTCCTTCATTGGGGGAATAATAGCTGCTAGATGAGCTAATTGTATTTCTAACATTTTATTTAAGCTATTTTGATTTTTAATAGCAGAAGCAAAGGTATCCATCCTAATATTTATATTTTCTAGAGATTTATCATTGGATGCTACCTTTTTAGACATTTGTTCAAGTAGTTTGGACTGACTAGAAATTAATTCTCTTAAAGGTGGAAAATTGTAGTTATTGTTACCTTGGTAATTACCTTGTTTGAGGTTGCTGATTCCATCCTTGGTTCAGCTGATTCCATCCTTGGCCTTGCCGAGGATGATAGTTGATGTTGTTATTGATGAAGTTTACATCCTCTTGCAATTCAGGACAATTATTTCTTGAATGGCCAATATCTCCACACTCTTCACAAGTCATGCGAGGGTCATTGATATGCATGATATCTATCTTCTCGATGTCTTGGCTTTCAAGCTTCTTCATAATAAGGTCCAACTTGGCGGCGACCATGTCAGCTTCCTTGAGTTGATGTATGCCTCCTCTCTTGCGAGCTTGATTGCATTCTTGAAAGTGCAATCAAGCCCTAAAGTGGGTTTTGGTGACATGATAACATATTTAGAGAACTAATGAGACTCTTCAAGTATAACAAGCAGGTTGAAAGAAAGGAGGTTGATGAACAGGTTGGCGGACCCATCCAATTATAAAAGTGCATGGCAACAAGCTCAAAAGGACTTTAATTCATTTTATATTTCGAATTTGAGTTAGGTATGTCGTACTATTAAGAGGGATTCAACACGAATGCCAACAAGTGAACCAAATGCTATATGTATCCATACATCATACACCTCCACATACATAGCAGGCAAAATAGCCAGCTATTCAGTTCTCTTATCTTTGCTGTTTGTGCCAAGCCGACAGTGCCGGGATTTAAGCCGGTAGTGCCGCGCAGTCTAGCACTGCCGCGCCTTTGGCCGGCACTGCCGCGACTTATTCTGCCCATTGGACAGTGAAGGGGTATAATCTTTTCCCCTCACTTTTCCCCAATGGCTAACTCTGCCATTCACTAAGAGACACTTCGAGAACAGACTTGAGAAGCTCTCTTCTTGCTCCCCTCTCCCTTGGTTGCTCCAACACTCTCCTCCATTGATTTCCACTCTAATCTTGGAGAGATTGAGCCTCCAAGCTTGAGAAGAAGCTTCTCCCTTGGATCTTCAACTCCTACAAGCATTTGGTTCGCGTGGTGGCCAGCGGTTTGAGTTTGTTACTGGAGCTTTGCTCCTAGCTGGCTAGGCGTTGCCCTTGAGCTTGCCAACCTTGTGTGGAAGCCTAGGGAGGTTTGTAACACCACCACTTTGCTAATACATTTCCCCTCATCTCAAGAGTTCACTCTCTTGACTTGAGACCGAGGAAAGAGCCAACCTTTGTGGTGAGCTTGAGCCTTGTGTGGCGCACCTCAACAATGTGGACGTAGGCAAGCCTTGCTGGCGAGCTGAACCATGGGTCAAATCTTGTGTCAACTTGTGATTGTCTCTTTGATTTGATATATATTGCTCTCAAGTTGATTTCTAGGGTTTGGTCCTGATCTACTCCGTGGGTGTGTTGCTACCACTTCCAAGTGGTGCTTGTGACTCTCCATACTTCTAGGAAGGTTTTGATTCAAGCACATTTTCCATCTTCATCATAGATTTTGAATTGTACACAACTCTATCTAGGTGACCAGCACTGCCGCTCCAGAGAGCCGCAGTGCCGGGTAGCCGTGGCAGTGTCGGGCTAAAGGGCGGCAGCGCCGTGCCTGTGCTAACAAAATCTTTGAGTTTCATTTTAAACAGGACTATTCACCCCCCTCTAGGCTAATCAGGTCCTTACAAGTGGTATTAGAGCAAGGTTACCTCATTAAGCACTTAGCCGTGTGAGGTAATGGCCGAAGAGGGAAGTGTCAAGCATGTTGACCCAAAGGATGTGGATTTACACTCCACGGATAGCAGAGATGAAAGTGTGGCCACAGACAAATACTTGACCACCGCTGGTGTGTCCGAAGGAAGAAAGCAAGAAGACAAGAAGAAAGAAGACTAAGAAGAGAATGAAAAAGATTGCAAAAAGAAGAAGATGCAATCAATGAAGCTAGAAGCTTGAAGCTTGTCGAAAAGCTCCATAGAAAAGAAGTGAGGCAGCTAAAGAAGGAGCTTAAGGCAAAGGAGGAGGAGCTGAAGAAAAGCAAAGAAAAGGCCTCTCAAGTGGAGGTTGATTCTAGCAGCTCCGATGGTGATGATGATGTATCATACCAAGCCTCTAAGAATGAGAAGAAGCAAGAAAAGAAGAAGGATGATGGAAGCAAGAAATACTCTGCTGTATCCTTCAATTATTCATCTATCTCTAATCATGAGCATAAGCCTCTTTTCCATGTTCCTGCGGGCAAGTTGCCTCATTTTGATGGGACTAACTTTTCCAAGTGGAAACACTTGATGAAAGCTTATCTTGTAGGTCTTCGCCCCGGTGCTTGGGAGATAGTCCATAGAGGATGTGAGCCTCCAGTGGATCCTACAAGCCCCACCACCACCGAGCTTCGCTGCATATAACTCAATGCTCAAGCAACTAGTGTGTGCTAAGTGCATTGGATGGTGATGAATACAACAAGGTGATGGGTTTGGAGGTTGCCAAGGAACTATGGGATACCTTGCACCTTGCACATGAGGGTGTGAGCAAAGTAAGGCAGTCCAAGATTGATCTATTGATGGCCAAGCTCAACCGGTTTGTGATCAATGAAGGTGAAGGGCCACAAGAAATGTTTGATAGACTAATGACTATTGTTGGCAAGATTAGAGGACTTGGTGGTGAAGAAGTCAATGATCACAAGGTTGTCAAGATTATGCTTGAAGCTTATTCACCAAGGAATGAGATCGTTGTGACCTTGATTAGGGACAAGAAGAAGTTTGAGTACTTCACACCAAGTGATGTGCTTGGAAGAATAATGACCTTTGATCTACAAAGAGAAGAAGCACTTGAGAGGAATAAGCTTGGTGAGTTGTAAGCAAGGATGGAAGGGATGAAGATCAAGGATGTGGCCCTCAAGGCAAACAAGAGCAGCAAGAGATCAACCCCTAGCTGTCCTAAAAATAGCAAGCAAGCTTCCTCAAGCAAAGCCCAAGCAACCAAAGCTATCAAGCATGAACCTGAAGCTTCAACATCTAGTGATGGTGAGCAATTTGAGAAGATAGATGATATGGCTCTATTCATAAGAAGATTCAACAAGGGCCTAAAGAAGAATGGGTACAAGCTCATGAAGAGAAGGTTTCCAAACAAGAAATCAAGAACTTGCTACAATTGTGGTAGCACTGAACATTTCATTGCCGATTGCCCAAATGAGAAGAAAGACAACAAGTTTGGCAAAGGTAAGAGAGAAGACAAGGGTGACCACAAGAAGAGCAAGAGATATATGGGCGAAGCACACATTGGGCATGAGTGGGACTCAATGGTGGATAGCTCAAGTGAGGAAGATGAGATGGCTACCATTGCAATTCACAAGTCATCTACCTTACCCAAGATCTTCAAGAACATGTACGATGATGATGATTGCTCCCCTCACTTTTGTCTCATGGCAAAGGGTGAGAAGGTACAACCAAAACCGAAACCCATAACTCCTCTCCCCAATGACATCTCTAGTAGTGATTCTAGTGATTACTCTAGTGATGAAGAAATCAATGCTATAACTAAAAACATGGATAATAAGACCAAAATCTTCATTGCTAACCTAATGGATGAGTTAGAGGCAACTAAGGCTGAGCAAGCATCTAGAGAAAAGACTCTTATTAAATAATAGGATCTTTATATTGCTAGCAAGGAAGCTCATGCATTAGAGAGGAGTGAGGTGAGCTCTTTGACCAAGGCTATGGCCAAGGAACAAGAAGCTCATGCTCTCACTAAGAAGGAGTATAGTGACCTCAAGCAAAAGCATTGTGTCTTAGTTGAAAAGCATCAAGAGCTTAAGGCACAATACAACCTTCTTTGGGAGAGCAACTCACATCTCCCTAAAGCAATTGATGCCTCTTCTCCATCACCTAGTCAAGGGTGTGGAAAATTCTATAATATTGATTTGCATGATTATTCCACTAACTTTGCCAACATGGAGGCCATGAAGAAAGAGATAGCAAGTCTCAACAATGTCATTTCAGTTTCTAGCAAAAATGACAAAGACAAAGTTGAGCCAAAGAAAATCCAATACAAGGATGGAAGGCATCCATCCATCAAGGATGGGCTTGGACACACTCAAGGAGGTAAAACCAAAGGAAGAAAAACAGTGAAAGGCATTGAGTGTGTCAAGTTTGAGAAGAAGGGAATCATTGGTGCAGATCAGCCTGCACAGACCGTGGCAGTGTCGGGCTCCAAGCTGGCAGTGCCGCGCCCCGCTAAAGGGAAGGCTACCAGTGCTTCACCTGATCAAGCTCAAGTCCATGCCAAGAGGGTGCCCAGGAAAAAGCAGGTTTCTCCGAAACCCAATGACTCAATCTGGGTGGCCAAAAACAAGTATGCATATCAACCAAAGGCAAGGTCACCCCAAGGAAGCTTATCATCTTGCTATGTGTTGAAGTGTAATGACCATGGTAAAGTCATTGCAGAGTTTGTAGGTGATGAGAAACATGATAAGAGAAGCATGAATGTTTGAGTTCCCAAAATTGTTGTCACTAACATGCAAGGCCCCAAGATTAATTGGGGACCTAAATCTAGGGACTAAATTGTTTTGTAAGCATACTCCTCCGGTGGATCAAGTTGGGTGCATGATAGTGGATGTACAAATCATATGGCCGGAGAGAAGATTATGTTCTCATCATATTCCCCAACTTCCAACTCAAGTGAGAATATCATCTTTGGTGACAACTCTAAAGGGGAAGTGATTGGTCTTGGTAAAGTTGCTATAACTCTTGATCATTCTATCTCAAATGTTTTACATGTGAATTCATTGAGTTACAACTTGTTGTCCATTTCACAATTGTGTGAGATGGGCTATAATTGTCTCTTTACGGATAAGGGTGTGGAAGTCCTTAAGAGGGAGGATTCCTCTATTGTCTTTACGGGTCGTTTGAAGGGCAAGCTTTACCTAGTTGATTTCAACAAAAGTAAAGCTAAGCTTGAGACTTGTTTAGTGGAAAAATCTAGCATGGGTTGGTTATGGCATCGCCGACTAGCTCATGTTGGGATGAGGAACTTGGCCAAACTCCTAAAGGATGAACACATTCTTCGACTAACAGATGTTCATTTTGAGAAAGATAGAATTTGTAGTGCATGCCGAGCCGGAAAGCATGTAGGAGCACCTCACCCACCAAAGAGCATTGTCTCCACGAAGCAACCATTGGAGCTAATACACATGGATCTCTTTGGACCGGTGGCCTACATAAGCATTGGAGGTAACAAACATGGTTTGGTTATTGTTGATGATTATACTCGTTTCACTTGGGTGTTCTTCATGTATGATAAGGCACAGGTGCAAGAAAAGGTGAAAACCTTCATTAGAAGAGCACAAAGAGAATTTGGTTTCCAAATCAAGAAAGTTTATAGTGACAATGGAACCGAATTCAAGAACACTCAAGTAGAGGAGTTTCTTGATGATGAGGGCATCAAGCATGAGTTTTCAGTTCCATATACCCCTCAACAAAATGGTGTAGTAGAGAGGAAGAACCGGATACTCATTTACATGGCAAGGACAATGCTAGATGAGTACAAGACTTCAGATATCTTTTGGGCTGAAGCCATCAACACCGCTTTCCATGGTATCAACCAACTCTATCTACACAAGATCTTGAAGAAGACTTCATATGAGCTGTTAACTGGTAACAAACCAAAGGTGTCATACTTTAGAGTTTTTGGGTGCAAGTGTTTCATACTTAACAAAAAGCCCAAAACCTCTAAGTTTGCACCTAAAGTTGATGAAGGTTTTCTTCTTGGTTAAGGATCAAATGAGCATGCCTATCGTGTCTTCAACAAAACCTTAGGGAAAATTGAAATCGCGATAGATGTGACATTTGATGAATCTAATGGCTCTCAAGTAGAGCAAATTGATCAAGTTGTTGTAGGTAATGAGGAACCACCATGTGAAGCAATCAAGAACTTGGCCACTGGTGACATTATATCACTGTTGACGGTAATTACGAGCTATTTTGTCACCATCAAAATACCGTCAACATCCTCATATTCAAAGGAAAACAAGAATCACATGAACATATTTTACCCAATAACTTGGTTCCACATGTATATGTCCTCTATTTGAATGTAGGCACAAAACGTCACAATTCGGGGCCCAACATGACATATTTCCAAGTATGGCAAATGTGCAAAATATATACACCATCATGATGGGCATTACATCTAGAAGCTACGTGCAACAGAGGAGCTCATTTGGCCACAAAAGTGGTTCGGCCAATCCACAACTATCTTGGAAAAATACCAAACCACTGCCAAGGTGTCTATGTGTTGACACAAAAAGCATCAGGATCTGCGAACACCTCAGGCTTATACCCGAAATTCGATATCCGGAGGCGTGCCAGTCGATTTGACCAGTTAATCGACAAGGATGAAAACTAGAACAAAACTGAACGAGACAACGGCGATGCGCCCAGATGTCAAAGCTCAGATTGATCAAAGATAACTAGAGCAAGATCCAATCCAGACAATAGCGATGCGCCCAGATGCTGGGATTGAGGCTTGATCAGGATAACTAGAGCAGAGCTGAACGAGGCAATAGCGATGCGCCCGGATGCCAAGGCTCAGAGGTACTCCCACGCATAACTTGCAAGGATTTGACGGAGATCAAGCTGATGCAGCCCGTCGAAGCTTGAAGAACTCGTTGATAAGCTAAAACTAATGCAAGAGGGTAAATTGCGATAAAAAGTAGAATAAGAGTAAAATTGGTTTGTTTGATATTGGATTGATTGTCCTTTTCATAGCCCTCGGGCACATATTTATACTCCCGCATGGAGAGTTGTACAAAGACACGACTCATATCCTTCCTAAAACAAACTCCTAACTTTAAGGAAACTGACTCGCGCAGGAGTTGGATAACAATACTTATTTCCCTAAACAAACACACCTATTTTAAAGGAAAATAAACGACTCATGCAAGAGTGAGACTCAAACTACTATAATAATACTGGTATAAAACCACCAGTTTCCTTATGCTTCTCCTCGATGGAAACTTTCCATCGGCAGATCCCTTCAATCCGCGACTTCCTTCTTTGACCACCGGCAGCCTCCTGTTGATATTAAGCGCTAAGTCACCCTGCACTCATCAGCACTCTATGCCTATCGGCATCGGCAATACTTCCCGATCGGCCACTTGTACTGGTAACTGTCCATCAATTGCTCTTCATCGGCAATTGGCAATGTCTCCTCATCGGCAATCGGTACACCTCCTTATCGGCAATCAGTACATCTCCTTATCGGCAATCGGCAATAACAACTTTACAGCCTAGATGACTTGACTTCATCAATTGACCTCATCGGCAAGGACCATCCAGCCCCCATCGGCAACACACTTGGTCTTTCCGCAGCATATTCCCATCGGCAACACTGTCATTTTCCCGATACCGATGGAGAACGACCACTGACCAGTCAAGCCTTAGCTCATTTGACACGTGCTGAAAAACGGTGTCAACACTATGACATGTGGGTCATGCTTCACACGAACCATAGGTGGGGCCCACCAGGCCGCCACTTAGCCCCTGATCAATGGGCCATCTTCTAGAAGGCCCAGGAGGGCCCACAGGCCAGTTAGGGGTTTGACCGAACCACCATATGGCGGTTTCACCTCCCCAACCGACTTACCCACTCCCCACATCAACACCCTTGATCCTTAGGCGGTTCTGAAGTCGGTTGGATCCAACGGTGCTTGATGAAGGTGACGCGGATCGCTGACGTGGCACCGGAGTAGCCCCTACTCCACCTCTAGCTATAAATAGCCCCCTAGGCCTTCACTCTCTCTTCATGCCTCATTGGAGAAACTACTCCTTAGTATCTTAGCGGAGCTTTGTAGTAGTGCTATTCTAGTTGGAGGAGTGTGAGGAGTGCCTGGAGGAGAGCGGGCCTATCTGGCGTCTTCTCCGGAGTTCTTCTTCGGCGGATGCGAGTCTCTTGTAAGTGACTTCTTCCAAGTTCTTTATAGTATTTGGTATTCTAAGTCTGGGTTAGCTTTTATACACCTTTTCCTGCTTGTTCATCGCTTTACTTTAAGTAGAGTGCTTTAGCCTTTAACTTTGGGTTAAAGTAGTAAGAATAGTGTAGACGTGGTTTCTAGACTAGATCTTACCTTTGTAAACCGCTTATCGCGTGGATTGTTGGTGGATGCTAGTAGAAAGTGACAACTCTATCTAGCCTTTGTATTCCACCACGCGTGTCAGATAAGTTCTTAAAAGGTAGGGCTTCAATACAACATGATGGTGCGGTCCGGTCGGAGTTATATCTCTTACTGATATATCCCATCGCCTCCTGCAAGAGAAGGGCTGATAAAACCTGTATAACCAGTTATACCTTGTTAGATATCTTTGCTATATCGAACCTCTCAACCCAGTTATCATAGTATCCCTTGATCCATCATAGGACATACCCGTATTCCTAGTTAGATCACTTCTCGTTCCCCGTGGAAAATACGATACCTAGAATACTCCCGGTGAAGTGCTACAATGGTATAATCTGTGCGCTTGCGGATTTATCCAATAGTCATAAGAAATACCAACAACCACAAGAAGTCAAGGCCATAGAGGTGGAACCTCAAGATGCTGAAGCTACTGCCCCCAGGATTGAAGAAGGTGGAGCAGCAGTGCTGTCTGGTCCAACAGTAGTGCCAGACCCCAGCACTGCCGGACCAGACAACGACACTACCGCTCCCCACAGAGAGGCAGCAGCAAGCTGCTCTCCAGCAAGTCCAATGAACTTACAACCTATATTTGAAGACTATGAGTATGGTGACCAAGCAGACCAACAAGAAGCCACAAAACACCCAAAATTGAGGCAAAAAATTCAAAGAGATCATCCCGTTGATAACATACTTGGGAGTCTTCGAAAGGGGATAACTACTCGTTCACATTTGGCAAATTTTTGTCAATTTAACTCTTTTGTCTCCTCTTTGGAACCTCTCAAGGTTGAGCAAGCTCTAGATGACCTAGATTGGGTGATGGCTATGCAAGAAGAGCTCAACAACTTTAAGCGAAATCAAGTTTGGCCCTTGGTGAAAAGACCAAATACCAATGTGATTGGAACCAAGTGGGTCTTTCACAACAAGCAAGATGAACAAGGTGTGAAACATATCAATCACCTTTGATCAAAGCATGACATACCTTTGTCTCCCACTACTCTTTGTTTAAAGAGGAGAATCTTTAGCACTTTAGCTCAGCTTTTGATCACATCACATAGCATCTTTTACCTTTCACCAAACACTAGAAAAAGGGTGAGTGGAATCCCCACTTTAGGGGGTCGGCCGACCACCTTTGGTCACCTCCTCCTTTTCCTTTTGCTTTGTGTAAGGCATCTCCTAAAGATAGTGATCATGGAACCCAAGGGCATGCCCAAGGAGGGTCAGCTGACCACCCCTTGGTGCCTCCTTGGTGCCATTTCCTTCCCCTATAAAAGCCCATGCAAGGAGAGCTCAATTCCTCACACCTCAACCAGAATCCAGTTCGAGCTCAAACCACTCCTTGCCTTGCTCTCTTCTCTCTTCTCTCTAGTGAAGTTCTTAGCTCTATTAGAGAAGTAGTGCTGCTCTCTCAAGTCAACAGGAAGATATCTTATCGTCATCAAAGCTTCTCTTAGCTCAGTCCTATCCCCGCAAGGCAAACTAGGAAACTCTCTCCACACAAAACCTTGTCCTAGTATTGTCCTTGTGTCCATCTTCCTCTCTAGAAGATGAAGAACCCTCTGAGATCCGCATTCAAGAAAGGAAAACAAGCCTTTAGTGGGAGATCATCTCGATGATCCCACCAATCTGAGGATACTCCCCAAGGAAGAAGGGGAGGTTCTGCCCGATATACTTGGAAGAACGTCCAAACCGAAGAACACCATCAGGAGGAGGAAGAAGTGCCAATGGAGGTACCTCATATTGGGGCATTCATGGTGCCCCCAATGAGGACCTATGATCAACAAAGTGGACTCTGGTTTGACCAACTAGAGTACCAGAGATATCTCTCTCTTCGGGATCGATCTTTCGAGCATACAAGGATATTGAATCCTATTCTTCTCTCCAACACAGGTATGACCACTGAATTCAACACTATCTTTTCCACCATTGGTTGGTCTAGCTTTTGGCAAGTAGATGAACTTGGAATTGAGTTGCTCACCATAGAGTTCTTGTGTTCTCTACAAAGCTCTAATGATGGAATATCTTTTCACATGTTTAATCAAAGCTTTAGTCTAACTTAGAGTCATCTAAATGTTGCTCTTGGCTTTGATGATTCATGCTTGCTTGATTTAGACCTTGCCATGCAGTGGTTTAACAAAAGAAAATTTTGGATGTCTATCTCTGCTCTAAATGATTGCTCAAATCCCAAATCTGAGGAAATTCATAATCCAACCCTTCGCTTCATGCATCTTTGGATGAATATGACTTTGTTTCCTGGAAGTAATGCTAGCATAATAAATGACATGGAATTAAAATTGCTATACGCCATGGTCAACAAAATTCAAATCTCTCTTGTTAAATGCTTAGTGGAATTTTGGCAAAGTTCGCTTGAGAGTAATAAATCTATTCAATTTACATCTTTAATTACTCGTCTTGCCGAATCCATGAACCTGCTAAATGGCACTTACCCCTTTGTTTACATCTCTACTCATATAGCAGTAATTTCAGAAGAATACCTTACAACTGCTCAAATGATAAAAAGAGATCCCAAAGGTGAACTTAAAATGATTTATAGTGGCCATACAATTGAGGTGCCTCTTCCAAATAGGCAACGTCAGTTGTATAGGACCCATAAGCTAACCCTTGATTTAGATCAAGGAATTGGGCAAAGAGGTTTTGTAGGTTCAGACAGGAGATCTCAGGAGGGGCTATACTTTGTTCATCTTGAGCAAGGTGGTCCTTCCCAAGGAGCTGTTGGCGAGGAGGAAGACGATGCATCTTCCGATCCCATGCACACTTCTAGTGGCATGCCATCTTGACCACCCCGTCCGTAAGGACCACGAGCATCCTTCTCGTCCACACGAGATAGGGAGCATCGTGAATGGCGGCAACAAATGGATCACCTCACCAATGCTTTTGACGAGCTATGCACTGAGCATGGTGAGACAACACGCATTATCCAGCAAACTACCGAACAAATCCAAGCATTGCAAGAAGAACAAGACCGGCAGTGGAATTCATGGTGGCAATTACATCCATATCCGCCACCACCATATTGAGCAAAGGATAAGCTTGGGGGAGATTCCCTCCCCCCACTAAGGTAAGTATTTAATTTCAGCATTTATCTTCATTCATTGTCCTGCTTATCTTTTGTTTCGCATCTATATATATATATATATCTGCATATGACAAAAAGAATAAAAAGACTTCTCTCTACTCTCACATGTTCCTTGAAAATTAATATCTCCTATGGAAATGATAAATAGTTCCTCTGCTAAATGTTTCTCTAGTACTTAGTTTACAACTTGATATTTCTCTAAGTATGGATTACTTGGCTTAAAAGAAACCATCATGAACCTAAAACTTTTGTGGGTTGCAAATGCTGTAACTAAGTCTAAGTTGTTGTAAGACATGATATGGCAAGATAAGAGCTGCTATAATATTGTTCTAAGAAAGAATGACTATTGGAGTTTTATTTATTAAAATGATAAAAAACACTTTTTGTTCCTCAATGGTGAGAATTCCTACCAAAGCCATATATGCTCTTTCATGATATAAGCTTTCTACATAAGTTGCTTGTTTTTTGTTGAGTTTGGTCAAGTTTTGTGACCCTTGTTGAGAGATTTATCATGCTCCCAAGATCAAGATCACGTACATGCCACATATACATGCTACTTCTACACTGGAAGTACGTAGAAACATGCCTTACATTTCCACATAGTTCATGCTCCATGTTTTAATAGAAAATTCTCTCCCTAGTATGTTGCTAGTTAAATGAGACATAAACTATGCAAAATTATAAAATATATATATATATAGGGGCACATCAAAGTCCCAATTCTTAGAAAAATGATGAGCACATCAAAGCTCATGAAAAAAAGATAGCTATGTCTCAAATTTATAAGTTAGAAAGAGAGATCATATCATATAGAGGAGTATTTATCATTTGTCATGTTTCCACACACTTGCACATCTTGATCTAAGAGTATGACATTTCTCTCCTTGGATCCGGAATTTGACTTTACAATATATGCAAGGTAAGTTTGCTACATATTTTGATCCTTACCTATAGCTCCACATAAGCCTTTAGAGTAGGATAAAAAGAAGGAAAACTTTGATATGTGCCTTGGTGAGGAATCATACACCTTATGAGAGACTCGAGAGTACCATTTGAGAAACACTAAGTCTTTCTTTTACAAAACGTTACAAAACCTCTGATATGAAACTTGTAAAGAATGAGAAAACTAGTGCTCAAGTAAAGTTGTTCTATCTCTCAACTTCCCAATGAAGGACTAAGGTAATATGGGTGAGTCTTTATTGCTAATTTTTCCATTCAAAAGAGAAGTATGATTGTTGTAGATTTAGTACTCTTGAAATATGAAGCATAGTAGCAACTCCTGATCCAACGAGCTAAGTATGATTGTTTGCTCGGGACGAGCAAAGGTTAAGCTTGGGGATCTTGTTGGCACCAAGAATGATACACTTTTACATAACCAAAATGCTGCCAACAACCTCAGGATCAAGGATAAAACAATCACATCATGAGCATACTTTATCAAATAACAAGTTCCACATGTCCATTTGTATGTGAATGCAGGAATGAAGAAATGGAGCAAAGGAGAGCTAGTGGGACCCACATAGGGGGTCGGACGACCACCCTATGGGCCCACCAGCTCTCCCCTCTTGGCCATGATCCAGGAGAAGCAACTTAGAGTGAATTCCAACCCTTGGATCACTCTGTGCTTTCTCTCAACAGCTCACATGCAAAGAACATGGATCCATGGGCCCACACCAAGGAGATAAACTTGACAATTACCTCAGGACCAACCTCCAACACAAATGACAAGTGGGACCAGCACCTGGAAGGCTGAGGTGGGCCAGAGCCCCCAAGGGGGGGTCGGCCAACCTCTGCCTGGGCCCACAAGGCCTCCCACTTGGTCCCTGACCAGTGGGGCTGCTTCTAGAAGGTAGAGGATGGCCCATAGGCCATAGGAGGTCGGCCAACCTCCCCCTAGGTCGGTTCAGCACTTGCCAACTGCCATACTCACTAACACATGCTGAAGATCACAACCATCCACTCCAAGTCGGTTCTAAGGCGGTTGGATCCAAGGGTGGAGATTTGAAGCCTCCTGGATCGATGACATGGCGATGGAGTACCCCCTACTCCACCTCCCACTATAAATAGAGGCTCATACCCCCTCTTTAGACATGGTGAAGAAGCATACAAGCTCTATTCCTTAGATTGTTCTAGTAGTTTAGTCTAGAGTGGGAGTTAAAGTTGAGTCGAGCTGCGCTCAGGATTTCCGGAGTCATCTCCTGGAAAGTCTGGTATAGCTCTTGTATCTTTCCTTCTTTGTGTTGGTATTTCTTATGACTATTGCATAAATCCGCAAGCGCACAGATTATACCGTTGTAGCACTTCACCCAGGAGTATTCCGGGGTATCATAATTTATATTCTCCCAAGGGAAAGGGGAGCTAGAAATAATAATAAAAGAGAGATCCTAGAGATCACCTCAATTTAGTATCAACTAGTGAAAGGGGGGTAATTGATATAATAATAGGAAGGTGATGATGTAACAAACCGGTAAAGATAAGTAAGAGATGACTAGTGAGTATAACTATGTGGGAGGACAACGAGAGAGTAAAAGGACTCCTGTGATTCCAACTCTACCTTTGTGGATTTAACTATGGCACTCAGATGAGACAAACATCGATTGATTCCTCAATACAAGTATGCTAGGCGAGGGGATAGATCTGTAGGAGGACAAAACTCCTACCGGACCGCGCCCTCTTCTTACGGGGGCCTTATCTTTTAAAAACTTGCCTAAGAACACGTGGTGGAATACAAAGACTAGACAAGGCTGTCACCTCTTGCTAGCGACCATAAACAATCCGTGCAACAAGCGATAACCCAAGGCAAGATTAAGTATAAGTGTAACACCCTAAAATTTGAAATAGAAATTAGATTTGAATTTGCTTAAATTTGATTTATTTTCAAATAAGTTTGTGAGCATAGAATTAAATAAATAAAACTAAATTAAATATCACATGTTAGGGTTTAACTTGGTTGTGCATAGCATGCCTCTGCATTTTCCTTGTGTTGGTTGATTTTGCAAAGCTCAAAGAAAAGATTTCAAAACCCTTTGAAAATTCTACTTGGAAAAGTTTTGGAAAAGCAAAAGAAAAGAAAAGAAAAAGAAAAAGAGAAAACCATTTCCCACCTCCCTTCTGTTTCGGCCCAACCGGCCTGCTCTCTCCCTCTCCCTTTCTCTCCCACATGGGCCGGCCACCTCTCTCCCTCGGCCCAGTTGCCCGAAGGCCCGCGAAGTCTCTCTCTCTCTCTCTCTTTCTCTCTCACCGACGCCGTGGCCCCGCCTGTCAGGCCGTCGTCCCCTCCCTCCAGACGAGTCCGAGCGGGACTCTGCTGCCGCACCGCGCCACGTGCGCCCACAACCGCCGCGCGGATTTCCCCCGTAACGGCGTGGGACTCTGCCCGGCCCTCCTTTAAATAGCATGGGCCGCGCCGCCTCTTCCCATCGCATCGTCCTCGCATCTCCTCGCAAGCCACAGCAGCAGCACCGCGCAGCCGAGCAGAGCGCCGCCGCCGAGCACCGCCGCCCAACCGCCGTTCCACGCATCTCCGGCCACCGTAAGCCTCTTCGAGCTTTGCATCGGCTTCGCACGCCTGCGGAACACCCTCCCTCTCTCTTTTTTCTCCCTTTTGTGCTCTGTTTGACCTCGCAGTCGTGCACAGGGGCTCCGCCGCCGCTGTTCATCGCCGCCGGCTGTCTCCGCCCACCATCGAGTCCTGCCAGTGCCCTAGGTGAGTTCGCCTCGAGCTCCTCTTTCTCTCGGTGCTCTCGGATTGGAAAACCGAGCACTGGAGCTCCTGATCGACCTACGCCGACGAGCTCGGGCTCGGCCGGCCATGGCCGCCGCCGTGCGCCACCCTGCTCCGGCAGAGCGCCGCCCTCTCTCTCTCTCCCTTCTAATCTGAGTCGTTCAGATCAGATCCAGTGGCTCAGGATCAAAGATACCACTTCGCATGGCTATTTTGCTAAAGAGACCCTCGGGTTCTTTGACCCCCAACCCGCAGTCCTTTGGCGTCTTCCAGGAATACGCTTTCCCTTCTGGAAAACGTATTTCCTTTTCAGATCTGTTTAATTCGAATTTTAAATAAAAATCCCTATTTACAGTTTTGCCACTGAAATTTAAATGCTTATAATTTGCTCGTTTTAAATCCAAATCGATCCATTCAAGTTGTGTTAGATCCGTAATTTTATGCTCTATCCAGTAGTATAGATTTCATCTATGTTAATAACTTTTGAAAATAAAACTAAATTAATTCTTTTAATGCTTTAATCTTGCCCTTTTAAAAATCTTGTTTAATCTCTAGTTTAATCGTTTTAAATCCGATTAGCGTGATTCTCGCGTCTTTGTGATCGTAGTATAGTATAGACATGTTTTATAACCTTTTTAAAATCTCTTTATTGTTTATGGTGTAATGTTCTGATCATATCTTTATTGCTTCGTGTATGATTGTTCAGATGATTGTGTGGTGATGTTGATCAAGTACAGCTGGTGAGATCTTTGGTGAGCAAGAGTTCTTTGCAGCAGATCAGGATCACCAATAGCTTTGTGATCAAGGCAAGTTTAACATGGGATCATCCTTGTTACCTATTCACCCTAATTCATCTAGTCATGATTGCATGAGTCTAATTTGATTCCTATTACATTTATCATAGCTTTGTTATCCTTTACCTTGTCACCATGGGTTTCTATGCATATGGGTAGCTTTGCTATGCTTTACATGATGAATATTGAATCGAATATTGATTAATGATATATGCAACAATGAGATAAAACTGGCTTTTATAGCAACATGGAATAGGACCCCACTGTAGGGCAAAAGCTGGGACTTAAATGCAACCACGAGTGCTATAATGGCTCTGGCTTTAGTTAAGTATGAAGTTTGGACTAACATGCTTGTGGTTCGTGAAAGGAACCTTTGCCAAGATGGTTATGGGGTATAGCTTGTATGGGGACCACTGCGGGTGGTACCATCAGGGTGTCCCACATTCCCCTTTGCATTGGGTCCGTAGGGTTCGCTACATGCTAGAAAGGACTTTTGAAAGACTTCATAGTGTTCCCTGCCCGTTCACCTTGGCAGTGTTATGGGATTAGCTATCCCGGGCATATGGGCTACATGGCTTGTGGGTAAAGTGCCTAACCTCTGCAGAGTGTAAATCTATCATGATAGCCGTGCTCACGGTCACGAGCGGCCTGGAAAACTCACAGTGTAGATGATCATGTTATTTAATTATTAATGTTGTTTAATTATTCATGTTGTTTATTAATCTTATCACGTGGTTATCAACTGGGTATGCATAACTAAAGCTAAGTCTTCGTAAAACTTGACCAAGTTAAAAGTAACCGCAGTACAGGCAGTGTCTGCCTTTTGAGCTTCATAACCCTATGTTACTCTTGCTGAGTACTTTAAGTGCTCACTGTTGCTTTCTCAACCCCTTTAGATGTCTGTGAAGACTACCATGAGGAGTACTAGGCTAGTGGTCAACCAGTCGGCGTTCCCTGTGAAGTGGAGCTTGGTCGCGAGAGTTATCTTTATTTCTGTTGTTATGTTTAAGAATATTATTCGTTATGTAATAAGCACTCAGTGATGGTACTATTCAAAGATTTGTCGGCTTATGAGTGTGATTGATCTCTGGGCACACATGAGTTATTCGCAGTCAATTTTATTCTTAAAATTGGGTGTGACAAATTAGTATCAGAGCAAGTGTTGACTGTAGGACGCAAGCCTAGTTAGAATGGTCTTCTTATCTTGTCTTTACCTTCTCTTTTCATGCTTACATTCTTGTATATATATTTTCTCAAGCTGTTTATGCTACACTTGACTTATTCTTTTATGAAAATGTTGTTCTAATCTATCTCCATCTTCGTCATGTTCAAGATGTCTAACCTTCGTCGGTCAGCCCGCATCAGCACCGGAGGACGTGCTCCTCACCAGCAGATTGCCCCGTCCTGAATGAGCTCGTCAATTTCGTTCAAGAGACGATCAACATGTATGGTCATCTCCTAATAGAAGCAAGGGAGCTGCGCAAAGAGCTCAAGCGTAGTTATCAACAACAAGATGAGCTTCGTGAAGAGTTTGGGCTGCCAAAGAACTTCAAGAAGATCAAGAAGAGTTAGGACTAGGAATCCCTTTATAGTTTATTCGCTAGTTCGTGAGTCGTGTGTGCTAGTGTTCCCTATGTGTTTAGTTTCTTGTGCTTTTGCTAATGTGTGAGTTCTTTGTAATGATTGTTGAGATTGTGAGCCTGTCCGCAACACTCATAGCTTAGGTTGGGTTGCTTGAAAAGCTTAATAATAAATAAAGTTGCAGTTTTCGTTAATCTGTCTTTTCAGACTTCCCTGTCTTGTTAATTTTGCCTAATTAATTCTGAACGTCCTAAAATCACCAAAATTTAACTGAAAACAATATACTTCCTTATATTTCCGTGGCCGCAAGAAGCACCTTCATATCTATTCGGAGTTAAGAGAAACAATTCCTGCAAGTTGATGTTTCTGCACAGTTCGGTGTTCTGGATAGATCCGTTTAAATGCAAGATGGTTAAGTTAATATTAGAATCAGAAAAAGTCAGAATTACGAAAGTTGTAGATAAATTCTCTATCTTTCCAACCATGTAAGTTTTGCCTCTGTTGGAGTTTGGGAACTTCAGATATGACTGTTTTCTAGACTGCTGTCGTGCTGAAAATCCAGAAAAGTTGGAGACTCGTCTCGTGTCAGGTTTTAAAATCGTTCTTATGTTCTATGTGGCAGATGCCTCGCACCAGGACTAACTCTGGATCCAACACCAGTGACAACAATAACCAGCACCCTCTACCTCCACCACCTGCGATGACCCCAGAGCAGATGCAGGCTCAGATGATGCAGACAATGCAAGCCATGATGCAGATCATGCAGAATCAGCCCCACCAACCTGCTGGAGCTCCACCTGTCAACAAGCGGAGGGAATTTCTGCAAGGACACCCTCCTATTTTCTCTCATGCCAGTGATCTGTTGGAGGCGGATGATTGGTTGCGTGCGGTGGAGAAGCAACTCAACATCGCACAGTGTAAAGACCAAGAGAAAGTGTTGTATGCTTCTGGTCAACTTCAAGGTGCAGCTCAGACTTGGTGGGAGACATATCAAGATGCTCGCCCCGGCAATGCTCCCGCTATCACCTGGGAAGAGTTTTCTCAGGACTTCAAGGCGTGCCACATTCCAGAGGGAATCATAGAGCTGAAGCAAGAAGAATTCAGGAATCTTCGGTTAGGACAGATGTCAGTCAGCGAGTACCATGACAAGTTCTCGTAGCTAGCTCGCTATGCTCCCAATGAAGTAAGGGATGATGCTGATAAGCAGTGTCTCTTCTTAAAGGGGATCTACTATGAACTCCGGTTGCAGCTGAAGGGTAATATATACCCGAATTTCCAATCCCTGGTGAACCGTGCCATCATCCTGGACAATGAACGTAGGGAGATGGACAAGAAGAGGAAACTTAGAGGACAAGTTTCTGGGAGCAACACTTACCAGCGTCCCAACTATCCTCAGCAGGGTTACCAGCAGAGGTACCAAGGCACATCCAACTTTGGGAACTGTAACCCGAACCAGCAACGTCCACCATTCCAGCAGCAGGGTGGTTACTCAGGACCTCGTCAAGGCTCATCCAGCAGTACCCAGCAAAGACTAATGTTCCCAATACCCCCATCAAGTGTTTTGCTTGTGGTGAACCCGGACATCTCTCCTATAACTGCCCCAAGAAGCAAAACTCACCAAACCCTCCAAGTCAGAACAACAACAACCAGAAAGGAAGGTACCAGCTGCCCTCACATAATAGGAGCGTGAACCATGTGTCTGCAGAAGCAGCCAAGGAAGCACCAGAAGTGATGATGGGTACGTTCCTTGTCAACTCCATCCCTGCTACTGTTCTTTTTGATTCAGGAGCGTCGCATTCTTTCATATCGCAAGCTTTTGTTAGAATGCATGGAATATCTTTGTTAGCAATGCAAAACCCTATAATCGTAAATTCACAAGGTGGGGTTATGAGAACCGATTGTTATTGCCCATCGGTTACTGTTACTCTAAGGGGGGTAGACTTCAAAGCTCAGCTTACAGTTTTGAGGACCGCTGGGATCGATGTTATATTGGTTTGGACTGGATGAGAAAGCAAGATGCAGTGATCAAGTGTGATAAGAAGGTAGTTGAATTGTCTACACCTACAGGGGGCAGGATCAGTGTTGATGTGGTTATGCAATCTCCACCGACAGCCGCCGTCAATCAGCTTTAGGAGAATGACAACCCAGCAGAGCGGGTTGTTGATGAATTTCCAGATGTATTCCCGGAAGATTTGCCAGGTATGCCTCCCGATCGTGACATTGAGTTTATAATTGAGTTAATACCTGGAACTGCACCTATAGCTAAAAGACCATATAGGATGGGAATAAAAGAATTAGAAGAAATTAAGAAACAAATTAAAGAGTTGTCGGATAAAGGTTTTATTCGTCCTAGTTCTTCACCTTGGGGTGCACCAGTTATCTTTGTTGACAAGAAAGATGGCAGTCAGAGGATGTGTGTTGATTATCGGTCACTCAATGAGGTAACTATCAAGAACAAGTATCATTTGCCCAGAATCAATGATTTGTTTGATCAGTTGAAGGGTGCTTGTGTGTTCTCCAAGATTGATCTTCGGTCTGGTTATCATCAGTTGAAGATCCGTGCTTCCGATGTTCCCAAGACAACATTCACTACGAGGTATGGGTTGTATGAATATACGGTGATGTCATTCGGTCTTACCAATGCACCTGCATACTTCATGTATTTGATGAACAAGGTCTTTTTGGAATACCTGGATAAGTTTGTGGTGGTATTTATTGATGATATTTTGATCTACTCCAAGAATGATGATGAACATGCTGAACACTTGAGATTGGTATTACAGAAGCTTAGAGAGCACCAGTTGTATGCTAAAAGAAGTAAGTGTGAATTTTGGTTGAAAGAAGTTTCCTTTCTTGGCCATGTTGTGTCTAATGGAGGTATATCAGTTGATCCTAGTAAGGTGGAAGATGTACTAAATTGGAAACCCCCAACCAATGTCAGTGAGATTCACAGTTTTCTTGGCCTAGCTGGATATTATAGAAGGTTCATTGAAGGATTCTCTAAGCTAGCTAAACCTATGACCACGTTGCTTGAGAAGGATGCCAAGTTTGTTTGGTCAGAGAAGTGTCAGGCTAACTTTGAAAAATTGAAAAAGAGATTGACTACAGCTCCTGTGTTGACCTTGCCAGACTTGAGTCAGAAGTTCTCTATTTATTGTGATGACTCTCGTCTTGGTTTGGGTTGTGTGCTTATGCAAGAAGGAAGAGTTGTTGCGTATACTTCGCGGCAACTGAGGAAACATGAGTTGAATTATCCGACTGATGATTTGGAGTTAGCAGCTGTGGTTCATGCATTGAAGATTTGGAGACACTATCTTATTGGTCATAAGTGTGACATCTACACCGACCATAAAAGCTTGAAGTATATCTTTACTCAATCAGATCTGAATTTGAGGCAATGCCGTTGGTTGGAGCTGATCAAGGATTATGACTTAGATGTTCACTATCATCCTGGTAAAGCCAATGTTGTGGCCGATGCCCTTAGCAGGAAAAGTTATGCTAATGGGATTTAGACAACACTTATGCCTGAAGAGTTGTGTGCTGAACTTGAGAATCTCAACTTGAGAATTGTTGCTAATGCTATGGAGATGGTAGTGGAGCCTACGCTAGAGAAGGAGATTCGTGAAGGTCAGTTGCAGGATAAGAATCTGTAGTTAATAATTGAGAACCTGAAGGAAGGAAAATCACCAGGTTTCCGGTTAGATGATAATGGCACATTGTGGTATGGAAAGAGGATCTGTGTCCCCGACATCAAGTCTATTGGACAGACGATTCTGCGAGAAGCTCATGAGTCAACCTGCTCAATACATCCTGGAAGCACTAAGATGTACTTAGATCTTAAAGAGAAATATTGGTGGGTTGGATTGAAACGTGACGTGGCAGAATATGTAGCAATCTGTGATACATGTCAGAGGGTTAAAGCAGAACATCAGAGACCTGTAGGACTGTTGCAACCGATGAAGATACCTGAATGGAAGTGGGATGATGTTGGTATGGATTTCATAGTTGGGTTACCGCTTACTCGGAAAGGTTATGACTCAATCTGGGTCATAGTTGATCGCTTGACTAAGGTAGCTCACTTCTTGCCAGTTCGAACCACTTATACGGGAGCATAGTTAGCAGAGTTATATATGGAAAGGATAGTATGCCAGCATGGAGTTCCAAAGAAGATCATGTCAGATAGAGGAACTCAGTTCACTTCGCATTTTTGGAGGAAAGTGCATGAGTCCCTTGGAACAGTGTTGAATTTCAGCTCAGCCTATCACCCTCAGACAGATGGACAAACAGAAAGAACAAACCAAGTGCTAGAAGATATGTTGAGAGCTTGTGCGTTGCAGTATGGTACGAGTTGGGACAAGAGTTTGCCCTATGCTGAATTTTCATATAACAACAGTTATCATGAAAGTCTTAAGATGGCACCGTTTGAAGCTTTGTATGGACGGAAGTGTAGAACTCCGTTGTTTTAGAATCAAACAGGAGAAACCCAAGTGTTTGGACCAGATGTTCTGAGAGATGCAGAAGAACAAGTCCGAGTAATCAGAGATAATCTAAAGATAGCACAGTCTCGACAGAAGAGTTATGCTGATAACCGAAGAAGAGATTTGTCTTTTGAAGTAGGTGATTATGTTTACTTGAAAGTGTCACCTATGAGAAGTGTGAAACGGTTCAATATGAAAGGAAAGTTAGCACCCAGATATATTGGTCTGTTTAAGATTCTCGAGAGACGTGGAGAAGTTGCTTATCGGTTAGAGTTACCAGAAAGTTTGTCAGGAGTTCACGATGTGTTTCATGTATCTCAGCTCAAGAAGTGTTTGCGAGTACCCGAAGAACAGTTACCGTTGGAGGAACTTACAGTTAAGGAAGATTTGACCTATGAGGAATACCCAGTTAAAATTTTGGAAACAGCTGAAAGAATTACCAGGAGTAAGGTCATCAAGATGTGCAAGGTACAGTGGAATCGATATACCGAGAAAGAGGCCACTTGGGAAAGAGAGGAAGATCTAAGAAAAACCTACCCTCAACTCTTTAAGTAAGTAAAATCTGGGAATCACGGGTCGAGATTCTTTTAAGGGGGGTAGATTTGTAACACCCTAAAATTTGAAATAGAAATTAGATTTGAATTTTCTTAAATTTGATTTATTTTCAAATAAGTTTGTGAGCATAGAATTAAATAAATAAAACTAAATTAAATATCACATGTTAGGGTTTAACTTGGTTGTGCATAGCATGCCTCTGCATTTTCCTTGTGTTGGTTGATTTTGCAAAGCTCAAAGAAAAGATTTCAAAACCCTTTGAAAATTCTACATGGAAAAGTTTTGGAAAAGCAAAAGAAAAGAAAAGAAAAAGAAAAAGAGAAAACCCTTTCCCCCCTCCCTTCTGTTTTGGCCCAACCGGCCTACTCTCTCCCTCTCCGTTTCTCTCCCGCATGGGCCGGCCACCTCTCTCCCTCGGCCCAGTTGCCCGAAGGCCCGCGAAGTCTCTCTCTCTCTCTCTCTCTCTCTCTCTCTCTTTCTCTCTCACCGACGCCGTGACCCCGCCTGTCAGGCCGCCGTCCCCTCCCTCCAGACGAGTCCGAGCGGGACTCTGCCGCCGCGCCGCGCCGCGCCGCGCCCACAACCGCCGCGCGGATTTCCCCCGTAACAGCGTGGGACTCTGCCCGACCCTCCTTTAAATAGCACAGGCCGCGTCGCCTCTTCCCATCGCATCGTCCTCGCATCTCCTCGCAAGCCTCAGCAGCAGCGCCGCGCAGCCGAGCAGAGCGCCGCCGCCGAGCACCGCCGCCCAACCGCCGTTCCACGCATCTCCGGCCACCGTAAGCCTCTTCGAGCTTTGCATTGGCTTCGCACGCCTGCGGAACACCCTCCCTCTCTCTTTTTTCCTCCCTTTTGTGCTCTGTTTAGCCTCGCAGTCGTGCACAGGGGCTCCGCCGCCGCTGTTCGTCACCGCCGGCTGTCTCCGCTCACCATCGAGCCCTGCCAGTGCCCTAGGTGAGTTCGCCTCGAGCTCCTCTTTCTCTCGGTGCTCTCGGATTGGAAAACCGAGCACTGGAGCACCTGATCGACCTACGCCGACGAGCTCGGGCTCGGCCGGCCATGGCCGCCGCCGTGCGCCACCCTGCTCCGGCAGAGCGCCGCCCTCTCTCTCTCTCCCTTCTAATCTGAGTCGTTCAGATCAGATCTAGTGGCTCAGGATCAAAGATACCCCTTCGCATGGCTATTTTGCTAAAGAGACCCTCGGGTTCTTTGACCCTCAACCCGCAGTCCTTTGGCGTCTTCCAGGAATACGCTTTCCCCTCTGGAAAACGTATTTCCTTTTCAGATCTGTTTAATTCGAATTTTAAATAAAAATCCCTATTTACAGTTTTGCCACTGAAATTTAAATGCTTATAATTTGCTCGTTTTAAATCCAAATCGATCCATTCAAGTTGAGTTAGATCCGTAATTTTATGCTCTATCCAGTAGTATAGATTTCATCTATGTTAATAACTTTTGAAAATAAAACTAAATTAATTCTTTTAATGCTTTAATCTTGCCCTTTTAAAAATCTTGTTTACTCTCTAGTTTAATCGTTTTAAATCCGATTAGCGTGATTCTCGCGTCTTTGTGATTGTAGTATAGTATAGACCTGTTTTATAACCTTTTTAAAATCTCTTTATTGTTTATGGTGTAATGTTCTGATCATATCTTTATTGCTTCGTGTATGATTGTTCAGATGATTGTGTGGTGATGTTGATCAAGTACAGCTGGTGAGATCTTCGGTGAGCAAGAGTTCTTTGCAGCAGATCAGGATCACCAAGAGCTTTGTGATCAAGGCAAGTTTAACATGGGATCATCCTTGTTACCTATTCACCCTAATTCATCTAGTCATGATTGCATGAGTCTAATTTGATTCCTATTACATTTATCATAGCTTTGTTATCCTTTACCTTGTCACCATGGGTTTCTATGCATATGGGTAGCTTTGCTATGCTTTACATGATGAATATTGAATCGAATATTGATTAATGATATATGCAACAATGAGTTAAAACTAGCTTTTATAGCAACATGGAATAGGACCTCACTGTAGGGCAAAAGCTGGGACTTAAATGCAACCATGAGTGCTATAATGGCTCTGGCTTTAGTTAAGTATGAAGTTTGGACTAACATGCTTGTGGTTCGTGAAAGGCACCTTTGCCAAGATGGTTATGGGGTATAGCTTGTATGGGGACCGCTGCGGGTGGTACCATTAGGGTGTCCCATATTCCCCTTTGCATTGGGTCCGTAGGGTTCGCTACATGCTAGAAAGGACTTTTGAAAGACTTCATAGTGTTCCCTGCCCGTTCACCTTGGCAGTGTTATGGGACTAGCTATCCCGGGCATATGGGCTACATGGCTTGTGGGTAAAGTGCGTAACCTCTGCAGAGTGTAAATCTATCATGATAGCCGTGCTCACGGTCACGAGCGGCCTGGAAAACTCACAGTGTAGATGATCATGTTGTTTAATTATTAATGTTGTTTAATTATTCATGTTTTTTAATTATTAATGTTGTTTATTAATCTTATCATGTGGTTATCAACTGGGTATGCATAACTAAAGCTAACTGTTGGTAAAACTTGACCAAGTTAAAAGCAACCGCAGTACAGGCAGTGTCAGCCTTTTGAGCTTCATAACCCTATGTTACTCTTGCTGAGTACTTTAAGTGCTCATTCTTGCTTTCTCAACCCCTTCAGATGGCTGTGAAGACTACTGTGAGGAGTACTAGGCTAGTGGTCAACCAGTCGGCGTTCCCTGTGAAGTGGAGCTTCGTCGTGAGAGTTATCTTTATTTCCGCTGTTATGTTTAAGAATATTATTTGTTATGTAATAAGCACTCAGTGATGGTACTATTCAAAGATTTGTCGGCTTATGTGTGTGATTGATCTCTGGGCACACATGAGTTATTCACATTCAATTTTATTCTTAAAATTGGGTGTGACAATAAGCACCACGCTTACACCTATTCTCACTACTCTAATCATGTATACGACAACCAGAGCACCCTATGACAGGCGATGATCGCATACAGGAAAGGCCACAAGGATCTCAATCTAGTTTATAACAACTAATTGACAAGATAAACCACAACAATACTATAACAAGTATAATATTGCACAAAGTAAAGACTAAGTAAAGTAAAGAAGGAATAGTGCATTAAATAGGTAAAGTCTTACAAAAGGGAAAAGATACAAGAGCTTATACCAGATCCTCCGGGAAGACAATTCCGGAAAGCCCGAGCAAAGCTCAACTCAACTCTAACTCCCACACTAGAGAACACCACTAGACTAATCTCTACTTGAGAACAATAGTGGTTTGTACGGATTACATCATGATTAGAGATGGAGGTCTTGGCCTCTATTTATAGTGGGTGGTGGAGTAGGGGCTACTGTAGCGCCACGTTATCGATCTAGGGAGCTTCAATCCTCCTCCCTTGGATCAAACCGTCATAGAACCGCCTAGGATGGATGCCTTGGATTTCCAGCATGTGCTAGTTGATATGGAGGTTGAGAGGGACCCAACCGACCTAGGGGGGTGGTCGGCCGACCCCCCCTATGGCCAGTGGGCCACCCCTTGGCCTTCTGAGTGTGGCCCCACTGGCAGGGGCTAAGTGAGGGCTATGTGGGCCCAGGGGGTGGTCGGCCGACCCCCCCTGGGGGTCTCTGGCCCACCTTGTCCTTCCTGGTACTGGTCCCACTTGTCATGCAGTGTGGTTATTCATTCTGGGGTGTTTGTCGTGTTGATCTCTTTTGTGTGGGCCCATGGATCCATGTGCTTTGTTTGTGGACCGTTGAGAGAAAGCACAGAGTGATCCAAAGGATGGAAATCACTCTGAGCTGCTTCTCATGGATCATGGCCGAGGGAGAAGACCTGGTGGGCCCATAGGGTGGTCGGTCGACCCCCTATGTGGGTCCCACTGGGTCTCTTTTGTTCTATTTCTTCAATACTGCAACAAAATACTCATGGACATGTGGAACTTGTTATTTTATAAAGTATGCTCATGATATGATTGTTTTATCCCTGATCCTAGAGCTATTGGCAACATTTTAGTTATATAAAAGAGCATCATAATTTGTGCCAACACTTTGTAAGACTTTATCTTATTCAATATATTACTTTTCCTCTACTTTACTTAGTATTTACTTTGAGCATTTCAATACTAGATATAGTCTTGCTATATGCTTTTGCTCTTTAATAGCCTTTACATCAATAGTCTGTGATCCTTGTGGCCTTTCCCATATGCGATCATTGCCTGTCATAGGGTGCTTTGATTATAGATCGTAGTCAAAGTAATAAGTTGTGTGTAAGCGTGGTGCTTATACATCACCTTATCTTTGGTTACCGCTTGTTGCACGGATTGTTTGTGGTAGCTAGCAAGAGAGTGACAACCTTGTCTAGTCTTTGCATTCCACCACGTGTTTTTAGGCAAGTTCTTAAAAGGTAAGGCCCCCGTAAGAAGAGGGCGCGGTCCGGTAGGAGTTTTGTCCTCCTACTGATCTATCCCCTCGCCTAACATACTTGTATTGAGGAGGCAAACTATAGTCTTTAGACTAGTTAATTGGCTAAGTATATTGAAGTAGAGTGAATTACACAGGAGTCCCTTTACTCTCTCGTTGTCCTCCCACCTAGCTATACTATCTAGTCCGTTCTAAGTATCATTTACCTTGGCTTATTCATTCATCAACCCTTCCTATCACATATATTATTTACCCCCCTATACTAGTTGGTACTAAGTTGAGGTGCTCTCTAGGATCTCTCTCTAATTATAATTTCTAGCCCAGCTTTCCCTTGGGAAAATATAAATTACGATACCTTGGAATACTCCTAGGTGAAGTGCTACAACAGTATAATCTGTGCTCTTGCAGATTTATCCAATAGTCATAAGAAATACAAACACAATCATCGAAGCCGGCCATGAACAATCACCAATCACGCCGAATCTTCCTCAATCACCCAAGCCGTCTAGGTGTTGGCATAGACCAAGAATAACAAGAAATCCCGCAGCGATGACGATGACTGAGTGCCACTAAGATGCAATGCAATGATCAAAGAACTTGGATCACTCAAACTCTCATGAATATGCAACCCAAGCGAAGGGAGATGAGTTGGAGGCTATCTCAAGCAAGCTCAATGAGTGAGAATGAAAGGGAGGTGCAAGAGTGAGCCCTAGGAGCCGGCCAAAACACTTATATAGCCTTCACCAAAGAACTAGGAGTTTTGCTCCCTATCTTCAGCTTCCTGCGTCACTCCAGACACTGCCTATGTCGGGGGTCCGGACCAATGGCCATACGTCCGTACCCTCTCCCCTTTGAATTCGCCCGTTGGCGCCTTTGCCTACGTCTTCCGCGTGTCTCCGAACACTCGCAATAGTGTAGGTCCGGACTAAAGCCGCCTACATCGGACCCTACACAGAATGAGTCCAGAGAGCCTCTGAGGTCCGGATGCTTGTCCAGAGTGCTGTGTCCGGACAGCACACAGCGTCCGGACAACTCAACAGAGAGGTCCAGAGAGCTCCAACACTCCGGACGCTTGTCCAGAGTCATCGTCCGGACCAAGAACGTTGTCCGGATCTCCTATTCACCGTTAGCCAAGGTAAAGGTTTGCTTCTAGACGCATCTGCATTGATCCGGACATCATCTTGCCATTGTCTGGACCTGCGTCCGGACCTCGGTCTTGGGCCAAACCGAGCTGCCTTCTTCACTTCAAGATTCCATATGGTAACACAAAGTATTCCAACCCTTGTGCTCAAGTGTTAGCCTTTACTTCATATTATCTTGGATTTTATTTCATTATTTGTCACTTAGGTTCATTTTAGATATGCAATGCAAATGACCTAGTGGCACATTAACAGCAATCAACATGAATTTTCCCTTCTTGATAGTATGGGTATCTATCCTAAAGGTGATCACACTCTCTATAGTGTCTTGATCACTAAACCAAAAATGGCCCTATGATATACCTTTGCCTTGAGCCCTTTTTGTTTTCTCTTTCTTATTTTCCTTGTTCATGGAGCACTTGATCCATCATGATCATCCATCTAGCCTCACATGTCAAGGTGACTCACCCTAGCTAGATCACACACTTAACCCATACGGTTAGTCCATAGGGGTCATCCATTAACCAAAACCAAACTTGGGCTTTCAAGAACGGAAAAAGGTGAAGACATACGGTGTCCATTGCGATCCCCTTGATAGATATGGTGCCACTAATCTCCATAAAGCATTGGAGATGTGCATTAGCATCCTCATGTGACTTCCCACTAAACGGACTAGCTTGCACCATACTGATCAATGGCGGCTTGATCTCAAAGTGGGCATCCCCCAAGTTGACTTGAGGTCCCATGGCTACATGAGTGGCCAATGGAGCCGAGAAGTCAAAGATCTTCTTATGGGCCATAGCTTGATCGAACGTTGGTGTGGAGCCTCCTTCCTTCAGTGAATCCAAGATCGAGATGAACTTTCGAGAGGAAACTATACGACATCTAGAGTTCCTCCAATCATTCTTAGGATTTTTGACTGTGGTTGCTCGAATTTGAAAGTCACTCATACAAAGCCTTGCTTCACGATAAGAGAAACAAGAGCAAGGGGTAAGCCCCTACAACTACTTAACACTCAATTGATGGTAATTTAGGATTCAATATTTATTAAAATTCTTTGGCTCTGCTTTCCCTGGCAATGGCGCCAAAAATGCTTGTTGGCATTTCTAAACGTCACCACTAAGAATAAAGGTTAGTCCACTCTTAGCATTGTCGCTAGAATTGCCTAAGGTAATATTTCTTATGTCTATTGGATTATTCCACAAGTGCATAGAATATACCATGTAGCACTTCACCTAGGAGTATTCCAAGGTATCGTAATTTATATTTATCCCATGCGAAAGTGGGAGCAAAGATTGATAATAAAGAGAGATTCCTCAGAATTACTTCAATCTAGAGCTAATTAATTGTAGAGGGGTAAACAATGTATAAAAGATAGAAAGGTGATGAAGAAAGACCAAGCTAAGATAACTAAACGACAACTAGTTAGTGTGACTAGGTGGGAGGACAACGAGTGAGTATAGGACTCCTATGTTCCAAACTTTACTCCTATGGCTTAACTTAGAAAACACAGCTAAAATACTATAGATTGCATCCACACATCCTGAAAGTACTAGGCAGCAGACAAACAATAGGAGACAAAACCCCTATCTGAAGTGGCCATTATTTTACGGGGGCCTTACCTTTTAAGAACGTGCCTACAACATGTGGCCAGGGAAGGCATAGACAGGGTTCTCACTTACTGCTAGCATCCACTCAAACCGTGTGACGCGCGACAACCAAAGGCCAGCTAGTGTATAAGCACCATGCTTGCACCCTCTCTTACTACTCTAATCGTGCGCACAAGCCAACTAGAGCACCCTATAACAGATGTTGATCGTACCCAAGTGTGGAATCATAGGATAACATTCTATACTGTAGCAACTTTATAAACCAAGATAAGACACAACAATACTATAACAAGTATAATATTGCACAAAGTATGAACTGGGTAAATTAAAGTAAGGATATATTGATAAGTAAGTAAAGTCTTACTAAATAGGAAAGGATACAAGAGCTATACCAGACTCTCCAGCAAATGACTCCAGAGACCCCGAGGCAAGCTCGACTCGACTCTAACTCCCACGCTAGACTACACTACTACGAAATAGAACTACACTAATCTTTACTTGAGCCTTGATTTCTTCATGATGGGAGAGGGGGGTGTGACCCTCTATTTATAGTTGAGGTAGAGTGGGGGCTATTCCAGCGCCATGTCAAAGATCCACATGCTCCTTCATGCCATCCCTTGGATCAAATCGTTATTGTAACCGACGTTGATCTTGGTGGAGATCTTCTAGTGCATGGAGGCATGCAAAGAGGCGGTAGGAGCCTTGGGGATGCTTGAAAGCACATAGGGGGGTCGGCCGACCCCCCATTGACATGTGAAACCTCCCGCACCTTCTAGAAGGTGTCCCCACATGTGAGGGAGTCTCCTAGTGGGTGCTTGGCCACTTATCCAGGTCGGCCGACCTGGCCTTGGATCTTCCAGGCCCCCTCCTTCATGTGAAGCTTGGTCCACATGTCAGTGACTCTCTCTGATCTTGTCACATTGAATTGGTTCCCTGTGGGCCCATGGATCCATGTGCTTTGATCTTGGACCATTGAGGAAAAGCACAGAGTGAATCCAAGGATGGACATTCACTCTAAGGGGCTTCACATGGATCATGAAAGCATGGGAGCCCCTGGTAGGCCCTTAGAGGGGTTAGATGACCCCACTAGTGGGTCCCACAGGCTCCTATGTCCCACCATTTGTCATCACCTACATAAAAATACTCAAGGGACATGTAGAACTAATTATTTGATAAAATATGTTCATGATATGTTATTCTTCCTTCTAAACTGAGCCTGTTGACGGTATTTTGATGGTGTAAAAGTATGTCATTTGTACCGTCAACATCACCAACATTGTGTGCGCATGGTCTCGAGTTATTACTCCTAATAGTTCATCATGTCCGTAAACCATTTTCTTCGCAAAGATGATATCACCTATCTCTCGTAGATGATAGGACATCGTCTGACTTCTACCATTCTAAGCATACTAAGCATAGAAGGTAGAACTCATATTTGAAAATAGGTAACAAGGTATGGAATTGAATAACAGGTAGGTAATGATTTAAAAGTAACTATAATGCAATACTTAACCATAATTGTATTTAAACAAAACTTTTAAAAACATAAGGAAAGGGTTAAATGCACTAGGGCTTGCCTTGATTCTCGGGGTAGATGGTCTCAGGTTCGGCTCCACTGATATCAAACCCTTCTTCAAGTGACTGGTGATCTGCACCTATAATGTGACATACCATGTTTTCCGATTCGTTGACTACACGAGGGATCAACACGACATGCTTAGGATGATGCTTGAATAGTAGACATGATGCTTAACAGTGATGGAAGGGACTTAGTTGATTAATATATAACAAAGATTAGTTAAGCCTTGAGTACAACTTTCCTTCACAGTAAAGTTGCAAACTATTAACTAAATTAAGATTAAAGTTTGTTTAAATTAAATTAATCAAGTTAATAATTATATCCAAAAGCACTAAGCAAAGATTATATTAAATCTTCATCAAACAAGTCCAAGTCATCATGGTTAATGACTTTGATTAGCAACCAATCCCAAAGTCACTCAAACCTAAATGATTAGGGTTTCTAAACACTTTTAATATTTATTTATTAGTTAATTAATTATCAAACTTTTCAACTTTGTCCAAATGACCTCAAACTGTTTATACATATTCAACATAACTCAACTAGGTTGCAAAATTAATTTCACAATTTTTGGATAAATATATAACTCATGAAAAATCATGAAAAGTGGGTTTATTAATTAATTTAGGTATTTTTACAGCAATTAAAATGCACTGTAAATTTCTATATTATAATTTTATAATTGTTCACATAACAGAGAGCATAAAAAGTATTTTCAAGATTTGTGGATCTCTGCAAAAATTCATATGAAAATAACAAATACAACTAATATTACAAAAAAGAAAAACACGAATTAAAGCTTAGCAGACACTAACAGGGTGACCCCACCTGTCAGCGTCACAAGATCTACTGATCACCGCGAAACTCGTCGGCGACAAGCTCTTAGCCCAACTGAGGCCACTGACATGCTCAGCATCAAGCCCTGCATCGATCAAGCAATCTCGCAGAAGCTTGAGGTTCCCAGGGAAGCCTCGCCAGCGACCATGGCGGGTGATGAAGCTCAGTCGAGATTGTGCTAGGCAAACCAGTACACCCCGGCCAAACCGGGCATACCGACATGCTCAACAACTTGACGTGACACTAAAACGCCAACTAATTAAACGCTAGGACTATAGGAATGGCATGACAACAAGCTCCGACAATGCAGCGGCGAAGAGCTCACTGGAGCCGCGTGGTCAGTCCAACTCAACGCAAGACAACTTCAACTGATACCAGATAAGGGCTCCGTTGCTCACCCTGGTGCTGGTGCACATGCAAGTTGAAGCTAGGAGGTCGAGGATGGTTGTGACCGATGATGAGAATGAAGACGGTAGTGCGGAAGCTCGGCACAGCGTTGTTCTTAGAAAAGGTGTGAAGCAAATCTTCAACCAATAAGCGCATGAGCTTCATTGAATGACAGGGAGTGCGGAACAAGGAATAACTTGACCTGAGACCTACCCTGTGATGCTATCCATGACACGGTAAATTGGAGGACTCAGTCTACTAGAGACAAAGATGACAGCTTACGCCGGGCAGCTTGGATGGGTGCGGGGATCAACGGAGCAGCTCAGGAGATGCACAAAGATATTGCGAGTGCACTGGTGATACTGGTTGAAAGCAAAAGCAGACAAGGGGTCCAGTGGAGCTTGTCGGAGTCACGGGTGGCGATGACGGTGGGAATAGAGGAAATGGAGGAGAGGTGATAAGGGTGTTCCCCTTTATATCCGAAGCTCAGGATGTGTTCAAATGACATGTGGGAGACTCCTTTTCGCGCTAGTGACCTCGGTGGCAAGCAGTAACATCCTAGAAGGCCAGCGCGACGGCGGCGCGAAGACAGCGACAGAGCTCCCCCTAGCCACTGTGCTGATTTACAAAACTTCCCCTTACACCATTTTTCAAATTACATCAAAATTTTGGTAACAACTTTAAAAACTCCCAAAATAGAAGTTTCTCAACTTTTCAAGCTCTACAAGTTTTATTAAAGGTTCATCTTCAAATTCTACTTAGTTTTTGAATTGTACTTTTGAATTTGAATTAGGGTTTAAATTGGATTTGTTCCCTTTTCAATCGCTCAATATTTTTCAATAACACTTGAAAATATTCAAAAATAACTTTTGTTAGTTTCAATGAGATCTACAACTTTTCTCATACACTCAAAGTTAGATTCTTTTTAGTTTTTGATTTGCTTATTTAGGTCACATTTAACCTCCTTAATTAGGGTTTCTAGAAAGGGATTTTGTACACATTTTCTTTAGGGCTGTTACAAATTACGATAGAGCAACTATTCATCATTTCCAAAATTAGAGCTCATAATTCAAGTTTAAATTTATTTATTTAAATATTACATTTGAAAAACTTAAATATAAAAGATAATATAAATAAAGATAATTATAAATACTAGCCCGATAACTTATCTGGCTTCGTGGGGCACCTCCCCCAAGCTGGATGCTGTCGTGGATATCTTATTGGTATGGTGGATGGAACTGTGGGAGTGACCAGAATCTCTCACACTGCTGGTTATTCTACTCTTGGTTTTGCAGAACAGTGTTGAAGGTGTCTCCAAATTGGGCATTCAAATTATGTTGTTATTACAATTTCTAGTATATGATAGCTTGTGTTTCTTGAATATTATCTTGCCAGAGCCGAATAACTGGTTGATCTACCTACCAATCATGATATCCCATACTAGAGTAAGATTATGGTGGTGGCTAAGATGTGTGCTGATGACCATTGGATAATGCTTCATGATAGTCCAAGGAATGTTGTGCATCCCACAGAGATGAGTGTCTATTCCATTCTTCACTTGGAGCTTACCAAGATCCATCTGAGTGCTAAGGTTGATGGTGACATTCCCACGGGTTTGGTACTTATGCATGTCTTGAAGGCTCTGCTTGACCCCAGTCAGTATAACTGGTGAAAGCAGGCCCTTCAGGGGTGGTATCTGCTCCATAATAATTTGCTCTAGGGACGTGTGCCAAGCAAGCTGAGGCACTCCTCAATGGTCTTGGCTTTGGCTGCAAACCAACAAGAAAATTGTGCGTAACATATAAACCGAGTCCCGGGTTAGGAAGCGGGATCTCGATGATCATTCCACGATATATCATGTAAATGATATCGTTTTTATTCTTTAAAATTTGAGCTTGTCTAAAATAATCAAAAGTCAAATAGGTATGCTCTCTAGAAATTTGTTGAATAACATTGTTTTCTAATAAGTCTAATCTGGAGGCTATCCTAGTGACCAAAGAAGTACATCCTACTGCTCCTGTTGTAATGGGTCCAAAAATATCTAGCCATTGATTCGTCATTAAAATTACTAGAGAGACCTTTCATCTCGTCACCATGCAAAATAAGAGTTTTAACTTGTATTCCCTGATAGTTCGTATGTCCAGCCTTGGTAATAAAGTTATAGCTATCCATCGGTGCATGAGACGAAGAGTTGGTAATTCAATATCATTTGTTTTGGGTTTATGGATAGAGTCATGATTAGAGATTTCCTTCCAAAATTGCTTATTATTATATTCAGGAATAATTATATATATATATATATATATATATATATATATATATAACACAATCCCTATGAAACCAAAGCAAATTACTGAACTGTCTCCATGTGAAATCAAAGTTTTTATCGAACATTCTAAATTCTACCCCTGTGATTATGAGTTTAAGTGTGCATAAGAATTCAATAGTTAAAAGCCTATACCATTCCTCATTAACTAGGGAAACATTAGACCAACCAATAGTAGTAAAGATAGTAGCGAACTTAATGTCCATACCTATGTCCTACAGAAGTTGCAGATCAAAGGCTTGTGGTGAGCTCAAATTCTTTGTTCTTCAGGTTCTTGAATTTCTCTTTCTCAGCATGACCTCGTAACTTCAAATGTTTATCTTCCATCAACCTATTGGTTTCTGCCTGAGGAAGATGCGGCGGAACTTGTTTGTCAACATCCTTGTTGGAGACGGCTATAAAAGAGTCGCTCCCCCTGGTTGATCGGCGTGACAAAGACTTGCTGAACCCGAACTTTCCAAAAAGCTTGCTCATCCTATTGGACAGAAAAACATAAGGCAGACAACAAAACTAGTGGAATGGGTTATGAAAAATAAAGCGATTAGCAGTCAACCGTTCCGAGTTAGTCATCCGAAAGATTAAGAATGTGATTCAAGGTTATGGTTGCAACAATTTTAATAGCACTCCACTATCTTAATTAATTTTCCAAATTTTCTTTCTCTCCCAAATTTTTCATAGCTCTGATTTTTAGAACTTCTTCTATTGATAGGATTTAGCTAGAAACTGATCAGGAATTCGAAATTTCTTCGAAAAGTGGTGGAATTGAGTTGTGATGGTGGTTTGAAACACGAGAGAGGGAGGCTATTTATATCCTGATGAACACCAAGCCGACCGGTCTAGTGGTGGAGCCGGCTGGCACCCTCCTAGGCCCACCCATGTGAATCCTCCTCCTCCTGACTCCTTGCTTAATAATTAAGCAAAATATCTTGCTTTTGTGATTCCTCCGGCGTGTTAGGTGGGAAAGGAGTGGAGGAGGGTAAATGATGTGATTTGATGTGATGGTTGTGGGTACCAGGTGTTTGTGGGTCCTACTGGTTCAATTTATACCGTATACAACTGACAAAAATACTTCTAAAATGCAGGAATAATTATGAATGCATGGATGGTTTTTTTGTTGCCACCACAATAAATATTTCTACGAGGTTTTTACACATCATAAGAATTATTTATATGGTGCGATAGATTTTTCATTATTTTATAAATGCATATGCAGAAAATTAAACATGTTAAAGAAAATACTTATGTAATAAAGTAAATATGGGTAGGTACCGAGTTACCTCCACCGAAGTTTCGGTGTTTTTAAAGTCCTCTGAATTGGACTCTCCAATTTCTTTTATTCTTCGGGGGTGACAGTCGATCATGAGGATGAAGATCCCGAAGACTGTGTATCTTCTTCATTTATTGAATATATGGTGGAAATTAATTCAGGCCTTGGCTTGAATGGAAAACATTCTTCCCATCAGTTGAAGTTGATCTGACTTCTCCAATTCTGATGTCAATGTGGGCAGTTGCGGTACACAAAAAGGGTCTTCCAAGGATAAGTGACACCTTTGAGTCTGGTTGCATATCCAATACAACAAAGTCAACTAGTATGAAGAACTCTCTAATCTTTACTGGAATGTCCTTAGCAATTCCTGCAGGGTAGCGAATTGACTGGTCTGCTAGCTGTAGGCACATTAATATGGAGATAAGCTTTGTCTGATGAAGTCTATTGAAGACTGTCTTGGGCATCACACTAACACTTGCTCCAAGATCACATAGTGCAATGTTGAAGTGTTGGTCTCCAATTGAGCAATGAATAGTGGGACATCCTAGATCTTTCTTCTTTGTTGTTAAACGTTGAGGATGGACACACTACATTCTTCCATTAGCTTGATCACCTCAGTGGTGGGCAGCGGTCATTTGTTGTTGAGGATGTCTCTTAGATACTTTGCATAGGTGGGTACCTAGATTGCATCTAATAGAGGAATATTGAATTACCTCGACAAACTTACTGAACTACTCATCCACTTTAGCTTTTTTATTTCTGCGTGGAAATAGTAAGAGGTTGGTGTCATGAAAATCTTGTTGCATCTCTTGTATTGGTGGCTCATCTTTTGTTCTGTCACAATTTGTACATCTGGTGTTGTTTGCCTCCTCGTTATCCCCTTTGGATATGGAGGGTCACTAGTGCCTCTACCTCCTCTGGTAGTTATAGCTTGGACCTGCTCAGGTTTAGTGACAATAGGCAAAACTACAACCGGATGTGCTAATTTATTTTCTATCTTTTTATTATGATTAAGTTGATCTTTCATGGCAGAAGAAAAATTATCCATTTTAGTATTTATATCCGATAAAATTTATCATTAGAAGCAAACTTTTTAAGAATATTATCATTAATCCTGGCTTATTCTAAGGCTAAATATTTCAAGGGTAATTGATTAAAATTGGAAGAAATATTAAAATTACTTAAATACTTACCTGGATAAGTAGACTCTTTCTGTTGATTTCATCCTTGCTTCTCAAATGTGGAAGAGTTGTTGATGATATTTGCAATTTCTTCATTATTTGAGAATTCAATCCCTAGATATTCTCCACATCTCGTCTGAGCATTGAATGCATCTTGAATTTCTTGACGTTCATTCTTGTAGTTGGCTCATTGTTCAAGCCGATCCAAAAGTACATTCATCTTGGTTGATAGTGCACACACTTCTTCTGGAGCTTCTTCAATCTAGTGAGAATGTTGAGTGTTATCTTCTTTCCAGATTTAATTCTCAGCTATCTTCTCCATGAAGACTTCAGCTTCTATCAGAGTGAGTGACAAATGATCCTCCAACGATAGCGTCTAGTTGCTCACAAGCTCTTTGAGTGAGTCCATGATAGAATCCTTGTATGAGCATCTAGTCCTCCATTCCATGATGTGGGCATTCTGAAATATATTCTTGAAAGGGCTCCCATGCATTTGGATTGGATTCCACTTTCTACTGTTGAAAGTTGGAAATCTTTCCTCTTAAGGCATTGGTTTTGCGTACAGGGAAAAATCTTGATAAAAAGGTTGTTGAACATGTGTTCCAAGTGTTGAAATCTTCTTTGTTTGCATAAAACCACTGCTTCGCTCTTCCCTCCAATGAGAAAGGAAATAGACAAAGAAGTATGGTGTCTTAGTTGATATCCTTGATGATGATGGTGCTTCCAATCTCCAGGAAATCCTACAGATGAGCGTTAGCATCTTCATGTACATTTCCACTGAATGTAGTAGCTTGAACCATGTTGATGATATTGGGCTTGAGCTCAAGCTTAAGGTTAATCGTCTAGAGTGTTGGTCTAGTCCAAATGTTCCTAACACTTGGAGTAGAATACTCAAGCAATGTCTTGTCAGCCATAGCCTTGCCCCTAATGTTGATCTTCAAAGTTGGGTTGATTCAAATATTAAAGTTGGTGAATCACAACCAAACCTGTATTACCCTGCATGTACGATGTAACAAAGACAAACAAGGGTAAGCCTACCAAGACAGAGGTACAAGTCGTGAGTTTTATATATATGTATTTATTTAATCAATATCTCTAATAGCCATATTAAAATTTTCCAGAAGCTCCCTGGCAATGGCACCAGAAATGTTTGTTGACATTTCTTAACATCATCACTAAGTGGGGGATCCTAGCAACAACTAAGAAATGTAGGGTCACTGTTGGTATTTCTTAACACACACAGATAAATCCACAAGTGCACGGATACCGCTGTAGCTTTCACCTATGAGTACTCCATGGGTATCAATTTCCACGGGGAACTCGAAGTGAACTAGAAAAGAACTAAGAGCGTCCAATGATACATAAGATAAATGGGTAGAGAGATTTTAGAGTTTTCTAAGGGGTTTTATCTAATCAAAGGCCCACTATACTCTACTTACTTTGGAGCAACAGTACCTTCCCGACTCTCGACAAAGACTGGGAAAAAGGTAGTCAGGAGAGGCTGACAAAAGCTCTACGAAACACCAACCCGAACGTGGTAGCCTACAAAGGCCTTACAGAGTTGTCACCTCTGGGGCTACCACAACTATCTATAGGATTGGGCGCAAACTCAAGTAAACTCTAGTCTAGACACCACGTCTACACTATCGCTTACTACTCTAATTCCAATTGTAAACTAGAGCACTCAATACGAGCGGAGATCCCACAAATAGAATAAAGTAAGAACTAAAATAAGATAGTTAGAAATAATAAATGAAGAACCTAGAGATTTCTCAGAACTAGATGCTACAAAGGTACAATGTTGAGGAAGATCCGACAGATCCGGCTCCTCCTAGCTCTCTCCTCCTCTCTCTCACATCTAATTACAACTAGATGAATTAGAACTAGAAGAACTAGATCTAAACAACTAGAGGGACCTCTCTCCTTCTCTACTTATAATTGAAACCCTAGCTTTTGCTCTAGAGAAAAATAATGAGATGAGATGATCCTCAGGGGGTTAGGGGCCTTGCTTATATAGCCTCCTCAAATGAACGTGGACCATCGGATCAAACTGACCTTAGGTGAAGGGTTTAGATTCATCCTCAAAGGTGGTGGAGCACGATCCGTGAAGTTGAAATTGATTGGCTGGAGGGGTAGGGCGGGCACCCTAGGGGCTAGGGTGGGTGCCCTGGCTCCGGGCCCGATCCGCTTCCCATTCGTTCTCGTGTCTTCTAGAACCTTCTAGAGTACCAAAAATGGTGCGGTCGATAATTATCTCTATGTAAACATGACATGTGGCCCTTTCCTTGGTATTTCCTGATAACCCCCTACAGAAATAGACATTCACCAAAACTTGTGGAATTTCATTAGTAAACCCCCCTATATCTAGATGTGAATTGCATATGGATCCTCTTTCATGTTTAGTTGACGGTTAAAATTGGTAAGGACCATCAACAATTCCCCCAAGCTTACCTTTTGCTCGTCCCTGACCAAAGATGAACTCAATGATGGTTCAGGAGTTGCTACAATGCTTTCATGCCTTAAAGGTACTCATGCGTTCAAACAAGAATTCTCCTCTGGATTCGAGTAAACTATTCTGACTTTCAAACTTACCCATATTACCTTTAACCATGGGGCTTATAGCCATCACTTGGGTCTTGAGCAATTGAAAAGTAGAATGATCAAGTCAAGCACTATGTCTCAAGCTCTTCACTTTACCTTTGTCCTGGAGTTTTGCAAAGTTTTCAAAATAAAACTCAAAGTCTATTTTGTATGACCCTCTTAAGTCTCTCAATATGTGGTATTTTTGGATCCTCACCAAGGCAACAATGGTGTTATGCCTTATCTCACTCACCCTATAACTAATAGCAATATATGGAGTTCATAGGTGGGGAGAAATAGTGCATACATACTTGTAAAGCATATATTGTAAAGTCAAACAATGGATCCAGAGAAACAGGGCATACAATCAAATCAAGATGTGCATGTGTATGGGATATATGGTGGATGTATGAGGGTGGATGTGTGGTGGATATATAATGGTGGATATATGGGGGTGTATGGTGGAAACCTAATTCTACTCTGCTCCTTAAATATATATATATATACATCTCTCTTTTGGAACTTGGAATTTTTGTGAGAACTTGGGCTTGCTTTCTTTTTCTCTTCTCTTTTTCTTTTTTCTTTTTTTAGTGGGGCGGGCATCTAAGTACCCATTGTTTGATAGGACACTTGTCCATGTTTTACTCTCTTTATTTTCTCTTTCTTCTTAACAACCCCAAGCCTCTTCCTAAAATAAAGCTTTTGAGAGATGATAACAAGGGAATCTTTGGAGCAGTTATATCTGTGGTAATGAAATATATGGATAGGGTGAGAACTAGGATATTTTTGGTTGCTTACTCCCAAGGTAGGAGTAGAGCATTTTTCTGGTGGATCTGAATGGCATATATGTGGGTGCGTACTTCCAGGATAGAAGTAGCATAAATGAGTGGAGTGTACGTGATCTTGATTTTAAAAACATGACAAGTCTCTAAGAGTCAACAAAGCTTGACAAAACTCAATGCATATACAAGCAGTAAAGATAATAGTGAATGTTTTCCTACTCTACTAGGCATGTATATATGGCTGTGGTCAGAATTCAAGCTCTCGTCATACAGAAACTCATCATGTAACATTTTTAATTTTTAAAAGATAAATTCTCCAGAACTCTAGTATTGCTAGGAACAAGATAAATAGAAGCTCAGACTTTCTCATATCATACCTATCAACTACCAAGACTTAGCTCAAGCATTTGCAACCCACAAGTTTCAGGTTTAGAGTAAATCTTATGTCAAAACAATTATATCTAAAACTTGGGAGAATTCAAGGTTGAAAACTAGGTACTTAAAAGGAATTACGACAGAGCAATTATTCATCATTTCCATATATAGAGCTATCTTCAGAATTCTTTATTATTAGTGACTTCAAAAATCAAACAAACTAAACACACCTATTATTATTACTAAATAGGAAACTCTCTTAAGGATAAAGTAGACAATGAAATACCATAGATAAACAGTGTCTAAGTTGTCACTTTTGTGATTTGTAATTATTTAGGTGTGAACCTTCATGTGCTCACATTTTTTTATTTGAATTAATTTATGTAACTAATATATAAGTAAAAGTAAACCTAAGTGGATAAGGATACTTACCTGGATACATGGGGGTGCTCTCCCCCAAGCTGGTTGTTGACATAGTCATTCATTTAGATAGTGTAGACTTACTTCACTTCTCTAAGACTTCAAAGATGATAGTTGATGTAGTTGTACTTCTCAAAGTATATGAAGTTATCTAATCTTGTCTAGTCTTTCCAAATCCTACTAAACTCAAATAGATAACAAAGCTCATGGAATAGATTAAGCGTTAGCGGTAAACCATTTATGCCTTGATTACCTGGAGACTTATAGAATTTGAATATTCAAATATTTTTAGATTTTAAATTTTATATGCAAATGACTAATGCAATATATTTTTTTATGCCTCCAAAGTAAATAGTTGGAAGACTTATTCACATGGGGCTTAAAGGTTTTTCTTTTTAAATGCAATGCAAAAAATATAGATATGCTATGATTAAGATGATTATGCACTAGATTAGACTAAGAATGATATATGAATAGTGCCATAAATACCTATGGAATGTAAATATGCTAGATTGCAACTAATGCAATGCAGAGAAATAAATATGCAAATAACTTACCGAGTTTACCTTCCGGCTAAGGTTCAAAGATTTAGGTTCGTTGAAGCGGTCCTCTCTTGTGGTTCAAATGTCTTAAGGAGCATGGTCCAATCCCAATGAATACTTGGATGTTTGCTCTTCTTGTGTTAGTGTTTCTGATGAAGTCTCTTTCCTCTGTAGCAGGTGATACATCCTCTGTTGGTGGTACGACTTCTTTCTCAGGAGAATTCTTATCTTTATTATTGAATTGATCTTCATATCTTGTTAATTATCCCAGATAGTCTGTCCATCCATCCTTGGTGGCTTGTTTCTTCTCTTCGGGAAATTGGAAATGGATCTCTCATGATTTCATGGAGATGATTGCACTAGTGGTGTTGAGGAAAGATCTTCCTTGAATGAGGTGGACTTCATCTTCATCTCCCATATCTTGAACCATGAAGTCGGTGAGAACATAGTGATCTATCATGTTGACCATGACATCCTTTGCTATTCCCTCTGGAAATCGGAATGATTGGTCTGCCAGCTGAAACTGCACATATGTCTAGTATAGGGTCTATTTCCATATAAATGTTGATATGTTACCTCAGACATTATGTTGATGCTTGATCCAATATCGCAGAATATCTTGTAGAATGCACTTTCCTTAATCTTGCAATCAATGGTACGTACTCCTGGATCATCTAGCTTAGCGAGCTGATGGTGATAGAAGGAGGCGATCAAACCCTAAATTGACAGTGTTGACCATCCACACAGAGTCTCCTCTTGGTTGTTGAGATTTATTCTTCCTCCTTCTATTGTTGATGTTGTTCTTCCTTGTAGTTGCAGTTGTATCCTCATAGGTGTACGACATCTGAGGATGAGTAGGACCCTTGAGTGTAGGCTTCTCAGGAGTGAACTTCTCCTTCCCATCCTTGATTGTGAAACATATCTTGGCACTCCACCTATTTCTTCAACCTCAAAGTCTGCCGATACAAATGAGTGTCCAACTCCTATGAAACTATCTTCAAGAACTCCCTTGGGATAGCATAGTGTCTGATCTGCAAGTTGGCATGATGTTGACACTTGCTCCAAGGTCGCAGACCACTTCTTCAAAAGTGTAAGCTCCAATGGAGATTGGGATGATAGGTCTCCCTGCATACCCTTTCTTCATTGGTAGGGTGTCTTCCACCCTTGCTCTTGATGGTACGGTGAAGAAGTGTCCTGCTCATAAAAACAAGGCAGAGGTCAAGTGCATGGGCTCTGGTGGTGGAAAACACCAATAGAACCAAAAGTTATTATTCTCTAGCCTAAACACATTGAGCAAAATTGAGTTGATGTTCTTATATTTCATTTAACCATGAAATGTGTGATAAGATCCGAGGATGAGCATGAATGTAGTATTTCAACAACATGGAAAGATTGTCTAATTTATTTTTACATGATTGAGATTATCATCTTCCAAGGTTGGATGTGCAACATTTTAGATGGTTAAGACTGTGAGATTAAGAAGTGGTACTAGGATCAAGCTTTAAAGAACTAACATGTTGAGATAATCAGGTTGGATCAAGTAAAGTTGCAGCTCAAACATGTTTAGATCTTTATTTATGTGAATACCAAAATCAAAGAAAGGCTTTTAGAGTGATGCTTACTTACCTTTGCCTTTGTCATTGAAGAATGATGGCATCGTAACCCTCATGGAAGCTTCCCTTGATCAACTGGTTGCATTAACGACTTGTCTTCTTGTTCCACTACTCTCTCATCCTTGTTCTTTTGATCTTGAAATTTTTGTTGATCTTGTCTTGAAGTTTTGTTCACCCTCTTCCATGGACTGAGTGACTTCATTATAGATTTTGTTCTTTGTCACTCGCCTTCTCCTTGCTCCATAGAATTTCATCTATCCTTGATGAATTAGCTACCTCTCTCTTGTGAAGGTTGTTGAAGTTCATGTGTCTATCTCTAGTGTGAGTTCACCTCGAGACTTCCCAATTTAATATTGAATGTTTTCCTGCAGGGGTTAGTCCAACAAAATATCCAATATCTACTCTAGTATACTATCAGTTCAAAAATCAACCTAGACATCATGTCTAATTTGATTTAGGAAGACATTTTAACCTAAGCACCATGCTTAATTTAAAAGCCTTTTAGATGTAATATCCACATTCCTTTGATTTAAACTAAGCACAATGCATAATTTAAAAGGTGTATGAATACACTTCAAAACCTAAACATATACTATAGCTGACAAAGGTAGCATGAAAGTACTATGGAGATTTACTCAAGTGAAGATGAAAGAGTATGATTTTTTTCTTTTTAGTAGATGAGCATGCCTTAAAGGTAGGTACAAATAAGATGATGTAGCAACATGGCAAAGGATGTTTTTACGATTGGTTATCCCCCAAGCTTGAATTTTGCAAAAATCAAGATTGGATGAATGAAATTCAATGTTGCAAGATGATTGTTAGACATACCTTATGCTTGTCATTCCTTCATTCTTTCTACTCTATACCTAGAAAGGTTAGTGACAAAAATACCCGAAGGAATATAATCATATTTTCTATGCTCGCTTTACAAGGGTAGGGAACAAAAAAGGTGAACACTATTGTTAGGATCTTAGAGGTGCTTGTTTTAGGACTCTAAGCTTGTGCTTGGAAAACCTTTTAAGATGTGTTTTTAGTGAAACAGTTTCTCCTCCATGACCTATCTCAAGATTTAACACAACAAGATCTGCAAAATTTATGATAAACATATGCATCGACAACCACCCTTTTGATGAACAACATACTCTGAATGGCTTGATCTTCATGGTGGAGCATAAGATACATGATAACTATCATTGCATGACCTGATGGAGAGGTAGCGCACCACGAGATCTTGGACCCACGACAAACTACCGATACATCCACCCTTCCATGCACCGACAAAACCAGCCCACGCAATCATGCCCTATAGACGTGAAGGCACGAACTGGGTGAACCGAGGTTTGGTGTTCTACAGCCCCCTCAGAAGTCGAAAGAACGACGCTTGCAAAACACTCATGCCTTGCCACAGATTCCAAATATTCTCTCCATCAGAGGAGGACACACACGAGGTGGTTGTAGTTTAATCATTGACTCTATTTAAATGATGGATTACATGGTCTATTTATACTAGGAACATCCCTCCTAGTTGGGTGTGAACATAAGAACAATTAAAAGCAAGTGAAAACTGATCTTAGGGGAGAAATTGAAGGGTCTTCTTTCATTCTCACGCAGCCACCAACAGCAGGTGCAACCTCCACCAAAATAGCCATAACTCCTAGCTCGGAAGTCCAACAGATGCACCGTTTGTTGCGTTGGAAACTAGACTTCAATATATTTTGTTGGTATTAATTGAGGAGACAGAAACGTGGCCCAATTTTGCAGGTATAGATGTAGCAAACCGATGAATCAGTTTGTGTTATCCTTGTTCACATCACCTTTTGAAGTTTTTGTAAACAGAAAGTGCGAGGGTGTTGAAGATGTCATGTGTGGTAATAAAGAGACCAATGGGTTTGGGAGATGTCTCATATGAGCATGGATTTAAAGAGATGGTTATGGAATAGATTTAATGCTCATTGATATTATCTTCCTCTCCAATCTCTATGGTTGAATCTTCATGTGAGTTCAAAATTCCACTTGGATTGGTAACTCTCAAATTGGTCTTGTTTGGGGCCTCCTCTATACTTGGATAATTCATATTTTCAAATGGAGTTAAAACTAAACCAAGCCTAGAGAAATATTTCTCCCAAACCATGGCTATATAAGCAGGGTGAAACTCATAGCTATTAAAAAGAATAGGGTGTGAAGATGATGGAGTCTCCACCTTTTGAAGTAGAGTATTTATGAATGTGGTAAGATGAAAATGGTAAGGTGAGAAAGGTGGCAAAAAGGAAAAAAGGAAAAGCTAAACAGATGAAGTCGGTTCGAAACTAGTCCAGCTACCGTTCCCCAGCAACAGCGCTACAAAGCTTGTTGGTATTTCTTAACGCACACAGATAAATCCGCAAGCGCACGGATACCGCTGTAGCTTTCACCCGTGAGTATTCCAAGGGTATCGATTTCCACAGGGAACGCGAAGTGAACTAGAAAAGAACTAAGAGCATCCAAGGATAGATAAGATAAATGGGTAGAGAGATTTTAGAGTTTTCTAAGGGATTTTATCTAATCAAAGGCCCACCATACTCTACTTACTTTGGAGCAACAGTACCTTCCCGACTCTCGATAAAGACTGGGAAAAAGGTAGTCGGGAGAGGCTGCGAAAAGCCCTACGAAACACCAACCCGAACGTGGTGGACTACAAAGGCCTTACAGAGCTGTCACCTCTAGGACTACCACAACTATCTATAGGATTGGGCACAAACTCAGGTAAACTCTAGTCTAGACAGCACGTCTACACTATCGCTTACTACTCTAATTCCAATTGTAAACTAGAGCACTCAATACGAGCGGAGATCCCGCAAATAGAATAAAGTAAGCATTAAAATAAGATACATAGAAATAATAAATGAAGAACCTGGAGATTGCTCAGAACCAATGCTACAAAGGTACAATGTTGAGGAAGATCCGACAGATCCGACTCCTCCTAGCTCTCTCTCCTCTCTCTCTCACCTCTAATTACAACTAGATGAACTAGAACTAGAAGAACTAGATCTAGACAACTAGAGGGACCTCTCTCCTTCTCTAGTTATAATTGAAACCCTATCTTTTGCTCTGGAGAATAATAATGAGATGAGATTATCCTCAGGGGGTCAAGGGCCTTGCTTATATAGCCTCCTCTAATGAACGTGGACCGTCGGATCAAACGACCTGAGGTCAAGGGTTTAGATTCATCCTCAAAGGCGGTGGAGCACGATCCGCGAAGTTGAAGCTAATTGGCTGGAGGGGTAGGGCGAGCGCCCTAGGGGCTAGGGCGGGCGCCCTGGCTCTGGGCCCGATCCGCCTCCCGTTCGTTCTCGTGTCTTCTGGAACCTTCTAGAGTACCAAAAATTGTGTGGTTGATAATTATCTCTATGTAAACATGACATGTGGGCCTTTCCTTGGTATTTCCTAATAACCCCCTGCAGAAACAGACATTCACCAAAACTTGTGGAATTTCATTAGTAAACCCCTGTATATCTAGATGTGAATTGCATATGGATCCTTTTTTATGTTTAGTTGATGTTTAAAATTGGTACTTAAGGACCGTCAACAGTCACATCTATAGCATCACTTAAGTTAAGTTGTCATCCCTAACATGATACAAGACAGAGGTACAAGTCGTGAGTTTTATCCATAAGTATTTATTTAATAAATCTCTCTAATAGCCATATTAAAATTTTCCAGAAGCTCGCTGGCAACGGCACCAGA